>JAVIAB010000073.1:65918058-66208496 GCA_032433765.1 Megaustenia siamemsis
GAAATAAAATGCTTGAGTGAGTCTATGGTGATGGAAATAAAATGCTTGAGTGAGTCTATGTGATGGAAATAAAATAATTTATTTCTGATATAATTTCTTAGCTTTAACAAACAATATGGCTATGCCCCTTTGTTTAACCCTAGATTATGATATCATAGTAAAAAGATTACCACATCAAAGCACAAATTCTTCCAAATTTGACATTTTGCTGCATTCAAACATTAACCCCCCCCCCCCCCCCCCCCCCCTCTCATGTACGAATTATCTCTTCTGGTATCCCCCTGAGTGTTGAATTTGTTTCCATTGCTAGTGAATCTCCCATGTCTTGTTTAGTGTTACAATTAAGAGGTTGTAATTTTTATGTGGTAATGTAAATATGTCAGTCACTGATAGGTATTCTAATCTAAGGCTAAAGTGTAATGTGCTACTACAAATATCACAGTTGTACAATTTCCTTATTATTTGTGCACTTAATGCAGTTCATGGAAAAGTTTTTTTTTTTTTTTAATTATCATCATTGTCATCAGGACATTTCCTATTTTTCTTTGCTGAACTTTAAAACAACAGCTATACACATTGATCATTCCTGTGCATGTTGTGAGTTATTCATTTTCTCTGGCTGAATGAATGAGGATTGCCTGGTCATGGATGCTGGAGTTTGTTCCATTGCTGTAGCAGTTGTACCCAGGGTATAATCTACGGTGGCCCCCTCTTTTCCTCTTTTCTTCTACAAGAGATGAACATCAAAGTCATAATTCTGGATGTCATTAGCACTGTGACAGTTCCAAAATTCTCTGTTTACAGCAAGACCAGAAGCCATCCATGACAGACTAATGTTCTATTCAATAAATATTCATCAGATAGCCTAATTGCATTGAGGACGTGCCCTTCATTCTTCAGCCCCATTGAAAATGTCCAGCACACACAGGAGTTATATAAAATCCACTTAATGATTCAGTAAATTGATCTTGGAAATATGAAATAATAACAATTTCTCAGCCTCATTTATTATCTGATTCCAAGCTACATAGACACATGCACACATATTCACATTAGTATGCACTGTAGTTAATTAACACTTAGGTTTACTGTAAATAAGGTCACGGACAAGATCCCATTTCATTGAAGATTTTGTATGAGCATCAAATCTAATCTCATTAAAAGGTTGAATGAATTTATCATTAATTAGTTTTTGTTTTTAATTTTAATTTGTATGTGCTAAACAGTTCCTGAACTTATTCTACACATAAAACTTCATATGAGAACTGTATAACATGTTTTTGTTATTGTGGATCTCTGAACTTTCTAAACATTCATCTACACATATGACAGATTGAAACAGTCTGCAGTATCAAGAACAGGTTATCAAGGACCAGATATATTTTTCAAACAGTTCACAGCTCAATGAGCAGTTTTCAGCACATGTAATCAAGATGATGCTGAAATTCTCTTACATCTAAGTACTTGCTGATTGATCTCAGTGCTAAGAAATGACCAGAGCAGAGTTCAAAAGAACTCTAGACAGAACATTTAGAATGTTAAATTACTGATGATTGACAGCCTACTCTGGAATAGGAATATGGTAGAACAGAAGGGTGGTGTCTGCATAATTAATGTTGCAGATTTGAATGTATAGGAGATTAAGGATGATAGCTTAGAGGAGGAATTTTCCCAAAATTCTCAGCTTTGGGCTGAGAGTAATGGGGAACAAAATGGAGATGTAAGTCGGTTTTGGGACATATATGAGGACAGACAGCTACACAGATAGAGCGAGGTTTGTCCAGTGGTAGTCTTTAGTCTAGAGAGAGTTCAGATCAACAGAAACACCTTGAGGCAGGAGTTAGTCAATATAAGGAAATCTTAAAACAGTTTTGACTGGACAGTCTTTAAGTTAGTTTTCAGATATCAACTTGAAATTAGACCTTTCTCAGACATTTTCAGGTCTAGTATTACAGTTTCAGTTTGTATCATTTAGTCAAGATAGCTTCACATCAGTCCTCTCCACAATATATTTGTACTTTTATGTGGTATGAGGAAAAGAAAACGAACGATGAAGTCTTAAAACACTAAAAATGAAAATAGAACTACTAAACACAATTCAAACAAGGCAAATGCTATTTTGGGCCATGTTAAAGACACAACAGCCTACTAAAAGTAATCCTGGAGGGGAAAATACAAGGTAAAAGAGGCAGAGGCAGACCAGGACTAACATGGACGAGTAACATCAAAAGATGGACAAATCAGCCTATGACAACCTGCACCATCAAAGCAAAAGACAGAGCAGAATGGCGCTCCATGGTAGCCAACCTTCATTGCGGAGAAGGCACTCGATGATGATGATGATGATGTGGTATAGTTGTTGAAATTAGTTGTTGATACCATACATGTGATGATGATAATAATCTGACAGACCATTGCAACAGTAAACAATGTGATCATCAGTCTCCTTGGTATGTATGAATTTTGTGTGCAAACATGTAATAGTTTGTTTTTTTGTGTGTTCACCGCCAGCTTTCACCTCTGGCGAAGTCCCTAGACTCTAGGAAGTGAATTTTGTGTGTTAATCCATTTTTCCCTGGCAGCTATGTGCACACGGGTCCCTTGCCACACAGGCAGATAACTCCATCTTCAGAGATACCTATATTTTTTCTGTCTATGAGTAATTGATGTTTCAAGCCAGACCTTGCTGCTGAGACCAGGGGTAGTTGCCATAGAGAGAAATCATAAATAAAAATCCCAAACTGAGGTAAATAGAATTTGAACTCATAACCTCTGTATCTTCGAGACCGGTGTCTTGCCTGAAGATGGACCAGTTCCCCCCAAAACATGGAATGAAGTTTTAAATTTCTTTAAATTTTTTACTCTCTAAGGAAAACAGCAAGTTCAGCTGAGTTATGGCTCCTAGTACCTTTCTCTTATGAAAATCTGAGCCTGAATGCTCAAAATAAATCCTAAATCAACATATTTTGAGCTTATGCTAGTTCAGAAAACAAAAATAAAACATGCAGTCAAAATCAACATGGTTGGGGAATGTGGAGACAATTGACACAATGTGTGTCACATGTAGAGGACTTTGAGGTGGCTGGCTATGGACAGAGTAGAGTGGAGAGATGTTGTTGCTACCATGCAGTTATCACAAGACTACCAGATTCTGACTGTTTTGTTAGTCAATGGCTTAATTAAAAGGAATCAATAAACCTGCAACCTCTGCTGATTGAATATCTATGGCTCTATCCATATTGCAGTACTTTTGGTTTTACAAACGAATACATTATTTTTTATAAGATGTTACAGAAATTATCATCATCATCAAGTACTGGACATACTGTCGTAGGTGATCATGTCTCTCCACAACTTTCAATCTCGATAGTTCTTTATCATTTCTGTTGTTGACCTTCTGCCAAGCCATTCTCTTAAGCTGTCTGGTATTGCTCTCTCTTTGCTTCCCTCTATCTCTTTGTCCCTCAATTTTTCCAGTTGTTACAATATATTCCAGTTGTTCTCTTCTCATTACATGGCCAAAAATGATGATTGTTTCTTCCTAATATTGGAAATTAGCTCTCTTTTTACTTTGACCTCTTTCAGAACATTTTCATTACTTTTCTTAGCTGTCCATGGTATTTTCAACATTCTTCTGTAAAACCACATTTCTACAGACTCCAGTGATTTCATGTCTGTTTTGACAAACAGAAATTATAGATAAAGATTAAGTAGCTGCAAAAGCATACTACACATTTAAGGAATTTATTTATGTATATTTATATATAATTATATATTGTAACATCATATTTTACTGATTTTGTTTGTTCTCTTGACACTTATTATGATATTTCTTGGACACTCCATCTGCTTGCATTTTCAGGAGCAATGTGTGCTGTAGAGCAAGTGCCAAGTAATTTGATTACCCAGGGATTATGTCCATTCAAAATATGAGCATTGGTTTTGGAGAGCAGATCAACATTACGTGCAATGTGCCAGGATTCACTCCACAGACCTTCACCAGAATAAGAAAATGTACTTTAATTGGAACAAATTACAGGCTTGATGGCAGCATAAGGATTATGAATGTGGATGTAAGTGATTTGTGTGAATGCTTGGAAAAGAAAAGCTTCTTGGCAGCATAAAGGATTATGAATGTGGATGTAAGTGATTTGTGTGAATGATTGGAAGAGAAAAACTTCTTGGAAAAAAGTGAATTGTACATTGACATGTAACTTTGTGAACAGGTCCTAGAAATTACAAAATAAATGTGACTAAAGTGTCGACTTCACAAAAAGTTAAAAAGCTCCTGGAAGAGACTCATGGAGCATTTCAAATTTGATGTTTTCTGATGACAGACAGAACAACAACAAAATGAATGTGGATGATATTTCTACATTTTGCCAGGCCATTGTCAGAATTTTTAAATTATTCTGCAGAGTGTTATAAATTTATATGAAAAATTGTAAGCAAAATAGTTAGGGTTTAACAAAGCTATGAGAACAAAAATCATGTTACACAAGTACAAAGTTTACTGCAAATAAATAATGGTAATGAAGGTAACTAAGCAAAGCACACAACTTAAAGTTGCCTAGCCAAATTGAGGCTAATCAGTAGGTTTCACCTCCTTTGGATCTATATGAATTCATGATCACAACACTTTTTCATGCTGTTTATGTTAGTTTGTTCATTGCTTTTTAGTTACAACTTTTTGATTATAACAAAGGTTTTATTTTGTTTAGCATATTGTTAGATACCTCATATCTTGTGTGTGCATGTCTATGTTGGTCATATCTCATATCTTTGTGTGCATGTCTATGTTAGGCATGTGTCATATCATTGTGTGTGCATGTCTATATCAGTCATATCTCATATCTTTATGTGCATGTTTATGTTAGTCATGTGTCATATATCTTGATGTGTGTCAGTGTTAGTCATGCCTCGTATCACTGTGTGCATGTCTATGTTAGTCACATCTCATATCATGCAAACCTGAATAAAATGCTGGCTGAAATCGGATGCACTGGGCCACTGGCGCAGAACACATTGCAACGTTTTAACGGGTGTTTAATCAGAGTGGATCTGGCGGACTCTAATTGTGATGTTCTGTCTGTGGGGCGATCAACACACTTAACCTGACAGCTGACTTCATGTGAGAGTCTGGAATCCTACTCTGATTGAGTCCTGATTGCAGAGAGAGTGTGAGAGAGAGAGATACCTTATGTATACAGATAAGTATTCAGCAAGATTATCATGAGCATAATCAAAGGCACTGTCATATTATCTTCACAAATACATGGCACATGCAGATGTGCATACATATATTCTCATGTGCATACACACAGTCTCACTTATGTAAGTGCCCATTTTTAGGTGTTGTGATCCTTATTCACTGACCAGGATTATTTGTTCTTATTAGTATTCTGGCATATTCTCTTTTGGCTTGGATATTTTGGTACCATTACGCTTGCATTCTGTTCTTCAATTTGATTCTTTTGGGTTAATATAATTCCTTATCACTACATAGATTGTACACCTTGGTGTTACCAAGTCCCTTATGATCTCTTAATGCGTATGATGTTCCCCTAGGTGTTGTAACTGTTGTATGTCCACCCTACATCATTCATGGCTGTCTGACACATAGTATTATATAACACCCTGTCTAGCCCATGTCTGTGTAAACATCTGTTCTTTTTTATCATTACACCTCCTTGCAGAGATTCTGATATTCACTCCCCTTTCATTATATCTGTCCTTCTAACCGCCCACCCTTGACAGATTGTTCATCCTAACTAGTGGCCTGGATTGATAGCAGAAAACCAATAAGATCTACAAATCTATTAGATGAAATTGTGGCAGAAAGTGAACAAAAGGGCCTAACCCTCAACATCAAAAGACAGAAACTGTGATAATATCAAATAGAACAAATACACAAGAATTTAGAGTAAAACTAAATGAAAAAATCCTGAAACAAGTGCATAGATTCAATAATATCAGGTGGCAGATTCACTGCAGAACTTAGAAGCAGAATAGGACAAACAAAGACAGAATTCCATGGAATGAAACAATATCCTCCATAACAAATCATTGTCAGTTAATGTTAGAAAATGCATCCTTAAGTGCTATATCAAACCTGTTCAACTATATGGAAGCGAGTCATGACAATAGTGAGACAACACAAAAAACATTAAACATAAGGGCAGCCAAGATGTGGTTTATCCAAAAAAATTCTAAAGATTCCATGGATAGCAAAATCTACAAATGAAGAATGTTTAACATGAGTTGGAGAAACCAGAGATATCATCAAATAATCATAAGCAGAGCCAATTGACATTTATTGGACATGTGTTGCGAAAAGAAGGCATTAGAATACCAAAACAACAGGCAGAATGAATGGAAAGAGGAACAGAAGAAATCAAAGAGAAAAATTATTGAACAGTATATCCCAATGGCATAACAAAAGATCATCATCACCATCATGTGCCTTACCGGTTGGCGTAGATGATCATGTCCCTCCACAATCTTCTATCTACAGTGCATCGTATCAGTTCTGTTGTTGACTGTTTTCCATGCCATGACACCAAGCTATCCAGTATTTTCTCTCTTTGTCGTCCGTGATCTCTCTTTCCTTTTATTTTACCAGTTGTAACCAAGTCTTCCAACTTTCCTCTTCTCATGATGTGCCCGAAAAATGTTGATTGCTTCTTTCTGATGTTTTTAAGAGCTCCCTTTTTGTGTTGGCGTAAATATAAGGTTGTGATTGTTCATGATTATTCCAGGCAATTTAAGAAGGTAGTTTGCCATTCCTTTTCTTCTTGGCAGTGACTGTACTAGTCGGAGGTCGCAGCCATTGTCTCTATACATGAGATCCTCTGCCTGCCATCGCGGCGTGGGGACCATAACCGGCACTACTTGTTGGCTGCTCCCACGACCTGCAACAAAAGATCACAGACTAAATTATGTCATGCATGAAGAACCATGTGTTGTGGAGAGAGGGAGAGAGATAATCGCCTACACTGACCGACATGGCACACAATGAATGATGATGAGTTGCCTGGTCACTCTCCCCGCATCCTCTCTTACATTACCCACATTTCACTTTCTGTCAGACGCTGGCCAGGTGATATAGGCCACATTACTCAAGAATATGTCAGTAGTAACAAAAATCTGGAAATTAACGCTATAACTCCAGTACACCATGGGGCATGATGGGATTATTTCCTTCTTTTCCACTTTCAGTAACCTCCAAACATTGATTTATGTGTCATCTCTTTCCATCAGTTATCTCATGTGAGAAACCAGGGGACGAGCCAGGAAGCATCTACACAGGCCTATCAACATACTACTATAACAGTAACTTTACATTTGGCTGTCTGGCAACCTTCAAGCTTGAAGGAGCTAGTGTTCTAAGAGGAAACAACACTGTTACTGTCAAGATAATGGTCAGTGGGATTTCGGGAATCTGCGCTGCACAGGTTGGTTAACAAAACATGATATTTCATCTTTTAATGGATGATTATTTCCATTCACACCTATCTTATCTTTTGAGTATTTTAATACTTTATTTATGCTCTTTTCATATTACTTTTAATACAACTTTCAACCACTTTGTGATTCCATCTCTTACTGTTCCTTTAGTTCTTCCTCTGCTTCTCTTGTGCAAGATCTTTTACTATTGTTGCTGATTTATGTTGCTGATTTTATTATGTTGCTATGTTAATTTTAAGTTAATCTTGTCAGTTTTTATAAATTCATATTAACATTTCTCTTTTTCTTCCATATAGAAGACAAATTATACAATTTTGTGAAGTATTTGAAGCACTTTTTCCACTATTTGAACATTTAATGTAGGCACATATTTTCAGCCTAGAAAGAGATTAAGAAATGTTAATACTTATCTGAATTCAAGAATACTAGCATATGTTTTATACTTTCAAGAGCTGAAAGCAGGATTATAGACCATATATATATATTATATAGATTATATTCCACTAAACAAATTCTGGTAACTTGACTTCATGCTCATCAGAAGCGGTCATAATAGGTGTTGCAAATTTTTTTTCGGTGGGCTCCATCATTTTATATTTTTTTGTGCCAGAGATGATTGTTGAATGGAGAGGTTTATTGCTTCAAGGTGTCAACTTGTGTGATTGTCTTGTTCAGATGTGCGTTATCTCATGAATGATTATCTACAACTGACATTTGACAATGGTGACTTTAGGGGCCTCGGTAGCCTAGTTGGGAAAACTACCCAATAAGACTACTGATGTGTTTGGATAACCTGTGTTTGATTCCCACTGAAAACAGTGCGAGTTGTACTTGTAGTTGGAAAAAAAAACCCCATGGTCAACCCAGCCGCTGGTAGAAATGGGTACCAGGGTAATACATTTGGGTAAAAACTCGCGTGCTAAGACGCCGATTCATGTCTCGCATTTTACCTTTATTACTTTAATGGTGACTTGTTCGCTACAGTTATCAGTTTCAGATAACTTTTGAATTGGTTGCATCATACAGTGTTGCAGATTATGCTATTAAGAGGGATGTGTGAAAATAGTTATAGAAATATCAGTTGAATTGATTGAAACATTTTAATGTAACAAGATGTGAGAAATAGAGATTTGATTTCAACATGATGGTGTTTTTCCCACTGCCCTTTGTTGTTGTGGTGTAACCATGGGGAGCAACAGACTAAAAAATATTGGAGTGGTCGTCATTGGCTGAGATAGTATATTATTTTACTGGTTTTGTTATGTTTTTATATTCTTGTGAATGAATGTTAATGTGAATGACAAATATTCTCATGAATGAATATTATTTTTATAATTTGCACAGTGTTTCATGCGTTGGCTGCATTCACTGGAGTAATCGGGAATTTATAGGCGTATCCATTGTTGTGTGTGCTATGTCATCATATTGGCTGATCATATATCCCTACACCAGCCGTATATGCTAATAATGAAAGGCAAAATAATGGAGTTTTGTTCATGACTTTGCAGCCCCGGTGTGATTCCCAGGGTTACATGTTAGTCAGGAGAGATGTTGTCCAGATTCAAGAGGGCTACTGTGAGATCAAGGGTACCTTGTGAACTGGTTTATCATTTCACAAATTCACATTGCAGGGAGATCTTAAGGTCTGTTCTTCGATGTAAAAGTAAAAAAGTGCCCCCGTCACGCCAAGTGCCGTATAGGGAATATGGTGTTCTATCTATTGACCTTTCGAGCCGTAACCGGCCCATAGGGCGTAGACCAAGATACACCTTCTCCTATATGGATTTTTGTTCTAGCAGTTTTCTTTTAAAGATATTTTATCAAATCTCGCCATCTGTCTCTGTTCTGTGCAAGCAGTTCTATCTCATTGAGGGAGCCGATTCCTGCTGCTCTTGCCTCTCTCATCAATGTTCTTCTCAGTGTCTCCCTGGGTCTTCCTCTTTTTCTTTTACCTGTTGTTTCCCATATGAGGGCTTGCTTTGCTATTCGATTATTATCTCTTCTCATCACATGTCCAACGTATGACCATCGTCTTTTCTTTATTACTGAAGATATTAGTGGTTGATTGGCGATTTCTCTAATTTCCTCGTTTGTTTTGAATTCGTTCCATTCTATACCAAGTATTTTCCTTAGACATTTATTTTCGAATGCGTTCAACTTTGTTTCTATATCTCTTGTTGTTTTCCAGCTTTCACACGCATACGTAAGGGTTGATAGTACATTTGATTTGAATAGCCTAAGTTTTGTGTTTGTGCTAATGAGTTTTGATTTCCACAACTTTTCAAGGCTTCTGAAAGACATTGCTGCTTTAGCCAGTCTGATTCTAATTTCTTTGCTCGTATCCCCTTCTCGATCAATGTGACTTCCAAGATAGATAAAGTGATCGATCTCTTCTACTGGTTTGTTTTCCATGTATATTTTGTCACTTGTTGGAATTAAACTTTTCATGACTTTAGTCTTTTCATGATTGACCTCAAGCCCAATTTTGCTGGCTATTGATGATAGTTCATTTGTGTTTTCCTGCATCGTTTTTATCTGACTGCTGATGAGAACTATGTCATCAGCAAAGTCGAGGTCCTCCAAATGGTCTCCTTGTATCCATTCATGCCTTTATTACCAGTGCAGCATTTCTCCATAACAATTCCAAATAACAAGGGCGATAAAATACATCCTTGTTTAACCCCAGTTTCTATTGGGAAACATTCGCTCAGTCCTTCCTCTGTTCGAACTGCACATGTGTAACCATCATACATGTCTTTGATAATATTTATGATTTTTGATGGTAAGCCATATTGCTTCAGAATTTTCCACAAAGAATCTCTATGAATACTATCAAATGCTTTTTTGAAGTCGATGAAGTTAAGTACAAAAGGTTTTTGCTTTTCAATGTGTTCCTCCAATATAAGTCGTAGAGTGAAAATGTGGTCAAGACAGCTTCTCCCTTTTCTAAACCCAGCCTGTTCTTCACGCATTACTGTATCTATTGAATCCTTTATTCTATTTAGGATGATTTTACAGAATAACTTTGAGGCAACTGACAAAAGTGTCACGCCTCTCCAGTTGCTACAATCTCTAAGATTGCCCTTTTTTGGGATCTTAACAATGATTCCTTTTTTCCATTTATGAGGCGTCTTCTCTGTTTTCCAAATGATGTTGAACATTTTTTGGAGATGTATTAAATTATGGCTATCAATTGCCTTGAGGATCTCAGCTGTTAACTTATCCTCTCCAGCAGCCTTGTTATTGGTCATTAGCTTTAAGGTGGTTTCTATTTCACTCAAGGTGAAGTCATCTAAATTTACATCTAATTCTGCTGCTGGTGTTTCAGCTTCAAAATCTATTAAACTGTGAGGTAGTGGACGGTTAAGAATTTCTTTGAAGTGTTCTGCCCAACGGGCTTTTATGTCTGCGCTTGTTGTTAGCATTAATCCAGATTTGTCTAGAATTGGTGTTCCACTGGATGTATAGGTGTTTGTCAGCATCTTTTGTACAGTATAAAGAGTTCTGCTGTCTCCTGTAATTGCAGCTGTCTCTGCTTTCTCTGCCAAGTTGTCTATATAAGCTCTTGTATCTCTTCTTGCCGAACTTTTCACTTTGTTGTCTAATTCTTTGTATGTTGCTTTTGCCAGAACCTTTCCAAGATCTGTCTTTACATTAGTCATGGCTCTCTTCGCTTCTCTTCTTTCTTTGATGTATTTCCATGTGGTGTCTGAGATCCAAGCTCGTTTTTCCATTTTCTTCAGTCCAGTATGGTGTTAGTGACCATAAATTTTACAGACCTTTGGCACATAATTTTTGGGCAATGTGGTCGGTATTATGCCCATGCCGCTTTACTTTCCCTGAAAAAATCCGGTACCCATTAAGGCTGGGTGAACCCGGAAGCCGTCGGTTGGGATTGAACCCTACCTCTTGTCCTTTTTAGTCCAGTTCACTAACCACTGAGCTATCGCGGCTCTGTTCTTCGATGTGCGATGGGAATAATCCGACGACTAACTGTGTTTCATATTTTCGGAATTGGAGTCAAAAACAATGTGCTAACATCAAGTGCTATACATTTTTAAAAATATGACGATCATCATTTTCAGGAGGACGTGAACTTCAGGTCAATATGGTGGATAGCCAGCAGGAACCATTTAAGGCTATGTCTCAAAAGTATTTCTTGTTGCAGTTTTCTCATATTCCAAGTCCGTCTTGTTGCAGGAGCTGCTGAGTTAAGTGCTCTGTGCACATCGTGAGCTGTGCATTTCATCCATTTTGATTGTGTTTCGGTATTCCCATTGTTTACGATGAATTATGGTATCATATGACGGGGAACAGATGACTGTGTTCACTTTCTGTGCAGTTTCGCATTATGTCTTTTGGAGTGTGCTGAGGCTGCTATGATGGGGACTGCAGCTACCTTTCTTTGTTTTTGAGAGCTATATTAATTCTGATGATTCTACTGGCATGGATGGTTGAGCAATTATAGATTTTAATTTGTTTGCAGTGATACTGGGGCATTCCATAACCATATTTTGATAGTTAAATGATAAATAAATGAGTTTGGCCATTTTACAATGCACTTCATTGTTGGTGTAAGCAGTTTGATTGGAAATATGAGTTCGAAGTGTATAACTGGTAGATGTATTAACATTTAAAAATAAACAGAATTTAATCAGCCAGCTGAACTGACCCCTTTATAGTTGATTGGATAACTCTTGATATGGCTGTTTGAACTAATGGGAAAAAGTGGCGGGACAGCTGCAGCCATTTCGTTCTGGAAATAGTCTGATCGCCTGCATGGGTTGCCTCACCATTAATATATTTCTTTCTCATGGGTCTTTTGCTGTCTACCCTCCTTCCCCCATCCTCTTCTTTGACCTCTTCTTTTTCCTGATGCTATTTTGGTAGACAGCACCCAGGGGTGACATTATCTTCACATATATATTAAATGGGAGAAAACAGAAAGATAAGTAAGTGTGGTAGTACTAAAAATTCCTGTTCTTCTTCTTCTTCTTCTTTTCTCTTTCACTGATACCTAAAAGGTGTCGTGATTTATATCATTTGTCGTTCTTGTGCTGCTCGAATTGTCTGAATTAGTGATTTTCCTTTGTTGTTACATGTCTCTGTCACTGCATCTATCCATCTTCTTCTGGGTCTTCCTCTTGGTCTTTTTCCATGCATTCTCGAGAAAAACGCCCTTGATGGTGATTGGTGAGGATTCATTCTGACCAGGTGGCCGAACCATTTAAGTTGTTGTTGTTCTATATATTCTTGGCAGGGTTTTGTTCCTACCATTTTTCTTATGGTTTCATTTGGTATTCTATCTCTTCTTGTGTTGTTTGTTACTTTTCTCAAGCATCGCATCTCACATGTATTGATCTTTCTTAAATGGGATTTAGAAAGGGTCCATGTTTGACTTTCATAGCACAAAGTTGGTATGAAGATGCTATTTATCATTTGTTGTTTAGCTGGCATAGAAATGTTTGGATGTCTTAATAATGGTGAAAGCTGGTATGTGACAGCATTTGCTTTTTGTATTCTCATGTCAATTTCTCTGTCTAGTTTTCCATCTTCTGTGAACATTGCGCCTAAATACTTGAATTCCTCTACTTGTTTTATTTCTTTGTCTTTGATCTTGATGTTTAATGGGTGTCTCAATTTGCTTATTCTTATAGCCTCTGTTTTTGCTGTGTTAATTTTCATACTGTAGTTTGTGCAGCTTTTATCTAGAGATGTTAAATGCTGTTGTAGCAGGTTTTCATCCTCATATATTAGGCATTGGTCATCTGCGAAGAGTAGCTCATTGATGTTGGAGTTTTCTACCTCTATGTTATTATTTGATTTGTCCTTGTTGTTGGTTGTTTCCTGATTTATTTTGTCCATATATATGATGAAGAGGAGTGGTGAGAGGACACATCCTTGTCTTACTCCTGTTGTAACCTGAAACCATTCTGACAGACCTTCCGATGTTCTGACGGCACTTTGACTGTTTTTATATAGTGCTATTATATTTTCTAGTAGTTGTCCTGCTACCCCGTATGTTTCTAAAGTTTGCCAAAGTTTGTTCCTGTCCACACGGTCAAACGCTTTTTCCTGATCTATAAACACTATATTTAGGTTTCTGTCATATTCTATTGTTTTTTCACATAGTTGTCTCAATGTAAATATAGCATCAGTGCAGCTTTTGCCTTTTCTGAATCCGAATTGATTATTACTTAATTGTGGTTCTATTATGTATCTTACTCTCCTCTCTAATATTTTAGCAAACATTTTACCAACTTGACTCAATAGGGATATTCCTCTGTACATTTCACACTCCCTTTTACTTCCCTTATTCTTCCAAAATGGGACAATGATAGCTTTTTGCCAATCGTCTGGGACTTTTCTTTCTTCCCAAGCCATATTGAATATGATAGTAAGCCAATCTATAGCTGTTTCCTTACAAGCTAGTAGCATTTCTGTTGTTATTCCATCTATACCAGCTGCTTTGTTCTTTTTATTCTGTTTCAATGCCCATTCTACTTCTGCTTTAAGTATATTCGGTTCCTGTTCATCATACTGCCTATATTTAAACTCTGTATTTCCGTTTGTATTTCCCTGGTTTAATAATTCCTTAAAGTATTCTCTCCATCTGATTAAAAAAAAAAAAAAAAAAAAAAAAAAATCGTTTTTTTTTTTTTTTTTTTTTTTTTTTTTTTTTTTTTAAATTCCTGTTAAAAGAGTTAAATATGCCAGAATGGTAAAAAAGCACCAATAATACTGGTCAGTGAATAAAGATCATAGCGCCTCAAAATTTTTGCTTACATAAGGGAGACGTACATATACACAAGAATGTATGTATGCGCATCTTCATGCGCATATATCATCATCATCATTAAGTGCCGTTTTCTGCATCGAAGGTTGGCTACCAAGGAGCGCCATTCCGCTCTGTTTCTTGCTTTGATAGTGCAGGTTGTCATAGGCTGACTTCTCCATCTATTGATGTTACTCGTCCATGTTAGTCTTGGTCTGCCTCTATACCTTGTATTTTTTCTACCAAGATTACTTTTAGTAGGCTGCTGTGTCATTTAACATGCCCAAAAAATCGCATTTGTCTTGTTTGAATTGTGTTTAGTAGTTTTCTTTTCAGTTTTAGTTGTTTTAAGACTTCATTTGTTTTCTTTTTTTTTTATTTTTCATCCAATTTTTCCTATTCTTCAATAACTCCACATTTCAAAGGCTTCAATTTTCTGTTCTATTTTCTTGTCTAATGTCCATGTTTCTGCACCATACAGGAGTGTTGAGAAGATATAATGTTTTGCTATTCTTAGTTTTAGCCCCGGTGTTATTTGTTTTGAAGTTAGTATATTTTTCTTTGGCATTAAAATTACTTTTTCCCTTTCTTATTCTTTTATTTATTTCAGTTTTACATTTTTCATCATTGATTATAGTATATCCAAGATAGTTGTAGCTCTGAACTGTCTCCAGGTCTATGCCTTCAACTTTAATATCCACTTGTAGGTTTTGAGTATTATCTTTGTTTATGGTCATAGTTTTAGTTTTTTTGATATTCATATCTAATCCATATTTTTTGCTTGTCATGTTTATTTCATTAAGCAATTGCTGTAGATCTTTAGGATTTTCTACTAGTAGTACAGAATCATCAGCATATCTTAGGTTATTAATTATCTTTCCATTAATTTGTAGGCCTAGCATCTCTGTGATGTTTTTATAAGATTTGCTCAGTGTATAGATTGAACAGTCAACAATAGAACTGATACGATGCACTGTAGATAGAAGATTGTGGAGGGGCATGATCACCTACGCCAATCGGTATGGCACATGATGATGATGATAGATTGAACAAGCTTGGTGATAGGATGCATCCCTGTCTTACTCCTCTTTTTATATCAATGGGTGTAGAGTTCTCTTTGTTATATTTTAATATTGCTGTTTGCTCCCAGTATAGATTACATATTAGTCGTATGTCCATGTTATCTAGATGTATCTCTTTTAGGCATTCTATAAGTTGTTTGTGGAGTATTCTATCAAAAGCTTTGGTGTAGTCTATGAAGTAGGCATATATTGGTTTGTTTACTTCATCATAGAAGGGAAACATCATAGAAACAATACAGGCATGAAAATCAGTTTCCAAGAATACCAAGAGCTTTTCTAGGTAACCCCAATTTAGTCAAGATAAATTTGAGGAGAAAACCCAATCAACAATTCATATATTTTGGAGAGAGCATGAGTGGCGTAATAACATTGGTGAACAATCTACCTTAGAGGACATTTTAAATCAAACTGTGTAAGAAAGACTTGTTATTCTGATAAGACTCCTTTTTCTGATAAGACTGTTTTGTTAGTAGAAACAATTTCTAACTATAAACATCTGCTGTCTTGCAGAAAGATCAATTTAACAACTATGGAAGCAGTCCCAAACTTAGGCAAATCACAATTTCAAATAAAGGAAAGAAGAAGGAAAAAAGTTATGTTGTATTAGGATCATCATCACTGTACTCCGAACACAATGATTTTCGATTTCTTTTCTAAATACTAAGAACCTCGGAGGAGAACCTTGACTTGAGATCTATAGAAAGAGATAAATTCTGTATTAATGATGAACTTATAGTTGTAAAAAGTAAATGAATGTAATGCTAGAAGAGGAAAATAGTTAAAATATAAATTTAAAAAAAAATGCTATCACTTTTTATTAATATTATCATCTTCTTTGCAGGAATTCAGTGTTTGGATCCAGGCCAGCCATACCTTGGGAAACAAGTTTATAGTGACTATAGAGAGGGACAGTTTGTCAACTTTACATGTCTACAGTCTGGATACACACTGAGTCCTCCTGGTGTGATTTCTTGTGGTCTAACTCAGGGTGGAACAGCTGTATATAATGGTTCATTGCCTATGTGTGTGGGTATGTTAAGCTATGTAAAATAATTGTTTTCATAAATCATTACAATGGATACCACACATTTTGAAAATGCAACCTGCTCTTGACATAAAAATGACAGAAGGGCATATACCTTTTTGGAATGTTGGAATGGAAAAAAAAGCCGCATTGGTAAATTTGTGGGCTGTATAGACACACATTTTTTCATCATTGACTAATTTTGAGAAAACTTCTGAATGCTTTGATTTTCATACCTTCCGTATTTTTTTAGAATGAATTCAAATCATGGAATGAATTCAAAACTTGTGCAGAAAAAAAAGAGAAATAACAAAGCATCCAACAATTTCATCTATGATCAAGAAAAGAAGGTGGTCATATGTTGGCCATGTGATGAGAAGAGACTACAAGATAATCTCAAAGCAAGCCCTGAAATGGGGACCAGAGGGTAAAAGAAAAAAGGGACCAACCTAGAGAAACACTAAAAAGAAAATTGAGGTGAAAGGCAGCAAAAGTAGATGACCTTGCAGAGATTGAGCGATTTGTTCACAATTGAGCCATATGGAGAAATCCTGCGCAAGGTCTGACACTTGATAACAAAATTCTTGGAGAGTCTAAAATTTCTGCTTTATGTGCTGTCCTCGGCTTGAAAGGACAATGGATATATTTTTTTTAGATTCAGACTTGTACACCAGACCAAAAGCAAGGTGTACAAATTGTAAAAAACCATATAACCATACACATCAAATTTTGTAAGTGTTTATTATGATAATAATTTCTGACAAGTGTTGACTGGATATGACATCATCTGATATATTTCACAATTATATTTAAATGAGTGCTAAATTCAAAACTTTTTCTTATGCACTATGCAGTGAATTAGTAATTAAATATTGAGATATTCAGAGAAGTTGATGGAAGCAAACAATTTACAATCAAATGTTGCACATGCCATGCTTTCATAAGCAGAGATAGGCTCTTAAACTGCTGATTTGGATGTGACATGATTTGCAGATCTCTTTCAAAGCTCTCTCTCTTTGTTTTTTTTTTAAATCCAGTGAAATAATTTTTTAAATATTTTTTAAAATCACAACTAATGTACCTAAGTGCAATTGAAATAAAACATTCCAAAATTTAAGGACATATATTTGATGTTTAAATAGCAAATAAACACATGGTATCTTTTGGGAAAACCCCTAGATTAAAAGTGGTTTCATTGGGTAAGATCTGTATTGATAACGAATAAAGCAAACTATTTTATTAACTCCCAAACATCCGGGGTATGTCAATTTTGTTGAATATTTTACGAATAGGTCTAAAGTTTATCCTGATACTTAATCAAGTTTTTGTAAGAAGGTGGTATGTGTAACGGTTCAAATGTAGGTTGGTATGATTTAATTGTCTAGCAGAGGAGTTTTTGGAATTCTGCAGACATTATTTTCATAAAATTGTATGTGTGGATTAAATTTAAAAAGAAAAAATATGATGAAAAGTCACACAAATGGTCTATTTCCCATAAAATTTGTTTATACAGAATATAATAAATTTTACAAAATTCCATTCAATTTATGTGGAAGCTGTACCATATGGAAGGTATGGATTTTAAAAATTCATTGTTAGTTCATTATTTTGTGATTTGAAAATGTGTAAACAACACTTTTGAGAATATCTCATTTTTGCAACATGATTTATCATACATCAACAATTAAAAAAAATAGAGCAAAAATATGCTTTTTTTCACAATATGATTTTTTAGCACACATTTGTACATAGGTTAATAAATGTTACCATGAAATTTATTTGGGTTAAGGTTACAGTCTTCAGGAATTTTTTTGTTTCATTATACCATATGTGAAATGTACTTTGTTATAGCAAATTTTGTTGAGGTAAGATTTGAAACATTAATAATTTATTATTTGGTTTTACTGAGCTCAAATTTTATATAAAAAAATAGGTCTATTTTTAATATCTTGCACACTCTTTATTAACTGGTATTTTCAGATACACAGCGTCCAAACATCACTTGTCTTCAGAGTGAAATTATTGTTGGCAGGATGATATCTGCTGGCTCTGTTGTTTCTGAGCCTGTCATTAAAGATAATGGAGGTATCAGACGTTTGACCATTCTCCCTGCATGGCCACATAGCAGGTTTTATGTCACTTCTACCAATATATTCACCTACACTGTCACAGATTATGGAAATAATCAAGAAACTTGCTCCATTACACTCAGGAAGAAAGGTGACAATTATATGTTTTATGTACAGCTTGTCATTTCTTTATTAAAAATTGTAAATTGTTAATTCAATTTAATTTTATTTCATTGAATAGTTTTTTTTAACTGAATAGAATAATTTTACTATTTTATTTATCATTCCTGTTCCAAACATCTTTTAAATATTCTCATCAGTTTCTATATAATTCTTGTCCTGAATATAATTTTGTCTATCTATTCTTGTCTTACTTTTTTCCTTAGATAAGTCAATACTGGGATCATCAGACCAGTTTAAAATCAGTTTTAAAATTTGTGTTTACTTTTATATAGTTTAGTAAGTGGCATGTGTTAACTGAGATGATTGATACTGTTTAATTGATAACCTTGATTTTATTCGTTTTTTCTTTGGTCTTCTGAAAACAAAATATGTTTGTATTATAATTACCTCTGTAAAGCATAAGTACTATCATCATCATGTTTATAATGAAAGATTTCACACTTAACACATTTTCCATCTCCATGCATTCAATACTTTGTAAACAGATGGAGAGCTGCTCAGTGGAGAGGTTTCAACATCATTTAAATCAGTTTCTAGTTTTGATTAAAATGAGTTATCTGACATTGATATTCTGCTTTCAGATGAGGTGCCTCCCACTATTGTCTGTCCAATGCCATACAACTATACATACAGATCAGAAAATGATACAATATCTGTTGCTTTTAGCCGTGGAATTTTCACAGTTAATGATTTTGTGACTCCAGCTGCTCAACTGAAAGTGACATTTTCCATCAGTAATCGCACATACTTTCCTAATGAAATACTGACTTCTTCATTCCCACCAACATTGTATCAAACTGTTGCTGCCACTGTGGAAGATGCAGCTGGAAACACTGCTTTTTGTAATTTTGGACTGTTTTTTCAACGTAAGTCCTTATTTAAAAAAAAAAAAGACCAAAAAACTTGAAAAAGTTATTATTACTGTCATTTTCATTGAGTGCCTTCTCCGCAACGAAGGTTGGCTACCATGGATCGCCATTCTACTCTGTTTCTTGCTTTGATGGTGCAGGCTGTCATAGATTGACTTGTCCATCTTTTGATGTTACTCGTCCATGTTAGTCTTGGTCTGCCTCTGCCTCTTTTACCTTGTACTTTCCTTTCCAATATTACTTTTAGTAGGCTGTTGTGTCTTTTAACATGCCCCAAAAATTTCATTTGTCTTGTCTTAATTGTATTTAGTAGTTCTCTTTTTATTTTCAGTTGTTTTAAAACTTCATCGTTTGTTATCTTTTCTTTCCACCTAATTCTACCTATTCTTCTATAAATCCACATTTCAAAGGCTTCAATTTTCTGTTCTGTTTTCGTGTCTAATGTCCATGTTTCTGCACCATACAGGAATATTGAGAAGATGTAACATTTTGCCATTCTTAGTTTCAGCCCTGTTGATATTTGTTTTGTTAGTATATTTTTCATGGCATTAAAATTACTTTTTGCCATACCTATTCTTTTGTTTATTTCAATTTTACATTTTACATCATTGTAACCAATGTATGTCCAAGTATGTCCATAGTATGTCCAAGGTAGTTGTAGCTCTGGACAGTCTCCAGATGTATTCCCTTAACTGTGATATTTAATTGTAGGTCTTGAGAATTTTCTTTGTTTATGATCATAGTTTTAGTCTTTTTGATATTCATTTCTAGTCCATATTTTTTGCTTGTTATGTTTATCACATTAAGCAATTGTAGGTTTTTAGGACTTCCTGCTAGTAGAACAGTATCATCAGCATATCTTAGGTTATTGGTTATACTTCCATTAATGTTTAGGCCTGGCATCTCTGAGATGTTTTTAAAGATTTGCTCAGTGTATAGATTGAACGAGCTTGTTGATAGGATGCATCCTTGTCTTACTCCTCTTTTTATGTCCATGGGCGTAGAGTTTTCCTTGTTATATTTTATTATTGCTGTTTGCTCTCAGTACAAATTACATATTAATCGTATGTCTGTGTCGTCTAGATTTACATCCTTTAGGCATTCTATAAGTTGGTTGTGGTGTACTTTTCAATCAATGTTCTCATGCTAAATATGGCTTCTTTTGTTACATTTTTTTTTACTTGGTTTTATTATTACTGTATGACATATAAAACACAAACACTGATACCATATTAAATATGAGGTTTTTGCTGGGTTTGCTGTCAATAAAACTAGTCATTCAATTGCTTAGGCCAAAGTCTGTGTAGAGTTATTGACAACAAGAAACATCCGCTGCACAAAATTAAAACCTATGTCAAGGACGTAGGAATCAGCTGTGAAATGTTATAAGTAGTACAGGCTGAAAAGATGAGGAATAGGTGAGAAATGTTGAACTTAGGGGAAGAATGAATCATTTCTGAATAGATGGAAAGCTATAAAATAAATTGTAATTTTCTTTCAACAAAAAGTGCATAAATTTGTGTGATGGGTGTACAGACTTTGAAATTAAACAGATAAAGCTGCCAATTCCAAAAAAAGGCTCTTTTGTTATTTACATTGATACTGCAAGACAAGATGGAAGAGTGAGGTTTCTTGGTTAGAAATCAAAGACCAAATTATAATTGAGCACGGTGAAGCTAATAGTGCAATATTTTCTTGAATGGGAATGAAGATTGAAGCATCCTGAAGTGGGTTTCAACAACAATTTGAATAGGGAAGTTATTATGATGGACTACACTCAGTGTTTGGAAAGGTCAAGATTTGATGTTTCCAGTATGGTTGTATGAAGCTTCATACCTTAAACAGCCAGTATGGGATATACTTTCAAGGTCCTCTAAAGTCTTATGACAACAAACAATATGCTGGCCTCTGGTGAGCCTTTGGTGGATATCATAGACATGTACAACAGTGGCATCATGTCATCAATGATTTCATGTTAGATATTAAAATGGTTATCAGTTAGGATGCAACCTGTAGACTGTAACAATGTTGTTGGACAAATACGATTTCTGGAGGGGTGAGCCAGGTTGAAACACAACTCATGAGTTACTAGAACTATCAATTTGTGCACATTTCATCATTTGTAAGGGACAAATGGTCTCAGTAACATAGAACTAACGTGTACCATTGTTACCAAGTTTGGGTGGTTGGACACATCAGGGTGTCATAGCTTACAGACAGCTGGAACCACATACTGAGTCACAATGACATGATGAAGTAGGATTCTCACAACAACAGATACCAATGATTATGGTTATGGTTATTCAAAAGCCCCGGTATCACTGCAAATGAATGAAAAGCCATAATTGCTCAACCACCAGTGGAATAATCTGAATTAACATCTCATTGAATATCCAAACAAAGAAAGGCAGCTGCAATCCCCATCATAGCAAACACAGCACACGTCAAAAGACATAAGGCATATTAGCACCGACAGATAACGTAGCTAAACTGTCCTTCGTCATATGATATCATCATTCATTGTAAGTAATCTGAATATAGAAACACTATCTGGATGAAACACAAAGCTCATGGTGTGCACAGATCACTACTCAGTAGCTTCAGCAGCAAGCCGGATTTGGAATATAAGGAAACTGCAACAAGAAACACTTTTCAGACAGTGCCTCAACGGTTCCTTGTCATCTACCCGCCATATTGACAGGAGGTCCATCCCATGTATAGTAGTAGTATCTTCAGCGTTGGTCTTCTTTAAGGCCGTTTCTCCAATATCTCATCATATGATCATCCTACGTTGAGACTGGGTGGACAGGAACAGAACAAAAAGTCTTTGAACTCAAATTTAAATAGCATGAATGCTGGTTATAACAACCCAGCCCCCCACAACTTTTATTATCACAAATGTACATCAACTCACAAGTGCCACTGGATATATACAACATTTGCAGTGATTGTTCAATGCTCACAAACAATGTCTCTAATTCTTGTCTGTCTGTCTATCTGTCCGTCTATCTGTCTATCTGTCATTAACGCATAGGTCTTGGTCATGGTGGCTTACAGGAGTCGAATAGTAGTGTGTTACTGCTCTAACTCATTCTCCAACTTGACAAAGTCACTGATTAGTCGACATTGCTCTGCTAAATAACTATGTTAACATTCTAGCTGTTTCTCTGGACCTGATCTTTCTCTTCTAAATTATATCTCCTATCACTACTTAACTCAACTTTCTAATTTGTTAAGTCTAATCACATCCAAACCACATAAGACCACCACAGTCTGTGGGTAGGGAAAGGGTGTGGAAGCACTCTTCCAATGCTCTCTAGTTTTGCTGTCTGTAATTGGCCCCTGAGGAGTCCAGCTATTCTATAATTTGTCACTTCAAGACCTGTAGATGTCTCCTTACGTTTAATTCACAAGGACTTTGTGAATTTGTCTACAGGCACTAATTCTCTGAATTCTCAAACTTTATGTAATTTACTTGACCTATTTCTGCATTAGTCAATTAAACATTTCTACCTAATGTCTGTCCAGGTCAGACAGTACAATCTCTTCCTCTTTCTTGTATCATGTACTCAATGCTCTCACCATAAATCTACTGTTACATCACAAAATAAAAGAAAGTGCTGAATAACACAGCATTTTTTTATTAAATTCTGCTGCCACTTTAAAACTTAGACTTAACATAAAGATAGATGAAGACTTAAGATAATGATGCTAAAGATAGTTTTCTTTTTTAACTGTTAATGACATTTATCACTTGCATATTTCAGCTGATGTGTGTAGTCCATATTATATTCGCACACCACCAAACTCAAACAAAGTCTGCAGAGCCATAGGGCAAGGTTATAACTGTACAATTACTTGCACTGGGGGCTACAGCTTGTACAGCAATGTGCTAGTAAATTCTGTTTCAAAAGTTTGTTCTGGACCAGGCATGCCTTTCCCTTCAGAACCAGATATCAAGTGTGTTAATTTAAGTAAGTATATAATAGACCAACTTATTAATACTCTATTTTTTAAAACTATTTGGCAGAAATGTGGTTTACAGAAGAATGTTGAGAATACCATGGACAGCTAAGAAGAGTAATGATAATGTTCTGAAAGAGTCCAAAGCAAAAAGAGAGCTAATTTCCAATATTAGGAAGAAACAATCATAATTTTTCGGCCATGTAATGAGAAGAGAACAACTGGAATATATTGTAACAACTGGCAAAATTGAGGGACGAAGAGATAGAGGGAAGCAAAGAGAAAAAAATACCAGATAGATTAAGAGAATGGCTTGGCAGAAGGTCAACAACAGATATGATAAAGAACTGTCGAGATCAAAAGTTGTGGATAGACATGATCACCTATGCCAGCAGGTCTGGTACTTGATGATGATGATTTGGCAGAAAGTTTTATTGTTTTATTTTTCTTAACATTTTTTAATAGAAGAGAATAAATATGGGTATTTTTAACATTTGCTAAACTAACATAAAACAGACATCACTTGCAGGTGTACATAAGTCTCCGGGTGAACTTTTCAATCTTAGTAAGAAAATCTGCTATTTTTGGCTGTCCTGGCAGTATTCTTCTCAGACACAGAAATTCAGCATACTTTTCCTTTTCCTGTTTCTCACTTGAGTACTATCTTTATGATTCTCTGGATATTTCTTCTCATCACACGGCCAAACCATGCTCTCATTCTCTTCTTGCTAAATTACTACATAATTTATTTTTACAAATTTTAATTAAATGTAAAAACAGTTTTTTTTTTAAAATACGAACATTATGTGAGATTACATGTTAAATTCTATGCTTTTCAGCTACACTGGATGGAAGTTACAAACTGGAGTATGATTACACATATGAAGGGAAAAATGTTAGTAACAGTTGTAAAACAAGCTATGAAAATATCATCAAGGTCACGCTCAAGGATATAACAGATAATAAAGCTTTGATCACTCAGTCATTTTGTGAAACTGCACCAGTGTCTGTGCAAGGGAGAATAAGTCTAGGATCTCTGTCTGTAAATGAAGCAGACAAGAAAGTAAGTTCTTTAGTCCTTAATTGTTTTTTTTAGTAATCATGTTCATATATATTTAAATAAAGATGAATTCTGGTAAAGCTTCTTACCTTAGATGAGTGAAAAGCTTTTAAGTGTTCAGCGCTTCTGCACAAGCACACTAATGGACAAAAATAAGTGTTTCAGCTATATGTATCTATCTATCTATCTATTGTCCTTTCGAGCCAAAGACGGCACATAGGGCAGAACCACAATCTCAAAAACAGAAACCTTGCGTACCAAAATGGCACATATTGCAGAGATCACTGCTCTAAAATCTATGGTACTGTTTCTATAACACTACTTTTTACATTGACAGCTTGTCAAGCCATCGATCAACCTTCTTAGTCGCCTCTTATGATATGCCTGGAAGGTCACAGTGTCACTATTCTTTACCTCCCTCATAATGAGGCCCCGGTAATACACAGGATATTATACTACAAATGTAAAAAAAAAATACATATTCATAAGTTGTGAAATGTAATAGACATTAACAATACTTTGGAAGTGGTTTGAAGAGGTAATATCATTGTAGTCTGGGCATTCCCATATCCACTCTGCTGATCTTTTGAAAAGACAGTACAAGGTGTGTACACTATTGTTTCTGTTTGTGCTGATTGTGAGTTGCTTGCTTCTGCCAATAGAGCCTGCTTGTTTTTTCCTAACTTTATCTTAAATCCTGATCCTTGAGTTGATGAGTATGGAGGTTAGTCACCTATTTTGATTCTTCTTCTTTGGATAAGGTGACTACGATAGAACTTTATAACAGTCTTCAATAAATCCAACTTATCCCATCACAGTATTTCCTGTGTAGGGGTCCTCTTGGTCAGCCAGGCGGCTTGCCCATTACTATGAATACCACTGTGTCCAGGACAATATATCAAAGTAGCAACAACAAAGTACAACATTTTGAGTTGGTTGGTCCACTATCGGAAAGGAGCAAATAACTGTAAACTTTTACAAAGTCTTTTTAAAACATTTTTGCACTTTTAGCCTTTGAATGCCTTTTATATAGACTATTACAAACCTTTTTGAAAAGGTTAAAAATACTAACAAAAGGTAAGAGTTTCCATGGGTTTCATTTTAAAAATAAATAGCTCTGCTTTAAAGCTTTATGAAAATATTCTCTCATGGCTTATGGAAATAGCTCTGCTTGTAGAGTTGTTGAAAATAATAACTTAAACTGTACTAAACTTGTATAATATCAAGTGGACTGTTACATTCCTCTTTGTCCTGTCTCACTCACATTTTATTGTTAAACTCTCTAATACGAAGAGTATTTGATTATCTACTTCAACTCTTAATACGGCTGCAGATTTATTGCTGGTACAGATTTTTTGCCTGTGTGGTAAGTGTGTTTCGAATCACTCACTGTTTGAGATTTTCACAATAATATTTTTCAACAATTCTATAATAATTTATAAAATTGATCATTTATTAGGTAGAAAGGTTATCATCGAGATGTTATAAGTTAACAAGCATGAAGTTCTTTCAAGTATAATTTATGAATAATTATAACAATTGATAAAAAATGTAAAAGTTACTACTGCTTAATTGTTATGTATAGAGTTCAGAAAAAAAAGATTTTCTTTGAATTTTTGCTGCACTGCTGTGTTAACCCAAGCAGAGACACAGGAATCAGATGCTGTAATCATCTCCTGAATTACGTATTATGGTCTCTCTCTCTGCGATCAAGACTCAATCAGAGTAGGATTCCAGACTCTCACATGAAGACAGCTGTCTGCTTAAGCGGGTTGATCGACCCCACAGACAGAACATCATAATTAGAGTCTGTTAGATCCACCCTGACTGAATACCTGTTAAAACGTTGCACTGTGTTCTGCGCCAGTGGCCCTGTGCATCCGATTTCAGCCAACATTTTATTCAGGTTTGCTTTCCTTAGCCTATGATTGTCCCCAATCTTCCTGCAAGGCAGCAGATTGTCTTTTCTGTAGGGGGATTCTGCCCTTAGATGGTCGGCCCTCCCAGGTTTACGAGCACCATCTGCCCGAGTCACTATAGGTGACTAACACAGACATGCACACAAAAAGATATGAGATGTGACTAACACTGACATGCACACAATGATATGAGGCATGACTAACACTGACACACACCAAGATATGAGATATGACTAACACAGACACACATACACACACTAAGATATGAGATTTGACTAACACAGACACACTCTAAAATATGAGATATGACTTACACAGATACACACACTAAGTTATGAGATATGACTAAACACAGTCATGCACACACAAAGATATGAGACATGACTAACATAGACAGACACACATTAAGATATGAGATGTGACTAGCATGGACATACACACAAATATATGAGACATGACTAATATAGACATGTGCACACAAAGGTATGAGATGTGACTAACACAGACATACACGCACAAAGACATGAAACATGACTATCACAGATACACACTAAGATATGAGATATGACTAAACACAGACACACACGAAGATGATATGAGACATGATTAACACGGACACACACCGAGATATGAGATATGACTAACATGACACACACACAGAGATATGAGCCATGGGTAGCACACACACACACAAGCTAAGATATGAGCCATGGCTGGCACAGAAACGCACTAAGATATGAGTCATGGCTAGCACAGAAACACATTAAGATATGAGCCATGGCTTCATGGAAACACACCAAGATATGAACCATGGCCAGCACAGACACACACCAAGATATGAACCTTGGCCAGCACATACACCCACTAAGGTATGAACCATGGCCAGCACAGACACACACCAAGATATGAACCTTGGCCAGCACATACACCCACTAAGGTATGAGCCATGGCTAGCACGGATATACACCAAGATATGAACCATGGCCAGCACAGACACACACCAAGATATGAACCTTGGCCAGCACATACATCCACTAAGGTATGAGCCATGGCTAGCATGGATATACACCAAGATATGAACCATGGCCAGCACAGACACATATCAAGATATGAATCATGGCCAGCACATACACCCTTCAAGATATCAGCTTGTCTATAATAGACTCCCACTGAGATATGAGCTATGACTAGCACAGATATACACAGAGAAGTGAGCCATGTCTATCACAGACACCCACCAAGATAGGAACCATGGCTATCACATACACACACAAAGAGATTAGCCATGGTTATCACAGACAACCACCAAGATATAAGCCCCGACTAACATATACACTTGGTAACGTCCACTAAAGTTTGTCTGAGGTTCTTGGTAAAGTTTCTACTGACGACAATGACGATCCAAAACTTGCAGGCTTGGTGGGCGTGGCTGACGGGCTGGAAGATCAGCCGGATAAGACCTTCAGAGGATGTCAATTTCATGTCCCCTGAGTTTTGAGTCCGCATCAGACGTGTCTGGCCACGTGGCTGGGTGCGTTCATGATGATGTAAGACAGAGACATGGCAAAGAGCATCCTATCCACATGAATCTGGGCGCTAGCTCGCACTGAGCTCCACCTAGGATCGTTGATTTCAGCTCGGAAACTTCCAACATTGGCAGGCCACTGAGCTTCCTCCACCGGAAATTGTGTATGATGGACAGAATGAATATGGAGAGCATGACAGTACTGGCAATCAGCGGTAGTAGCAATGTTACTACCAAGTCAATGTAGGTTATTATGTGCAAGAACATCAGCCTTGGACTTGGCAAGCATTTCTCCGGACCTATCTCATTTGGGGTTACCTCAACAGCAACAGAAGTGGACATATACAGAGATATATATGAATATATGATGAAACATGTAATTTACAATATTATAGTCTGAAATTCATCCCTATCACATCATGACTACCGAGGTGTTACATTGTCCATTGATATGGCCACAGTCATGCCGTCAATCCAGCCGTATATTTGGCTCCCTCTCAGCATCATTCACTGGCTATTCTTTGGCTACCATAAAGTAGGGATTAATTACCGCATCAGATTACCCCATGTCTTGTCTTGGGTAAGCACAGAGCTGTGTAGCAAAAGTAAAGAAAAATTTGATTTTCCAAATAAAAATGTTGCATTTAAGCGGGAGTAATTTTTACTATGGTATGGTAAACAAGTGAATCACATATAGGTATTGTATTTAAGGTTAATTCATTATTGTTTTTGGCTAGGGAGGAGGTAACCAGGAGTAGACGAAATGGTCAGTATCCAGTTACAACTAAAGCCCAGTATTTCATATGATAAAAGAATTTAATCATATACGAGAAATTAATATGTTAAATTTATGTATATATTTAATTCTTTGTTAAGATTGTCAGCTAATATGTATATATACTTTAAACTACTAAACTATAATAATGCTCTTGAAACTGGAACACCCCAAAAAAATATCTTTTAAGGATGTGTGCCTTTGCTTGGTCTGGTGTACAGATTTTTATTCCAAAAGCTACACAATTAGGAACGATATAACAAGAATTACTTACTAAAACTGGTGGGATATTGTTGACTTTAATAGACTTCTCTTTTAGGATTGACCACAAAACCTTCCTGGTAGTGATGGTCCAATGCTGTTGACAATTATCATTCCAACAAGAACAATTTTGAATCATAGTTACCTACATTTTGAATCACTGTGCATGTTTATTTTCACTGTAACGTTTGCAAGTTGAAGAAAAATATTTTGATGGAGTATATTTGACTATCAAAAACAGAAATTCCTCACTTATACAAGATAGGAAAAAGAACAGGTTCCTATAATGAATTTATCTATAAGCAGAATTAGGTATTTCTTAGGTGTTCTGTGTCAGTTTGTCTTTAAAATGTAAACACTGCACAGTTTATCACTTGAAAATGCATACAATAGTATAACTGCTAGTGTCAGGGTCAGTGAACCAGAGCTGATGAAGAACCTACACTAATTTACCACCACACGGTGGTCCTGGAAACAGGATGTTCTCAAATTAGTAAAGTGAGTGACCTTTGAAGAGGGAGCAGTGCAAACCTTGGCCAAAACTGTCATGGTTAAATTAGATATGTTTAGTCTGAATGGTAAAAGCATCACATCTTCATTGTAAACTACAGAAGAATGAACAATGTGAATGACAAAGAAGAAGAAATATTTTGAGAAATTGTATAATGCAAAGTCAGTTTAGAAATGAAGTGTTATCATGTTAAAAAGCTTATCAGAAAACTTATGTGAGGGCAGATTAGTTTTAATTGACAATGATTCTTGTTAAAAGTGAGAATATTGACAAGAACAGATTATTGTATTACATGTATTAAGACTTTATAACATTTTGAAATCAATTCCTGAGTTGGAATATTTAATTTTTGCATAAAATGAACAGAACATTTTTATCTGTCAAAAATAAATTCATTTTAAAATGTCATAAGTATCTGGAACATGACAGTCCAATCAAGGACACGAGTATAAAATATGTATCTTGTTGGTTTTGTTAAAAGAATCATTGTCCCTTTTTAGTTCTGTTGATGAATGAGTTATGAGTATGACGTCATGGGACGCACCAAAATGGCAGCTTATTTATATTCGAGCCATGGACTAAGCAATATTTACTTTGAACACCACGATATCTGTTATTGCAGCGAGTTGGCATATTTTTAAAAATGTATTCAAGGGTTTGAGCATAAATGTTTGTTTACAGTTCGTTAACCTTCGCTGTAGATAAAGTCTTTATTTTGATGGCTTCGTTTGTGACCTTGGTAGCTAAGGACCTAACTTCTGCAAATGGATGGCATTTGCAAGGATCATTTTGAATCTATGAAGTGGGCTCATTTTGTGTTTAACTCAAAAGCATATGTGCTTTTTAACCAAAGACTTTTTTGGGGGGGGGGGGGGGGGGGGGCTCAAGGAAGATATCCCCAATGGAAGAATAAATTGTACTATTAGTCCATAAATGATTCGCTTCCAGATGTTTATGATGTAAATAAAGCAGTTTTGTCATTGCAAGTGAATAATGTCCACACCTATAATTGGTCAGGATTGTGTAGCAGCAGCAGCTTTATAGCAAACACAGAAAACATCATAGGATTGTGCTGTTCTGAAACAGCTATGCCATGCGACCCTAGAATTGCCTTTAATGGGATTACTGTGACCACAAACCACTCTCCATGTGTGTGCCACATATTTACACCCCAGAAAAAAATACTGAATATAACAACATCATATGCCGTCTGTGATATTAATGACCACAAACCAGGAGCCTCCCGTATGATTGATACAACTGTTGCACCAAGCACTTCATCAGCAGAGGAATGTTAATCTGACATTGTTCTTGAATGATGTCCAAGTTAATGAGACATCAGAATCGTGTGGCAGCAGCTACAAGAAGGGAGCAGAGAACATCAAGTTCTGCTGCTATAAAGGAGACTTGCCTTGCTATCCCAGAATTGCCTTAAATAGGATCACTGTGTTGAAAACTCCTCCTCTTGTGTAAACTACACATTCACATCCAAGAGTGAATCAGTGAAGGTCACAAAATCATATTCTCTCTGTGGTTTTACTAACTACAGGTCAGTGGCTTCTGTTGGATTGGAAATGATAACTTACCACCACTATGTGTCTATATGTTTGGAATTGGAGTCATCACCGATGGCCTAACATCATCAAGTGCTACAACGATCATCATTTTCGGGAGGACGCGAACTTCCATGGTATATGGTGGATAGGCTGCAGGAACCATTGAAGGCTATGTCTGAAAAGTGTTCCTTCTTGCAGTTTCCTCATATTCCAAGTCCGGCTTGTTGCAGGAGCTACTGAGTTAAGTGCTCTGTGCACACCGTGAGCTGTGTGTTTCATATTTTTTTATCCTGTTTCGATATCCCGTTGTTTACGATGAATGATGATATCGTATGACAGGGAACAGTTGGCTGTGTTCACTTTCTGTACGGTTTCGCCTTATGTCTTTTGGCATGTGCTGAGACTGCTACGATGGGGACTACAGTTACCTTTCTTTGTTTGGGAGATGTATTAGTAATTCGGATGATTCCACTGGCACGGGCGGTTGAGCAATTATGGATTTTAATTCGTTTTCAGTGATACCGGGGCCTTCCATAACCAATAACCGATAGTTCTGTTCTGATAAGATGGCAAGTTTTACTGGGAATACAACAGACACAACGCAAGAGACAAATGACAGGCACACTATATAATGAAATAACCAATACTTTGTGAGCACTAACTAAATAACATAAGAAGAAAGTGATAGATACTTCAGATTCAGTCTGTTCAGAGTAAAATTTGTAGTTTAATTGTTTTGCATGCTATTTGTATTTAGCTCGATTTTGCTGACAGATAATATGCATATTGTAAGAAATTAATTGGTTGAGCAATTTCTGCTGTTGGATAGTCAGGGCTTATATGCTTCCTGATGTCTTAGCTTTCTTTGTTGTTTTTTAATGTGATCACCTGTCTTATGTATATAAATTAAAGATGTGATGAATTTAATTTAATGGACAGTCATACAGTTCATCAAATTAATAAACAGTGGGGAACAGGCAAATAATTGCAGTGCCTGAGGTAAAGCTGGTAACAACCATCTATCTATCTTTCGTTCGCCTGAAGTATTATCTATATCTGCAATGTCGTTTCCTGTATAAATGTTACTGTCTTTTGTAATTCTTGCAGTGGCCCATATAGTTTTGTCTGTAGTGTTGTATCTATGGGCCAATGGATCTTCCTCAGTCTACTATATTCAATACAGTCTTGGAGTATGTATTCAGCAGTCTGAGATGCCTGTCCACATGTACATGCAATTGAGGTGCCGATCTTGAATTTGTATACATGTGACTGTGGAGTCGATTGTGTCCTGTTCTGAGGCGTTTAATAATAACTTGTTCCCGTCTATTCATATTATGAAAAGCATCCTGTTTTGGGGCTTGTGGTCCTCTGATTGATTTGGTTATCTGTTTCTTCTGATGGTATGTAACTGGTGCATTTTGTTGTGTGCCTGTTGCACCTTCTTTTGCCAGCTGATCTGCTCTCTCATTTCCTGGTATTCCACAGTGAGATTGGGATCTACTGCAGGGCAACCCTGTGGTGCTGACAGAGTTCAGTCAATAAGGTCTGCAGCTGTGGCACTTTTATGGATTGCAGTGCTTGGAATACTGATTTGCATCTGTCAAAAACACTACAGGTTGTGGGCTAAGATTACTGTTCAGCAGTCTTTCTATTATCAAATTTATTGCTTGGATTTCTGCATCGTAATTGTGACAATATTTCTCTGTTGCTATTTTATTCATAGCCCATAGTGTTATTTGGGTACTCTATATATGCACCTGTTCCCCCATTATTTAGTGCATTCTGTTCTGATAACAGGTAAATGAATTTAAATATTTGGGAGCTTTGTTAACCTCAGTTAATAACATAGAGGTAGAAAATTCCAACATCAACGAGCTACTCTTCACAGATGACCAGTGCCTTATATATGGGGATGAAAACCTGCTACAACAGCATATAACATCTCTAGATAAAAGTTGCACAAACTACAGTATGAAAATTAACACAGCAAAAACAGAGACTATGAGAATAAGCAAATTAAGTCACCCATTAAACATAAAGATCAAAGATAAAGAAATAAACAAGTAGAGGAATTTAAGTATTTGGGCACAATGTTCACAGAAGATGGAAAACTAGACAGAGAAATTGACATGAGAATACAAAAGCAAATGCTGTCACAAATTAAGAAAGATCAATACATGTGAGATGCGATGCTTGAGAAAAGTAAAAAACAACAAAGAAGAGATAGAATACCAAATGAAACCATAAGAAAAATGGTAGGAACTAAACCCTGCCAAGAATATATAGAACAACAACAACTTAAATGGTTTGGCCACCTGGTTAGAATGAATCCTCACTAATCACCATAAAGGGCGTTCTTCTCAAGAATGCATGGAAAAAGACCCAGAAGAAGATGGATGGATAGATGCAGTGACAGAGACATTTAAGAACAAAGGAAATCACTAATTCAGACAGTTCGAACTGCTCAAGAACGACAAATGATATAACGATGACACCTTTTAGGTATCAGTGAAAAGAGAAAAGAAAGAAAAGAAAAGAAAGTAACCTCAGATGGAAGATGTTCAACAGAGGTGAGATGCAGAATGGCTCAGGCAAAAACAGCTTTACAAAAAATGAGGAAGATACTATGAAATCCATTTTTGACAATAGAAACAACAAAAAGAGTTCTTAAACGTTAAAGGTAAAGGTAAAGTACGAGACTTGAACCGGCGTCTTAGCACGCGAGTATATACCCATATGTGCTCGCCGCCTATCCAGAAATGTTCGGATATTTCTGTATAGTGTAGCCTCAAGCATCGAAACTCAGATGCGAAGCGACATTCCTCACCTTCCCAGGATAATATACCCTGGTACCCATTTCTGCCAACGGCTGGGTCGACCGTGGGGGTATTTTTTTATTCCAACCACGAGTACAACTCACACTGCTCCCAGCGGGAATTGAACACGGGTTGTCCGAACGTCGGTAGTCCAGTCGGGTGGTTTTCCCAACTAGGCTACCGAGGCCCCCCGAAACGTTATGTAGAGCCAGTCTTAACATATGGATAAGAATCATTAACAATAGGACAGCAGACAAGAAAATCACTGGAGTCTATAGAAATGTGGTTTTACAGAAGAATGCTGAGAATACCATGGACAACTAAGAAGAGTAATGAAAACGTTCTGAAATGGTGATGGTGTCATTAGGTGTATGAGCCAGCACATTGTCCTGAAGCAGATGGACATCTCTAAACAGCATTCTATGTCTTTTTTGCTTGATTTCTTCTGGAGAAGACCTAGTTAGTATGGTAGAGTTTATAGTGCAGCCACATGGAAGTGGTCAGTAAATATTACCCCACAGCAATCTCAAAAGACAGTGAGCATTACCTTTCTCACAGAGGGTACTGTCTTTATCTTTTTTGGTGTTGACAAAAAGGAATATTTCCATTATTTGTTCTGGTTTTTAGTCTCAGCGTCATAAAAATGCAAACAACATTTGCACACAGAAACCAGTCTACAAGATAATCATCTTTGTCAGCAGTGTAAATGTCCAACATCTGTGTCACTGCTTTGGTTTGATGCTTCTTTTGAAATGACATGAACAGGCATGAAACCTTTCTGGCTGGCACTTTGACATGTGAAACTGCTCATGAAAAATCTTCACTGATGTCCCATGACTAAATCTGAACTCAAACATAATTTCCCTGATGGTTTTGTGCTTGAATTAGAGGACTAGAGCACCTACTTTTGGTGCTTGCATCATCTGTATTGGATGACCAGCTGCTGATTGATTTGTCTTGAATGCTAATCTGTCCAATTTGAAATTAGTTTTTCCAATTTCACAGTGTCATGCAAAGAGCAGACAAGCTTATATAGATGACAAACATCTAATCATGAATTTGCTTTGACCATGATGTTCCTTGATATAACAGTATCAGTTTCATCCCAACTTCTTACTCACACCGCACTTACCCATTTTCAAGCAATAATGATTTTTGCAATGTTACATAGCATCCCCCTTTCTTTAATGATTTTTTACTAATTAAAAAAAAAAAAGTAAAGTACCCTTGTCACGCCAAGTGGCGTATAGGGAATATGGTGTTAGTGACCATAAATTTTACAGACCTTCGGCACATGATTTTTAGGGTAATGTGGTTGGTATTGCGCCCGTGCCGCTTCACTTTCCCAGAAAAAAATCCGATTGATTATCTGGTTGATATCCCAGAAAAAAAAAGGCTGGGTGAACCCTACCCCTTGTCCTTTGTAGTCCAGTTCACTAACCACTGAGCTATCACGGCTCCCATTTTTTAGTAATGCCCATTACTTTTTGACAGACATCTTATATCTTCCCTCAATACTAAGAGGTAAGTGAGGATGAAAGAAGCCTTTTTAAAAAAAAAAAAAATAAATAAAAAAGATTTGAGTATATGCTGCATATTTAAATTAAAATATTTAAGACTTTGAAATTATTCTCTAGGTTTATGTGCGCTACATCATCAGCTTTGACAGAAGATCAGGATCCAGATATTCTGACTGTGCTGATGGTGTTAAACTCTTCTTGAATAAACCTGAGAGTTATCTAACAAGTCTTGTTCAGTACAGACCACTGGATTGTGAAAACATCACTCTGACCATCAACAGGTCCATTGTTTATGATGGGTATTACTGTGAAGATGGTAAAAGTCAGCTTGTCAGCCCACTTGGTATCCGCAACTTGAGTTACTGCAGTAAGTAGGATTTAAATATACTAGATAAATATAAAATATAATAAATAAAAAGTACGAGGCTTGTTGAAATTAAACCCGCCCAAGCTGTGCCAAGTGAACATATGTAGGAGGCATGATGATGTAACATCTGATGTAATAAGTACTGGCCAATGTGCAATTGTGTTTGTGCTCATTCTATGTGTAGTATACATTAGTTTTATGGCAGACTGTTGGAAAATGGCCAGTGTGATACGGAATCCATCTAAGGTCGTTAGCAAGGAAACAGTGGGAAGTTATGCAAAATCCAGCCTTCAGCCTGGATCTGTCACCATGCAGTATTCCAGCCTTCAGCCTGGATCTGTCACCATGCAACATTCCAGCCTTCAGCCTGGATCTGTCACCATGCAACATTCCATCCTTCAGCCTGGATCTGTCACCATGCAACATTCCAGCCTTCAGCCTGGATCTGTCACCATGCAACATTCCATCCTTCAGCCTGGATCTGTCACCATGCAACATTCCATCCTTCAGCCTGGATCTGCCACCATGCAACATTCCATCCTTCAGCCTGGATCTGCCACCATGCAACATTCCATCCTTCAGCCTGGATCTGTTACCATGCAACATTCCATCCTTCAGCCTGGATCTGTCACCATGCAACATTCCATCCTTCAGCCTGGATCTGCCACCATGCAACATTCCATCCTTCAGCCTGGATCTGTCACCATGCAACATTAATTTATTTGGACCATTAAACATTTTCTAAATTGGTAGTAATTTGGCTTCAACACAGACGTTAGCTTGTGACAAAATGACTCAGTTAGCAACCAGTCATTTGTCTTGGATGGCAACCATTGTCTGCGCAAGTAGTTGCAAGCGTGTCTAAATGCCTATGGTGACTTTTTCTAAAGGATCCATGTGAGTACTTGCTTCATAACAGTTTTTTAATTTAATTCTGCCACACCTGCTGAAGTACCTTATCTATGTTTTTAATAAAGCCACTGGGATGAGTTTCATTTGAACAGGCCTCGGAGATTGTGAGTGACCTGCCATCAGATGATTTTAGTTAATGAAGAATATTGTAATTTGTATTTTCTCTCTCAAACACATGTGGTGTGTGCACAAAATGAAAAAAAAAAACTCACCTTTTTTTGATGCTCACAAGGTTGTAAATCATGTGAACAAACTGAGTATGTACAGTGCCAAACTTAGGTTAAGGTAACCTTTGTACCACTGATACTTCAAAGTACAACACTTAATATTCTTGATTTCTTTGTTCTTCATCATTCCAGTGCCGCTAGATGTTGCATAGGGCTCTCATAGTGTTTTTTATCATTCATCTCTTCTAGATGAGATGTTTGATCTTATTCAATGAGTCTATGCCTGTCAACTTTGCTTCTCTTATATGTGTTCTTTTCAGTGTCTCTCTAGGTATTCTTTTTTCTTTATCTTGATGTTTCCCATAGAAGAGCCTGTTTAAAATTCTATTGTTGTCTCTTCTCAACATATATCTGACATATGTATATCTTCTCTTCCTAAATGCGGTTGAGGTCATTGGTTGCATGGCTGTTTCTCTTATCTTTATATTAGTCTTGAATTAATTACTTTGTGCACAGAGTATTCTTCTTAGGTATTTATCTTCATAAGCATTAAGATTCTTCCTAATCTCTTTTGCTATTTCCCTGGTTTCACATGCGTGGTAAGGAATGATAATGCATTAGAGTTGAATATTTTAAGTTTAATCTTTTTTGCTTGGTATTTGTTATTTATATATATTGTCCAGGTTTTTAAAATTTGTTGCTGCTTTTGATATCGTGCCTCTGATATTTTTTGTTTCACCTTCTTGATTTATATTACTACCAAGATATACATAGTGGTTGACTTTTTCCAATGTTTAACTCATAGTGTCATAAAATTCAAGTCGTATAAATTTTATTCCTAATTTAATCTTGTCAAAGTTTAAATAACAAAATGAGAGAATTTTGCTGAGCATGAAATACTATAAACAGAACATAATGTTAATTGAGAATAATTTTTTTGAATTGTTAGACGTATTGGTCTGGAGTTAATGATTTCAATAATCAAATTAATGTAACCAATGGACTACCTAACTGATGCATTAAAGTTGACATCAAGAGTGAATCTGTATATTGTACTAGCACCAATGTTGTTCAACATGCAAGTATTACATATATAATACCAGAAGCAAACTCTGATGATGAAGTAATGCCAGAAATAATGTGATTCAATAAGTGCTGTGTATGTATATAATGTATGTCTGAGATCTGTCTAGTGAAAAATATATAAGCAAAAAAGAGCAAGTCACCAGAATGTTCAAGAATAAAAATGCATTTTCATTTACCATATTTTATTTGTATTATTTCAACATTTTTTAGTGCCATGTCCAGAGGGAACCTATTCCAACAATAGCCAATGCATACAATGTCCAAGAAGAACTTATGGAGCAATGCCAAACATGGCCATGTGTGCACCATGTCAGAAAGATACTTCAACATATTCCACCGGAGCTGTCTCCAGCAATGAATGTTCACGTAATGTGTATATTTTTATTGTAACTAATACTATTAGTTTCCTTAAACGTGTAGAATTACTCAAATTAAAAAGAACTTCTACTGTATTTTATACTATCATGATCAGCATGAACTTTGCTTGCTGACAAAGGTGACTATGTCGATCTACAGCTTTCTACTCAACATTTGCTTATCAATTCTGTTCTTGATTTAGTTAACTTCATTGACAGATCATCTTTTTTCATTGCACATCAGATCCCCATAGTGCTCAAGTCACTTTCCCAGTATCTCTCCTAGTGTACAGCACAACCACAACACCCTAACAAAAGTACTGGAAGTGGTTTTGGTTCAGATGCACAGACTCCTTAGCGATGAAAAGGCCTTGAAAATGGAGGGGATAATTCATTACTATTACACCAGTGCAGCCTGGTGTAATGCCGTCTACATCACTCATACAATGTGCCATTGATCGTATAAACATAAGGTCACTAACACTATATACCCCTTTCTCCTATCAATGGATAAATGATCAAGCAGTGAGTAAGCTCTTCATTCATGATGGAATTTTAAATTTGATACTGTTGTCTGCTATTTTAAGTACAAATGAAATCCAGCAAAATGAAGTGCATTTTGACTGTACAGACTGTGTCGTTTGTTCTTCAGCACAAAACTAATCCTTTTCAACTTCCACTCTAGAAGATATTTAGTTGGGTTTTAATTTTCCTAATTCATAATTTGAGAATCATTGAACTCTATATGGAGCATCATATAATTTGTTGTCTGTAATGTTATTGTTTACAGCGGAGTGTGTGGCAGGCACCACTTCCAGTACTGGTCTTCCACCTTGTTATCCATGTCCACGCAACATGTATTGGGTCAATGCTACAACCTGTGTGAATTGTCCTCCAAACACCTTGACAAGAGGCAATGGAGCAAAAAATCAAGATGATTGTAAAGGTAACAATTAGACAATCATGGAAACCTTGTTTTAGTGAAGACAGTTTGTATTATTATATGCCACTGGAACATTAATTGTATATAACAAGATAAAACGTATTTATTTTTAAAATTTCTTGTTACCACTTTTATTTGAATGATTATTGATTCTGACCTATTTGTTAAAGCATAAATTTGGTCTTTTTTGTGTGTAGGCAAGGCCTAGTCCTTTTGTGCCTATAATCACAAAAAACATATTATACAGAGTATATTCATCCCTACTTCTATATATATCTCTATATCTATCTATCTATCTATCTGTCTGTCTGTCTGTCCTGTCCTGTCCTGTCCTGTCCTGTCCTGTCCTGTCCTGTCCTGGTCTGTCTGTCTGTCTGTCTGTCTGTCTGATCTATCTTATCTAATCTATCTTATCTAATCTATCTTATCTAATCTATTGTCCTTTTGTGCCAAAGGTGGTATCTATTTATCTATTGACCTTTCGAGCCATAGCTGGCCCATAGGGCGTAGACAAGATACTCCTTCTCTTATCTGAATTTTGTTCTAGCAGTTTTCAATTCAATTCTTTTAAGATATTTTATCAAATCTCTCCATTTGTCTCTGTTCTGTGCAAGCAGCTCTATCTCATTGAGGGAGCCAATTCCTGCTGCTTAAAGATGGTATACAGGGCAGAAATTCTAGGCTCTTGTGTCTAACAAACTTTCAACTGTCAGACCTTGCACAGGACTTGCATTGTGTCTTGCCACACTGCTCTACTTTGTCAGCAACAGTAATAAATCACTATAATAAGCTAAATTGGTTTCTATTTTTAATTAACAGATTAGTGACTACACTGAATCCATGTTCCACTAAATATGATAAAGGAAATGCAACCATCTTTTGTATTATAGATCAGTTTTCAGCGATAAAGACTTGAGACCTGAAATATTGGCTAGGATAGTGCAAGGATGAAAGTGGCAGGACAAAATCACTAATGTAGAATTATGGAAAAGTACCAGTCAAATGCCAGTGGACAGAGAGATACAGTGAAGATGATGGCATTGGATAGGACACACACTGCGGAAGCCAACTAGGAGTATTACATGACAGGCCCTTTTTGGAAAGAGATTAAGAGAAAGACCATAATTTTCTAGGTGAAGACAGATGGAAGCAGAGATGAAGATGATGGGACATGGAATGATTTTAAAAGAATGGCAAAAAACAGAACAGCTTGGAACGTTTGTAAGAACTATGGTCCACAGAGAGTTGCGAGGAAGAAGAAGACAATAGTGCAAACTACAGCAACCCTTGCGAGACTAAAACCTTTTTGAAAGATAAGAATATCACTTTTTCTCTAAAATCTTGCTAGTGTGCGACCTTGTTAGGTCAATTTTTCTTAAACACTCGTGTGAAACATGGACCCTTACAGCAGAGCTACAGAATAAAATGCAAGATATGGAGGTGAAATATTATTGAAGGATTTTGGGCATCTCTTACTTATCTTGTATCTCAAATGAAAAGTTTGCAAAATAATTGAGTTATTAACAGGTCATCATCATTGCACTCCGAACATGTCCATAGGTGCTCAGATACCCTCCTCAGCAAGTCTTGCAGCGTCCAGCGACTGACGACTCCAGTTATGTGTTGGTTGATTAGTCTTCTTACACGCCCACTAAGTTTTTCATTTCTGGCTGTGCCCATCTAAACACCCATTTTCATCTGAAGGAGTGCCCTGGACTCATGGTTGTTGAAGTCCTGTGTCCTTCCCATTTTCCGGAGGGCATTGATGATGTCTGCCTGATCCATTGGTTGACCGTACTCAACAATAGCGCAGCTAGCCAACCTGTCCACTCTTTCATTTCCCTGTACTTCCACATGTCCTGGGACGTAGACAAAGGTGACCTTACATATTTTAGATCTCTGCAATGACTCTACCCATTGTATACGTACAGATCCCACCTCCACTTTTCTTATCATGCTCATCAAATCACTCAGTATACAGGCATGGGTGTAGTCTTTTGACTCTAACCAGATGAATGCTTTGGTCACTGCCATCACATCCATCGTCTTGCTACTCATGGTCATAACATATGCACCACTGTCTTCCATGACTATATAGCCTGCAGATGTGCTGTAAATGCCCATGGACTTCTTTTTCGAACCCAGGACCTTCCTGTCCTAAGGCATATGTCTTACCTTGAGACTGATCAGTTCCACACGGTTTTGGTTCTCTTTTCTTCAGATAAAAATATTCTCTTGAATTTAGCATTTCAACTCTGGAATGTTCTGGAATTAGGGTTTTTCAAACTACAACACTCCATTGTATTTCAGTTTTTTTTACTTAACTCTTTCTGCACTTTGGCAGACTTTAGGTTCTCTTTAGGTTTGGACCAGATCAATTTTCAATTTAGAAAAATTCCATCACATCTTTTTCTTTTTACAATTTCACGCAATAATATAATTAAATGTGCTACATATTATACATCTCCAGAAAGGAAAATGGTTGAAGAAAATGAAAATAGCAATCTATTGATAATATCTGAAGGAAAAAATGTATTATTTATTATGAATAGTATAAAAATATTCAAAGGCAGATAATTCAAAATATTATATTTCACATACCTCTATTTTCCCTGACTAGAAGTGAGGTGAGATGCAGAATGGCTCAAGTAAATGCAGCTTTCCAAAAAATGAGGAAGATACTGTGCAATCCATTTTTGACAATAGAGGCAAGAAAAATAGTTCTTATATGTTATGTAGAGCCAGTCTTACCATATGGATGTGAATCATGGACAAAAGGACAACAAACAAGAAAATCACTGGAGGCTTTAGAAATGTGGTTTTACAGAAGAATGTTGAGAATATCATGGACAGCTAAGAAGAGTAGTGAAAAGGTTCTGAAAGAGGCCAAAACAAAAAAGAGAGCTAATATCCAATATTAGAAAGAAAGAATAATTTTTTGGCTATGTATTGAGAAGAGAACAGCTGGAATATAATGTAACAACTTGGAAAATTGAAGGACGAAGAGATAGAAAGAAGCAAAGAGAAAAGATACCAGACAGCTTAAGATAATGGCTTGGCAGAAGGTCTACAACAGAAATGATAAATAACTGTCGAGATAAAAAATTGTGGAGAGACATGATCACTACACCAGCAGGTCACTGTGGACATAATTGGAAGATATTGTTCCATTTTCATGTTGATGTAAGATATTCCATTTTCACTGTGAACATAAGATATTCCATTTTCATGTGAATGTTAAATATTCCATTTTCATGTGGATGTAAGATATCCCATTTTCACTGTGAAGATACAATATTCCATTCTTACTGTGGATATATGAAATAGCTTCATTAAAATTGTGTTATTATAATTGTAATCATTTTCTTTACAGCGCAGTGTCTTCCTGGTTATTACAATGAAGTTGATGGTTATGCTGAATGTCAGACATGTCCCATGCACACCTACAATAACCAGACAGCAGCCTTGTCATGTGTAAATTGTGGTCAAGATGAGTACACTAACTCTGTTGGCAAAACCAGCATTAGGGACTGCCTAAAATTAAGTAAGCATTTTATTTTTTGATGTTTGAGTGTGGAGTGCATATAGAAAATGACATGTTAGTAGTTTATTGGGGCCTAGGTGCTGTTCAGCAGCAGACGGAAACCTGTCAGCAAATCATAGCTGGTGTGGGGATCAGTGAAGCAGAACTATCTAAATCCTACTTCACGTCTTTGTGGTGACCCTAAAAATATACTAACCAGTCTAGTCTGGCTGATTGAATGAGTAGGAATTGAGAGGGTAAGCAACCTGATTCTTAAAAATGCTGAGCTGAAGTCTGATTTGTTGGGCCAAAGATGCAAATATCACAGTTATAATGCAAGCTTCAAATGCAACAATGCTTATTTAATGTCTTTTAAGGGTGGATGATAAAGAGGTCTACTCCATTAGTCATCTGATGAATGCAAGTGAGCAGCAGTAGCTTTAAATTTCTTGCTTATAATTGATCTGGTGAAACACCCATGCTGTTTTGAGTAAAGTCCTCTTTAAAGGATCACATAATTGATATACTACTGATTAGACATTACATTTTAAACCCATATAAATCTAATAAATAGTTCATTGTGTTAGAAAAACAAGTGATTAGATGTTAAATTCAGTGTCATGAAATTTACTTGTTTATTGTTTTACATATATATTTATATTGTTTTATAAATTATTTTCTTTTACATGTGTTGTATCTTGCATGTTTTTTAAGGTCTGACCGCATGTCAGCAGTCTGGTACATGTCAGCATGGGGCTTGCAGAACAGGCCTCCTTGATCATGTTTTATCTTGTGTCTGTGAAGATGGTAAGTTTGATAGTTATTTTTGGTAAATTCGGCCTTTTCAATCAATATAATTTGATTGATATGATTAATTTTTGCAAGTAAGTGTTATGTTGCCATACATTTTAAAATGACTATGATCAGTTGTCATGTGCATTTTCATATTTTTTACTACAGAATTAGATAGTGCATATCAAAAAGGACGATGGGCAGGATTTATTAAAGCTTATACTGAAGCATGAAAATATTGTGACAACAAGATGTGCAACAAGTAGAATTGAGTAAAAAATACTGAAATTTGAAATTGTTTGATAAGATGTTTGAGGGGACTAAAGTGCTGTAAATGCAGATGATTATTTTATATATGTTCTCATTGTGTTCACAGCACAATCTGCCTCTCATTATTTCTTTATTCTAAAATGTCATTTTGCATGTTATTAACTCTTTCAGTACGTTTTGCCGCACTGTGCGCCATACCGATTTCTGCAACATATGTTTCGCTGCATAGTGCATCACTCTCAATTTGATTAGTGTGAACGCCATCAAACCATATTCTTTTTACATGTCTTGTATCATCTTTGTATTGGTGAAATCTAATACCTTGTTCAATTATCTAAAAATTCATATATAATATGTTATATGTTAGGGAGCCGCGATAGCTCAGTGGTTAGTGAATTGGACTGCAAAGGACAAGAGGTAGGGTTTGATCCCAACTGATGGCTTCTGGGTTCACCCAGCCTTAAATGGGTACCAGATTTTTTTTCTGAGAAAGTAAAGCGGTACGGGCATAATATCGACCACATTACCCCAAAAATCATGTGCTGAAGGTCTGTGAAAATTATGGTCACTAACACCATATTCTCTAAACGTCACTTGGCTTGACGGGGGTACTTTACTTTTTTTTTTTTTTTTGGTTATATGTTAGATAAATATAAATATGTAGATTGTCTCTTAAAACCATGAACAATTTTGTCACTAAAATCTCTTCCGTTGCATCGATAAAAAGCTTCCGTAAGGAAAGAGTTAAAAAGTGTACATCAAGCACAAGACTAGATTTAAATGCTAGAGCACTGCTTTTGTAATTCACAGATTTAGTATCCTTCTTGGATGGACCATTTGAACAAATGGATACTTGGCTTACAGATGTTCAGAATTAAAGATAAAAGTAGAAATTGCAATAAATATAATTTAATAAAAGAATAAGCCACATTTCCTGAGGTTTAGTATTATGTGGTTCAAAAAGCTACTGTACCACATGCAGTGGAACTATCTATCTATCTATCTATTGACCTTTCGAGCCGTAACCGGCCCATAGGGCGTAGACCAAGATACACCTTCTCCTATATGAATTTTTTTTTTTTTACCAGTTTTCTTTTAAAGATATTTTATTAAATCTCGCCATCTGTCTCTGTTCTGTGCAAGCAGCTCTATCTCATTGAGGGAGCCGATTCCTGCTGCTCTTGCCTCTCTCATCAATGTTCTTCTCAGTGTCTCCCTGGGTCTTCCTCTTTTTCTTTTACCTGTTGTTTCCCATATGAGGGCTTGCTTTGCTATTCGATTATTATCTCTTCTCATCACATGTCCAACGTATGACCATCGTCTTTTCTTTATTACTGAAGATATTAGTGGTTGATTGGCGATTTCTCTAATTTCCTCGTTTTTTTGAATTCGTTCCATTCTATACCAAGTATTTTCCTTAGACATTTATTTTCGAATGCGTTCAACTTTGTTTCTATATCTCTTGTTGTTTTCCAGCTTTCACACGCATACGTAAGGGTTGATAGTACATTTGATTTGAATAGCCTAAGTTTTGTGTTTGTGCTAATGAGTTTTGATTTCCACAACTTTTCAAGGCTTCTGAAAGACATTGCTGCTTTAGCCAGTCTGATTCTAATTTCTTTGCTCGTATCCCCTTCTCGATCAATGTGACTTCCAAGATAGATAAAGTGATCGATCTCTTCTACTGGTTTGTTTTCCATGTATATTTGTCACTTGTTGGAATTAAACTTTTCATGACTTTAGTCTTTTCATGATTGACCTCAAGCCCAATTTTGCTGGCTATTGATGATAGTTCATTTGTGTTTTCCTGCATCGTTTTTATCTGACTGCTGATGAGAACTATGTCATCAGCAAAGTCGAGGTCCTCCAAATGGTCTCCTTGTATCCATTCGATGCCTTTATTACCAGTGCAGCATTTCTTCATTATGAAGTCCATAACAATTCCAAATAACAAGGGCGATAAAATACATCCTTGTTTAACCCCAGTTAGTGGAACTATATTTGGTTTTAAATATAAGCACTTTATTAATAATTGTGTATTTAATTCACAGGATGGACAGGAGAAAACTGCAATAAAGCATTTGATCCATGTGCTTCTTACCATGTTACAATGGTGGTACATGTACATCAAATGAATTGAACTACACTTGCTTGTGTCCTGCAGGTAAAATGGTGCAAACATGTGTGATTGAGGCTTTAGTACATAATACTGGATTGACAAGGACTTCTTGCTGTGTGATTGAGGCTTTAGTACATAATACTGGATTGACAAGGACTTCTTGCTGTGTGATTGAGGCTTTAGTACATAATACTGGATTGACAAGGACTTCTTGCTGTGTGATTGAGGCTTTAGTACATAATACTGGATTGACAAGGACTTCTTGCTGTGTGATTGAGGCTTTAGTACATAATACTGGATTGACAAGGAGTTCTTGCTGTGTGATTGAGGCTTTAGTACATAATACTGGATTGACAAGGACTTCTTGCTGTGTGATTGAGGCTTTAGTACATAATACTGGATTGACAAGGAGTTCTTGCTGTGTGATTGAGGCTTTAGTACATAATACTGGATTGACAAGGACTTCTTGCTGTGTGATTGAGGCTTTAGTACATAATACTGGATTGACAAGGACTTCTTGCTGTGTGATTGAGGCTTTAGTACATAATACTGGATTGACAAGGACTTCTTGCTGTGTGATTGAGGCTTTAGTACATAATACTGGATTGACAAGGACTTCTTGCTGTGTGATTGAGGCTTTAGTACATAATACTGGATTGACAAGGAGTTCTTGCTGTGTGATTGAGGCTTTAGTACATAATACTGGATTGACAAGGACTTCTTGCTGTGTGATTGAGGCTTTAGTACATAATACTGGATTGACAAGGAGTTCTTGCTGTGTGATTGAGGCTTTAGTACATAATACTGGATTGACAAGGACTTCTTGCTGTGTGATTGAGGCTTTAGTACATAATACTGGATTGACAAGGACTTCTTGCTGTGTGATTGAGGCTTTAGTACATAATACTGGATTGACAAGGACTTCTTGCTGTGTGATTGATGCTTTAGTACATAATACTGGATTGACAAGGAGTTCTTGCAGTGTGATTGAGGCTTTAGTACATAATACTGGATTGACAAGGACTTCTTGCTGTGTGATTGAGGCTTTAGTACATAATACTGGATTGACAAGGAGTTCTTGCTGTGTGATTGAGGCTTTAGTACATAATACTGGATTGACAAGGACTTCTTGCTGTGTGATTGAGGCTTTAGTACATAATACTGGATTGACAAGGACTTCTTGCTGTGTGATTGAGGCTTTAGTACATAATACTGGATTGACAAGGACTTCTTGCTGTGTGATTGAGGCTTTAGTACATAATACTGGATTGACAAGGACTTCTTGCTGTGTGATTGAGGCTTTAGTACATAATACTGGATTGACAAGGACTTCTTGCTGTGTGATTGATGCTTTAGTACATAATACTGGATTGACAAGGAGTTCTTGCAGTGTGATTGAGGCTTTAGTACATAATACTGGATTGACAAGGACTTCTTGCTGTGTGATTGAGGCTTTAGTACATAATACTGGATTGACAAGGACTTCTTGCTGTGTGATTGAGGCTTTAGTACATAATACTGGATTGACAAGGACTTCTTGCTGTGTGATTGAGGCTTTAGTACATAATACTGGATTGACAAGGACTTCTTGCTGTGTGATTGAGGCTTTAGTACATAATACTGGATTGACAAGGACTTCTTGCTGTGTGATTGAGGCTTTAGTACATAATACTGGATTGACAAGGACTTCTTGCTGTGTGATTGAGGCTTTAGTACATAATACTGGATTGACAAGGACTTCTTGCTGTGTGATTGAGGCTTTAGTACATAATACTGGATTGACAAGGACTTCTTGCTGTGTGATTGAGGCTTTAGTACATAATACTGGATTGACAAGGACTTCTTGCTGTGTGATTGAGGCTTTAGTACATAATACTGGATTGACAAGGACTTCTTGCTGTGTGATTGAGGCTTTAGTACATAATACTGGATTGACAAGGAGTTCTTGCTGTGTGATTGAGGCTTTAGTACATAATACTGGATTGACAAGGACTTCTTGCTGTGTGATTGATGCTTTAGTACATAATACTGGATTGACAAGGAGTTCTTGCAGTGTGATTGAGGCTTTAGTACATAATACTGGATTGACAAGGACTTCTTGCTGTGTGATTGAGGCTTTAGTACATAATACTGGATTGACAAGGACTTCTTGCTGTGTGATTGAGGCTTTAGTACATAATACTGGATTGACAAGGACTTCTTGCTGTGTGATTGAGGCTTTAGTACATAATACTGGATTGACAAGGACTTCTTGCTGTGTGATTGAGGCTTTAGTACATAATACTGGATTGACAAGGAGTTCTTGCTGTGTGATTGAGGCTTTAGTACATAATACTGGATTGACAAGGACTTCTTGCTGTGTGATTGAGGCTTTAGTACATAATACTAGATTGACAAGGACTTCTTGCTGTGTGATTGAGGCTTTAGTACATAATACTGGATTGACAAGGACTTCTTGCTGTGTGATTGAGGCTTTAGTACATAATACTGGATTGACAAGGACTTCTTGCTGTGTGATTGAGGCTTTAGTACATAATACTGGATTGACAAGGACTTCTTGCTGTGTGATTGAGGCTTTAGTACATAATACTGGATTGACAAGGAGTTCTTGCTGTGTGATTGAGGCTTTAGTACATAATACTGGATGACAAGGACTTCTTGCTGTGTGATTGAGGCTTTAGTACATAATACTGGATTGACAAGGACTTCTTGCTGTGTGATTGAGGCTTTAGTACATAATACTGGATTGACAAGGACTTCTTGCTGTGTGATTGAGGCTTTAGTACATAATACTGGATTGACAAGGAGTTCTTGCTGTGTGATTGAGGCTTTAGTACATAATACTGGATTGACAAGGACTTCTTGCTGTGTGATTGATGCTTTAGTACATAATACTGGATTGACAAGGAGTTCTTGCAGTGTGATTGAGGCTTTAGTACATAATACTGGATTGACAAGGACTTCTTGCTGTGTGATTGAGGCTTTAGTACATAATACTGGATTGACAAGGACTTCTTGCTGTGTGATTGAGGCTTTAGTACATAATACTGGATTGACAAGGACTTCTTGCTGTGTGATTGAGGCTTTAGTACATAATACTGGATTGACAAGGACTTCTTGCTGTGTGATTGAGGCTTTAGTACATAATACTGGATTGACAAGGACTTCTTGCTGTGTGATTGAGGCTTTAGTACATAATACTGGATTGACAAGGAGTTCTTGCAGTGTGATTGAGGCTTTAGTACATAATACTGGATTGACAAGGACTTCTTGCTGTGTGATTGAGGCTTTAGTACATAATACTGGATTGACAAGGACTTCTTGCTGTGTGATTGAGGCTTTAGTACATAATACTGGATTGACAAGGACTTCTTGCTGTGTGATTGAGGCTTTAGTACATAATACTGGATTGACAAGGACTTCTTGCTGTGTGATTGAGGCTTTAGTACATAATACTGGATTGACAAGGACTTCTTGCTGTGTGATTGAGGCTTTAGTACATAATACTGGATTGACAAGGACTTCTTGCTGTGTGATTGAGGCTTTAGTACATAATACTGGATTGACAAGGACTTCTTGCTGTGTGATTGAGGCTTTAGTACATAATACTGGATTGACAAGGACTTCTTGCTGTGTGATTGAGGCTTTAGTACATAATACTGGATTGACAAGGACTTCTTGCTGTGTGATTGAGGCTTTAGTACATAATACTGGATTGACAAGGACTTCTTGCTGTGTGATTGAGGCTTTAGTACATAATACTGGATTGACAAGGACTTCTTGCTGTGTGATGAGGCTTTAGTACATAATACTGGATTGACAAGGAGTTCTTGCTGTGTGAAGTTTTTAACAACAAAAATGAGTCTGTAGGACAAGAAACAAATAAAAAATTGTGACCAATCTTCCAACTGTAGGCCTTCAGTTTCAATACTTATTATAATGCAATTCCTTAACTTAATTTCTTTAATAATGTATTTTTATTTATTGTTAAAAAATTCATATAAAACAAAACAGTAATTTTTCAATCCTGGTTTTAAAATGTGCTAAACAAACCTTCCGTCTTGTAAGAATTTATTTAATTTGTAAGAATCTTTTTCTAATAAATAGACTTAAAAAAGGGCTTGTAAATTCTTATAAGGCATTTGTAAGGAAATTTTATACGATTTGTGTCACTTTCTGCATTTTCCTCTCTTTCTTTCTCTTTTTTAAATAAATCAAATTTAGCACACACAAAAAACTTGAATAACTATTTTTAAAAGTTGGCATTATATAATTTGGTGCATTTCTATGACTAATAAATACATGAATATATCACAGTGCAAAATAATAATAATATTAATAATAATATGTGTCAACAAAAATAATAGTATTATGTGCACAAAAATAAGGTTATGTCCTATTTTAACATCGTTCTGTAATCTGTCGCTAGAAGATCTCTGGGTTAGGGTTAGGAATACCTTATATATAGCTCTTTTCATCTTGTCAGATAGTTTAGTGAGGCTATTGTGTATTTCTTTTGGAAGTTTTGTTTTTGTCGAACAGCTTATCTCGATTCTACCAATGTTTAACAAACACATTCTCCCACAGTCAGGCCCACTGATCCACAGGGTTTTGTCATTTTTTTCATGAGTCTTTTCTCTTCCATGTTTTGCCATAGTACAACCTCAAATGATGCTATGCAATTTTTTATACAGGCTGTCCATGATGTGCAATCTCTTGTCAGATGTTCCCAGTCACATATCCATACATTTACACCTATTGATATACATTTTCACATATGGAGAAGTCATTGAAAGATAATTTACAAATATCTCTGTATCGTAGTTTAGGTCTGTCGATTTGTCTTTTTCATGGTTTTCTTCTATTCACTGGATGTGCACCAGCTATCTTAACTTTCAGTTACTGAGCATTGACATGATTGTTAGGGTCTTAGCATGTTGCAGGATCTGTTAAGTTGGTTAGTTTGTGCTGTCATTTGATATTTATTATTCTTCAGAGACATTGCATGTGGAAGATATTTAGCCTTTTTGCTTACTAGGAATACCCTAAACCTGTAAAATAAACATAAAATGGTATGTAGGAGCTAAACTAATATAAAGACAAAACAAACTATGATGTATCACCAAAGGCCTTCATCAGGTATAACAAACAAACTATGCAAATTAGACAAATAAATCCAATCCAGAAAATGCAATACAGATATAAAAAATATAATCTGAAAAAAATACCCTAAACTAATTCTAAACTTTGTTGAAAAAATAAAATGAAATGCACAAAAACTAGAGGTAGTTAATACATTTAAATATGTGCGGTCAGTCAAGGGAGATGAACTTGTTTAGCAGAAGGATGCTAAACTAGGACATTACCAAGAAATAATAATAGTATTATGTTTAAAAAAAATAACATAAGTATTATGTGTAAGTGTGAGGTTTGTATTTTTTTTTTGCTTTGTAAGGAATTTCATGGTCTGATGTACAAGTTTGCCTTTTAAAATATGTGGAAGATTTGGCTAAAGTGTGCTTATTTTTTATTTTAAGTAGCTTTCAGTTAATAAAAATTATGGCAGCAATCAAAAAACAAAAATGTAAAAAATGGTAAGTAAAATAAAGATTCCTTCCATGCCTTGCTAGGTGTATGAAGAAAGTTCATATACCATATTTAGTGACCATATTTTTCTTTGACCACAGCTCTTTTTTGGGTGATGTGGTAAGTATCATGCCAGGCTGTCTTTACTTCCTAGAAAAATATCTGGTGCCCTTTTTGTAAGCTGGGTGAATCTCAAAGCCTTGTCAGCCGGAAAAAAATCTGCCACATTTGGGGATCGAACTTGCATCCTTCTGATCAGGAAGTGAGCACACTAACAACTCGGACACAGAGACTCCAAAATAGTGGCATTACTTAATAAATATTACAACCATATCTTACATAGTTTTTGTCATTGATACATTAGTTGATTTGCTCATTTGTGTCTTTCCAAGAAGGTAAAATACACATGCTTCTGGTGTTCATTCAAAATGACAAGAAGAAGCTGTATCTTAAAATTTAAAAAGCTTTTCTGGTTAAACATTGAATGTTGCATAACCCTAAACTCTTACATTTCTAATAGCTTTGCTCTTTATATTACAGGCATTAACTACTGAAGTATCATGCCTATATCAAATTACTTCAGCTAAAAATTTTACATTTTGTGTGTCTGGTGTCACATAATGAAACTACTTCCATATTGTATATCAATTGTAAGAATGAGTGGAATGTGCTAGGCATAGACCTTCAACCATATATGATGCTCAATTTCAAAGATTAGTACTAAAATGCCACTTTGAGATGAATACAAGCAGCTGTGTTTAGATGGCTCATGTTTTGTAAATACATTGCAAAAAAGAATTTGCTATTGAGAGTAATATATATATTGTAGTTTAAAAATGAGATTTATCCAGATTATTTTTCTCTTTTATGCTTTCTATATATTCACTTTGTATTTGTTATTCTCATAATCTCAGTTACTTCTTTATCTTTCAACAATTGTGTTCTTGCTATTATTTTTATTTTTAATTTAAAAAAAAAATTTTCTACTTTTAATCTTGCTTTTTCTAACGTATTGTCTTGACGCTTCCGTTACTAGCTTTTGTTTTTGAATTTTTGTTACATGATCTGATAATGTATAAAAATGCAGATGCTAGATTTAATGGTTTTTTATTATTGAATCTTTGTTTTCTATTTTGCACAGATTGATTTAATTTATGTCTTCCTTAGCACTTTTTTTTAACAAAATTATTTTATTTTTACTAACTATATTGTGAATATAGTATATTTTTGGATTATTCATCTATTCCCTGAACTCATCGAGGGAAATTGAAATGGTCTTGACAGAGCTTTGTGGTTACTTCATGCTTAGTCATTTGTGTGGACTTAAATTATTAAGATATTTCTTTAATCCATCTTATGGTTGGTTCTACTTTTCCTCATTTATTGCTACATCTTGTTGCTAATGATTAAAGGTGGATGCTGCTTGCTGATATCTGTTTTATATATCCTTTCAGTTTAATTTGTAATGTGTAGATGTAACTCACAATTTGTGCAATACTCTCATTCTTCTGTCTGTTCTCTTTGCAATCAATTTTCTACTGAGATATCTCATTTCTGTAGTTTTGATTTTTCTTTCTTATTTATTTATTTCTAACAATTTTTTAAAGATTTGTTGCTTTATTATTCATGCAGGAACCTCAGGAAGTAGATGTCAGGACATTAACAAGACTTGCACTCCAGACTACTGTCAGAACAATGGAATGTGTGAAAACTTGGTGAATGTACCTCTTTGTCATTGTTTGACAGGATTCACTGGAGACAGGTTAAAGTTTTTAAAATAATTGAATTGCTTTAAAGAGAGAATAAAAGCTGCTTTAAAAATGTGTGTAGATAAGGTCTTGCAATTTCAGTCCAATAAGTAGAAAGAAAAACAAATGATGAAGTCTTAAAACAACTAAAAATGAAATGAGGAGACTAAACATAATTCAAACAAGACAAATGAAATTTTTGAGGTGTATGTTGAAAGACATAGCAGACTACTAAAAGTGATCTTGGAATGGAAATACATGGTAAAAAAGATATGAGGCAGACTAAGATTAACATGGATGAGTAACAACAAAAGATGGATATGATAACCTGCCCTATTAAAGCAAGAGACATAGCAGAATGGTGTTCCGTGGTAGCCAACCTTTGATGCAGAGACAGCACTCAATAATATTAATAAGTAGATCACATAATTGTTATCTAATAAATCTTTCTGCATGACCTCATGACTATTCTTCTTCAAAGAAGGATATAAAATTGGTGAAAAGTTAAATATTTGTTTCTAATATTGCATTTGGCTCAGATTTTAATTGTAGTAATATGTGTGCAGAAAATAATAATTTGCTTTTACTTCAACTGTTGACATGTATCTTTTTTATTATAACAGTTCTAAGTAGTCTTGATTTATTTCTTCTTAAAATATTCAAATTTCAATCGTATTTAAAAACTCTTTACTAGTGTATCTACTTATTTTGATTTTATCTTAGTTGGAAGTATTCTACAAGTTTTTTGTTTAGGGTGTACAAACTATTAATATTCATCATCATCATCAAGTACCAAGCCTGCTGGTGTAGGTGATCATGTCTCTTCACAACTTTCGATCACAGCATTTATTTATCATTTCTGTTGTTGACCTTCTGCCAGGCCATTCTATTAAGTTGTTTGGTATCTTTTCTCTTTGCTTCCCTCTATCTTTTCATCCCTTAATTTTCCCAGTTGTTACAATATATTCCAGCTGTTCTTTTCTCATTACATGGCCAAAAAATGATTATTGTTTCTCCCTAATATTGAAAATGAGCTATTAACATAACTAATATAAAAAAGTTGTTGCTCGTTGTTTTCATTTATTTTATGTTTTGTCATTTTCTTGTTCATTGAAATTGTACCTCTACTTTAAGTTCCTTTCTTAGAGGATTAGCCATGATATCCACCACTGTGTGCTTTAATTTTATTGAACACGTGTAAAAAAAAAATATATATATATATATATATATATATATATATATATATAAATATATTTATACATGGCCTGTAGCATCTTGACAGATGGTTGTTAGCAAGCATGATTTGTCAGTAGTTTGGTAATATTATTAATGTCTTATACTGGATGCTGTTTTATTGAGCAGATGTTCTATTAAACTGTCAAAAAATCAATAAAATGTTTTCACCCTATGCATGGGAAAACAATATTTATATTATTTTTTAAAATAAATATATACAGTATATCTATTAATTTTTTCTTTGGATTTGCCTACTTCTTCACAAGACATGATCTGTCCAATCTTCAGACTAAGTTTTCCAGGTTATATTAGACTACAATTGTGATCCAAAAATAAAAGGACTGGCTGGCCACCGCTCGAGTCCATGTGTGTGGAATTTTATTGTGAATTATTTTCCTGACCTTTCATTCACCTGATGTATATATATATATATATATATATATATATATATATATATATATATATAGTAACATTATAGTAAACTCATGGTAGCCATATCTCCGGTTAAATGTATTTTAAAAATGTGTGTCCCTTCAGTTGTTTTGGTAACTGCCTCACTTAAAAAATAATCAGCTTTAGCTGTTTTGAAAGTACTGATATACAGTTATTATATTTAAAAAATGTTTTGTGGAGAAAAATTTGAAGCAGAAAAAAAAACCAGAGTTTCACAAAAATGATCTTTACTCATAGGAAGTACAACTGTTTTTAAAGAAAACAAAATTGTTTAATGTACGAATACGAGAAATCCATATTATATGGAAGGTATGCTGTGCTCAGCATTTGTCTGTCCTCTGGTCTCTATTTATCCCTAAAATCACTATGCAATAATTATTTGGGAATACAGTTGTTGTCTATCCATCTCACATGACCTAGCCACTTTAATCTCAGTCTCATACGTGTTGCCATTTTGGATGGAAATTTTTTACTTCATGCAAGAGGTAAAAAATATGTTAGTATTTCTTACTTTGTCCTGCCATTGGTATTCATTATCTTACAAAGACCTCAAAGATGAAAACCATTTTACCTTCTCTACTGACCTTAATGAGTAGTCCAAATTTCAGATCCATATCATCATGTGCCATTCATGTTGGCGTAGGTGATAATGTCCTTCCACAATCTCCTATCCTCAGTGCATCATATCAATTCTGTTGACTGTTTTCCATGCCATGCATCAAGCCATCTAGTATTTTCTCTCTTTGTCATCCATGATCTCTCTTTCCCTTTATTTTGCCAGTTGTAACCAAGTATTCCAACTTTCCTCTTCTCATGATGTGCCCAAAAAATGTTGATTGTTTCTTTCTGATGTTTTTTAGGAATTCCCTTTTTGTGTTGGCTGCTTTGAGAATTTCCTCATTGGTCTTTTTAGCTGTCCAGGAATTTTCAACATACAGAGGTTGCAAATCCAAAATTGTCATTCTCACTGATACAAAGTCAGTCATACGAGTAATATCAAGCCCAAAACAGGATAGACTGATCCAAGAAATAAAGAACAATATATGTTCACTTTCAGAAAAGACAGAACTAGTTCTTCAATGGATACCAGCACTTTGTGGCATCCCTGGAAATGAGAAAATAAACTCACAAAAGCAGGTGGAAGCCTTCAACAGTCCAACCAACCCCAGAGCCTCAAAGAAATAAAAACAATTCTGAAGCAAGCAAGAAAAACAGAATGGAGGGAGTTGCATAGAAAATATGAGCCAGAACATGACAGCCTAAACAAACATAGCAGACCAAGATATTCTGATTCAGAACAGGTCATTGTGGCCATAGAGCATATCTACACAAGATAGGACTTGGTGACTGCAGAGCAGCCAAACTCTAGAGCATACACTACAGGACTGCAGCACTCTAAACACCCTAACTAAACACACTAAGAACACAAACATGGCCCACAGAAACAACTCTACATGACAAACTTTGGAGAACCAGTGATGACATCAAACACACCATCTTGTTCGTGACTGAAGCTGATCTAAATGCATAGAAATAGCTGATCGCTGAAGAAGAAGAATCCACTGTCACAGTTTGTTATGGATCTTAGGTAAAGGCAACAGGTGACTCTTTTAATAGTTTTCCAATAAGCTTTTAGTGTCAGAAATGGAAATATGAAACAAATAAGAAAAAACCCCCAGCACACTCATGGTTTGGCATATAAGAAATATGATATTAGTGTCCATATTTTTTTTACAATCGACTGTGTACATGCCTACTAGTTCAATAACTCTATTGTGTACGATTTTTCTAATCATTACCATAGCTGTAAGAAACTTTCCTTGCTAAAACAAAAATGAATATGAAATGGATGTACTTAATTAAACAACTGCTTTGTTAAAACATAAAGAGAATATTTAACTTACTTTTTTACAGATGCCAGACAGCAGAAGACATTTGTAAATCACAACCATGCAAAAATGGTGGAAGCTGTAAATCACTTGGGAACATACGTTTTTCATGCTCTTGTCTACCTGGGTTCACTGGCAAAACATGTGAAGTGAACAAAGGTTTGTATTTCTTTTTGTAGTTTGTATAATTAAATTAATTTGTGGGAAATTTATTATGATAGCAAATAGTGAAATGATTTTAACACAATTAGTTTGAGAACAAAATTGCACAGCATATAGTGAAATATAATTGGGATTCATTGTTTTTTTTTCATTTGTATCTGATATCCTAAGTCTCACATGCAGTCAATGATATTGTTAAAAAAGGTATGAAGTCTAGATATGTTGTATTAGTTAAATTCATTATTTTTTCACTCAGATGACTGTTATGCAAGTCCTTGTCGGAACAATGGCACCTGTAGAGATGGTAACATGTTATATACCTGTGATTGTGACTTAGCTTATAGTGGCCAGAACTGTGAAACACGCAAACAGCCTTGCAACAATGTTAACTGTGGACCAGGAGATAAGTGTGTTGACAATGAAATGAACAGCACCTCTATGTGTTTTTGCAGCGAATACACAGAACAAGACCCTGGTAACACATTTTTGTGGTCTGTTCTTTTGTCTGTGATGGTAAACTCATTTAACATGTCATTTCTATATAGTGTTATATACTCTACATGATCTCTTATCTGGGCACATTTGGTTAATTTTCAACTCTTTCTGAACTTGATCTTTTTAGGATTGGAGCAGATTAATTTTAAGTTTTAAAAAAATGTCACGTTTTTTATTAAAATTTTGTGATTTCACATTATGATATAGATAAAAAGATAAATGTTATGTATTGCCAGAAAGGAAAATGAATATAAAAAATGAAAATGGCTATTATTTGATTATTTGAAAGAATAATTGTACTATATGAAAATAAACTGTTACAGGTAGATGATTTTCAATTAAAAATATTGAAACTTGCTTACTTTTTCCATGGGGAGAAGTGTTGTTTCTGTTTTTCTCAAAATTCTAGATTAACTCTTAATGTCCGGTGTTTTCTTACCCAGTCACTAGTGTTTTGCCATAATTTTTTCTTCCTGAAAAATACTTCTTTCACTAAATCTTTCATATTTTCACTATAACATGTAATAGACATATATATTAGGCATCAAATTGAAGGAAAAAGGACACAGATTCATAATCGGAAACAATATTTTGAAAAAGAATTGAAGGATACAAATTTAAACAATTAAGAATCAATATTTTTGTTAAAAAAATAAAAATAAAATAATATTTAAAAAAATTGTACTCACCAACCCAAAGTGGGGGTCCATTTTAATCCAACAGTGCTACTAAAACTAAGACACTAAGATCACTATTACATTTAAAGTTCTCAGAACATAATTACTAGCTTTTTCTGCTGTTAATAATAATTCACGTTTGGGAGCGATATATACTTCACTGCTGCTAGCCATTTTTCACTTATAAACACGAATCAGCTGATTGAAGACTTTAGAAAACAACACAAATTTTGACGATTTTGTGAACAAATTAAGCCCACGATGATCGACCAAAGCATGCCTAAAGACAGGAAATACTATTAGAGTTATATCCCTTGCGGATGTGGTAGCTTAACATGTGTAGTATTTACTATAACGAAAAAAAATTAAAGTAACCATGTCAGCGTTTGCTTGGCAAAATGTAAGTAAGTAGGTAACCATGACAGCATTCCAACGAACATTAAGAGTTAAAGTATCCAGAGTTACTGGGATTTTGCAAAATGAGAAAACTGGATCAGAAAAGATATATTCTGATGAACATAAAATAATCTATTCTGGAGGTACTGAACACCAAAGAGGAGTAGGTTTTATCTTAGATGCAGAAAGAGCAAGAACAGTGAAAGGCTTTACCCAATATCTGACAGAGTTCCTTTAGTGAAATTGAATGGAAAACCAATAGATATAAATCTTATTCAAGTTTATGCACCAACAGCAGACAGTCTAGAGGAAACAATTGATAAATTTTACAACGAGTTAAATAAGGCATTTCGTGAATGCAAACCACATGAAAACACCATAGTTCTAGGGGATCTTAACGCAAAAGTAGGAAAGAAAAGAGTTGAGGAAGTAGTTGGTCATTATGGCTTAGGCGAGAGAAATGAAAGAGGTGAGAAACTTATTGACTGGGCAAGAACAAACAACATGATGGCAGGAAACACCTGGTTTAAGCAACATCCAAGACGTCTGTGGACATGGAAAAGCCCAGGGGACAACGCACGTAATCAAATTGATTATATAATGATAAGCAATAAATTTAGAAACCGTCTGGTGTGTGTGAAAACTAGACCAGGGGCAGATTGCAATAGTGATCATGTATTAGTTGGGGGAAAGCTTAGAGTAAAATTAAAAGCAACAAAACTAACTTCAGTTAACATCAAGTTAAATTTAGATTTACTCAAATCAGACAAGAAGTTGCAAGACAAATATAAAATCACAATTCAGAACCAGTACAATGCAATAAGAAGATACAAAGCATTGATGAACAGTGGGAAATGCTAAAAGAATCAATGCAACAAACATCAAAAGAGTTCATACCACCAGTGAGGACAAATTCAAGAAAGAAATGGATGACACAAGAGATTTTGTAGCTAATGGATACAAAAAGAAGAAATAAAGAAAATAAAGATGAGTATAAGAGATTAAATAAAGAAATTGTAATAAAATGCAATGAAACGAGAAGAAGCATGGCTAAAAGAGAGATGCAAAGAGATTAAAATGCAGCAAAAAGGAGATGCCAAAGCTATATACAAACAAATTGAAGAATTAACAGGAAGAAACACTTGATCAAAAACTGGATGTTTAAGATCAAAGGAAGGAGAACTGTTGATTGAACAAGAAAGCATAAGGGAATGATGGACAGAATACATTAAAGATCTTTATAATGATGAACGAACAGGAGTAAATATAATGGATAAGGGAGAAGGACCAGAAATACTCAAAGAAGAAGTGTAAGACACCTTGCGCAATATGAAAGCAGGAAAAGCTCCTGGACCAGATAATATAACTAAATAAGAGATTGAAGCCATGGGTGATTTTGGAATAGAATAATAAAAAAAATATCGAATGATATCTACAACACGGACATATACCAGATGACCTGCTCAAATCAATATTCATAGCCCTACCAAAGAAATCTGGTGCGATTGAATGCAATGATCATCGCACAATAAGCCTTATGAGTCACGTGACTAAGATATTACTAAGAATTATCATGTGAAGAGTGTGAAACAAAATCAGTCCAGAAATTAGTGATGAACAGTGTGGTTTTGTTAGAGGTAAAGGAGCAAGCAATGCCATATACATCATAAGATCTTTAGTAGAAAGAGCCATAGAGGTGAAAACAGATCTATACCTATGTTTCATAGATTATACCAAAGCATTTGACAAAGTAAAGCACCAAGAAATAATCAAAATTTTAGAAAGCATAAACGTAGACAGCAAAGATCTAAGAATAATAAAGAACATGTACTGGCAACAAACAGTGGCCATAAGAACTGGAAACCAATTGGGAATGTTTCAATAAATAAAACGGAGTGTTAGGGAAGGTTGTATGCTGTCACCAGATTTGTTTAATATTTATAGTGAGATTATTTTAAGATCCATAAGGGACATGCCTGGAATAATAATTGGAGGTCATAATATAAATAATCTAAGGTATGCTGATGATACAGTCTTAATCGCTAAGAGTGAAAATGAGTTACAAGAAATATTAGACATAGTGAAAGAAAGCAAAAATAAAGGACTCAGCCTTAATAGCAAAAAGACAGAAGTAATGGTAACAACAAAGAAAAAGACATCACCTCAGTGCAAAATAAAGACAAGTGGAAAAATATTAAAACAGGTAAATGAATTTAAATATTTGGGTACTTTGTTAACCTCAGACGGAAGATGTACAAAAGAGGTGAGATGCAGAATGGCTCAGGCAAAAGCAGCTTTCCAAAAAATTAGGAAGATACTATGTAATCCATTTTTGACAATAGAAACAAGAAAAAGAGTTCTTAAATGTTATGTAGAGCCAGTCTTAACATATGGATGTGAATAATGGACAATAGGACAACAGACAAGAAAATCACTGGAGTCTGTAGAAATTGGTTTTACAGAAGAATGTTGAGAATACCATGGACAGCTAAGAAGAGTAATGAAGATGTTCTGAGAGAGGTCAAAGCAAAAAGAGAGCTAATTTCCAATATTAGGAAGAAACAATCATCATTTTTTAGCCAAGTAATGAGAAGAGAACAACTGGAGTATATTGTAACAACTGGAAAAATTGAGGGATGAAGAGATAGAGGGAAGCAAAGAAAAACAAATAAAAGACAGCTTAAGAGAATGGCTTGGCAGAAGGTCAACAACAGAAATGATAAATAGCTGCCGAGATCGAAGGTTGTGGAGAGACATGACCATCAGTAGGCCCGGTACTTGATGATGATGATAAGTTGTTTGTGGTGTACTCTATCAAAAGCTTTGGTGTAGTTTATGAAGCAGGCATACATTGGTTTGTTTACTTCTGTGTACTTTTTGAATAATGTTCTTATGCAGAATATGGCTTCTTTTCTCCCGATATTTTTCCTAAATCCAAATTGCTGCTCATCTAATTCAGTATTGATTTTATTCTGAATCCTTCCTTGTATAACTTTTAGCAAGATTTTTGTAACATGGCTCGTTAGGCTTATTGTTCTAAAGTCACTGCATTCAACTGCACCATTCTTTTTTAGGCAATGCAATGAAAGTTAATGTTTTTAGTTCATTTGGTATGTATCCTGTGTGGTATATGTCGTTGCATAGGTCTGTAATCACTTCAATGCCCAAATCTTCTAGTGCCTGTATCATCTCTATCTGTATGCTGTTAGGTCCTGCTGCTTTTTCCTTTTTCATTGTTTTTATAGCTTTTTCCACCTCAGATTTTAAGATTTTATAGCCTGATGTACATTTTATAACTGGTTTCTTGTCCCTTTGATCATGAAATAGTTCTGTTTTATATTCCTGCCAACTATCTATAATATCTTTATTGTCCGTTAGCATTTGTCCTTTTTGTCTGCAATGCCTCCACCTTCTGTGGCTTTTTTATTTTTATTAGTCATTCTCTTTATTTCAATGTGCATTCCTCTTAAGTCTTGTTTGCTTTCCATAGTTTCTATTTCTATACATTTTTGGCTGAGCCAGTCTTCTTTTGCCTTTTTGCACATTTTGCGTATTTCATTATCTATTTTATTGTATTAGGCAGTGTTCTTCGCTTGTCTCCTTTCTTCCATTTTTTTCTAAGATTGTGTTAGTTATCCAATTTTGTTTTTTGTTCTTTTCTCTTTTGGGTAAGGTGTCGCAGGCTTCTTGTATGCTTTTCTTTATGCATTGCCATTTGGTTGTTACTTTTTCATCAGGATTTTCTCTTCTGTATTGTTCAATTCCTTCTTCTAGCAGCTTCTGGTATGTGTTCTTTACTTGTATTGTATAGATATTTTAATATCTTTTTGATTTAAAGCTTTTATATCTAGTGGATTTGTTGATGAATTAGACTTTTGCTTGTTTCTCTTTAGTTTGATTTTCATTTTAATAATTACAGGATTGTGATCTGATTCAATATCTGCACCTGGGTAGGTTTTGGCTTTCTTTACGCTGTTACGGAATCTTTCTTTTATCATTATGTAATCTATTTGATTCCTCTTCTTATCTCCAGGGCTTTTCCATGTGTGTAGTTTCCTTTTCTCTTGCTCAAAGTAGGTGTTACATATTATCAGCCTGTTTTCTTCACAGAATTGTATTAATCTTTCGCCTCTGTCATTTCTTTTTCTTAAACCATGATTTCCTATAATAGTCTTATATCTACCTTTTCCTACTTTAGCGTTCCTGTCACCCATTACAATCAAGATGTCTGAAGATTTCACTTGCTTCATAACTTTTTTTAGGTTTTCATATTTATTGCATCTATTTGTTCATCTGTGTAGTCTTGAGTAGGTGCATATGTCTGTATTATTGCTATGTCGAATGGTTTTGCTTTCAACTTGACTAGTATAATTTTATGTATGTCCAGTGGTTACTTATATATTTTTGTAGCTCTCTTTTTATCAGTATTCCCACCCCCCGTTGATGTTCTGTTGTGTTTCCTGAGGATATATATGTATATTTTTCGTCCTCTATGTACCAACATTCTTTACATCTTGTCTCTCATATGCCTAAAATATCTATATTTATTCGTTCTGCTTCTTGAATCAGATTTTCCATTTTCCCTTCTTGATATAGAGTCCTAACATTCCAAATACTCATTTTAAAATCTTTTCTCCGACATAAGTTCGAATTCCTCTCCATGGCTTCCTTTGGACTAGTACGTGATGAGGCTCCAATCTCTTTCACGGTGGTCAGACACATTCGTCTTTTGTGTCCTGAACATGCCGCTTCAAAGTATGGTGGAAATAAATCAAAATGTGAATACTAGAAGTTCATCTTCAGAGACATGATGCAGCCAAGTCTGTTTTAGAAGAAGTTCTACAATGTTCTGGTAGTTATCTTTTTTGTTGTTTTCAATATATTTTTTCCCACTGACAGATATGCTACCCATTTAGACTTCCTGTTTCTTGCCCTGCTACACGCAAATAAACTTGTCTGCAAAAAGTTTACACATTTTGGGAGCAACACCCTCCTTTATTTTAACTTCAATCATTCTTGGACATATTTTTGATGAGGTACAGGAAAAAAAGCCTCTCCTGTTTTATCCATTGCCTTGATAAAGTTTTTCATCATAAGACCCACCTTAGTATGCAAGGGCAGCAACAAAATCTTACTGGTGTCTACAAGAGGTGTTACATCTAGGCTGTAATGATTGCCTGATTGGCCGATCCTTTTTGAGGTAGTGGTCATTTCTTGCACAACTACCCGAATTACAGAGAAAGCAATGGTGTTGACGTATCAACCCTGATGTCCAAGCAAAAAGTAACTACTGATGCTGATCATTGTTTAAGCACATCAAAAGCTATTTAATTTTTCAGATGTTTCTTTCATATGAACTGCATGACCAACTATAATTGAAGGTAAAACACCTTCTATCTATCTGTCTGTCTGTCTGCCTGACTACCTGCCAGCCTGCCTGCCTGTCTGTTGGTCTGTCTAATCTATATATCTGTCTAATCTATCTATTGTCCTTTCGAGCCGAAGACAGCATATAGGACAGAATCACAATCTATCACAATCTCAAAACAGAAATCTTGCATGCCAAAATGGTACATATTGCAGAGATCACTACTTCTAAAATCTATGGTTCTGTTTTCATAACAATACTTTTTACAATGACAGCTTGTCAAGCCACCAATCAACCTCCTCAGTCACCTCTTACAACATGTCTGGAAGGTCACAGTGTCATTATTCTTTACTTCCCTCATAATGAGGCCCCTGTAACTATATACTGTATATCTACAGACCTTAAATACAAAAACCAGAAGTGTATATCTTGGAAACTAGACCCAATCCACATTTTTTATGTTATTTTCATTTTCAGGGCCACAAAATTAGTTAAAATTAATCATTTTTATGTTTGAAGCTTGTGTCATTGACCAGTGAATGGCCCAGAATGAGTTAAAAATGTCAATGAATGTCATAATCGCAACAAAAAAAATAAAAAAGAAAAACCCAAATATAGTTTTGTAGAGCTTTTGTCACATATTTTCTTCCATATTATCTTTAAGTAAATATATGGAATTTTCAGATACTGAATTTTGTTGATGTTAACTAAATGACCACTGGCTCTTTAGTCTAGTTTCCTGTGAAGTAGTCTCAGGTCTCCTTGTGAATGAATACACTTATTTCCAGTAGTCTTGCCATTAATAGAAGAACCTATTGAGATTGCTTTGTGAGATTACCCACATTTGTCATGTGTTCATTTAAATCTCCTGAAACTCATAAATTTGGTAATCCTTCAATTTTTTCTTTGGATGTGGGAAAAAGAAGTTGTGGGAAGTAAGGTCAGGTAAATAGGAGGGCGTTGAAGCAAAAAAAAATGTGGTGTTTTGCCAAAAATTAGTTTGTTTTGATATACATGTGTGCAAAGGACATTGTCATGGTGAAGATCCAATTGCTAGTATGCCACTTCTCAGTGCAATATCTGCACACAACATCATGGAGGTCGTTGTAAGATGGCTGTGTAGAATTCTTTATAAATTGTCTGCTCTCTAGGGGCTCATTTATGATGAATTAGTCCATTATTGTCAAAGGTCTTGCTTTGAACTTCATCTGCCATGCTTTCTTCAGTTTAGCAGATGATGTTGTTCTCCTTTGAGGTGACATTAGCTTTGTTTCCAGGTCATACCCATGCACCCAGGTTTCATCGCCAGTGATTATCGATGACATAGAGTTGTGATCAATGTGGGCTCACATCAGTGATCATTGATCAGTGCAAATTAACAGGAAATAAATTTTGCTGACACACATCTCATACCAAATTATTTAATTAGAACTCTATGGCAAGTAGCAACTACTCCTACATCCTCTGATACCTCTGTGATTGTTAGACATCAGCTAGTGCAAATGATTTCTCACACATTGTAAAACAGTCACAACAGTGTAGAAACTATCTGCCAGAGTGATGGTCATTGTCAACAATCAGTACCCACTTTTGAAGCTGGAAAACCACTCAAATGTCTTTGATTGACTTAGACAGAATTCACCAAAAGCTGATTGTAGCTTTTCATAAATTTCAGCACTAGTTTTCTCAAGGTGAATACAGAAATCATTGCACATATGTTGTTTAATTCTTTGTGGAGGTCCGTTTCCAAGATAGTGGATCTAGTCAACGTTCTCTTGATCGCTGCAGAAAGTGCATTCGGGGTCTGATTAATTTCGGTTTTCCATTGCATTTTTCTGCATTAAAGTCAAAATGATGATCTACTTATTACGTCGGCGCCGATAAAGTGGAGTCGTATGCCGGCAATATTCCCTTTTCAACAAATAAAGTTTTGTTAATGCAACTTCCACCATCTAATCTTGATCTGCGCTTTATAAACGTCACATTGGTGCTTTTCATGACCGTTGTTGGATTTGCTTGGCGCAAGTTATTTACATATTACTCATTAATGTGAACTGCTTCGTCAGCCGCAGTTTTATCTCTTTAGAGAATTTGCACCGTGTTTTGTTCGTCATAGACTGCATTCACTAGAGTAATCAGAAATCTAATGGGTGTGACATTGTTGTGTGTGCTGCGTCATCATAATGGCTCATCGTATATCCCTAGACCAGCCATACGCTAATTTACAGTCTGTTGTTTGATGTGCGACAGGGATAATCTGATGACTAACTGTGTGTTTATATGTTCGGAATTGGAGTCAACAACGATGGCTTAACATCATCAAGCGCTATACATTTGTTAAAAATATGACGATCATCATTTTCTGGAGGACGTGAACTTCCAGTATATGGTGGATAGGTGTTGAAGGCTATGCATGAAAAGTGTTCCTTGTTGCAGTTTCCTCATATTCCAAGTCCGGCTTGTTGCAGGAGCTACTGAGTTGAGTGCTCTGTGCACACTGTGAGCTGTGTGTCTCATCTGTTTTGATCATGTTTCGATACTCCATTTGTTTACAATGAATGATGATATCGTATGTCAGGGAACAGTTGATTGTGTTCACTTTCTGCCTTGTTTCGCTTTATGTCTTTTGGCATGTGCTGAGACTGCTGCGATGGGGACTACAGTTACCTTTCTTTGTTTTGGAAATGAGATATTAATTTGGATGATTATGCTGGCACGGGCGGTTAAGCAATTATGGATTTTAATTTGTTTACAGTGATACCGGGGCCTTCCATAACCAAATAATCAAGGCTATGTTTAATTCTTTTCATCCGTTGTTGAAAAACTGCCAGAATCTGCAGTTATGCGTTCAATTGGCTGCTTGTGCAGTGTGCATGCCTGAAGAACATGAGTTAAAATTTTGCACATACACTCAGAAATTGTTACTACAAGTCATGCCTTGATGCCAGTTCTTTGAATATTATAGTACATTATAATTTAGTCCTAGAACATTATGAATAATACTCATGGATTTACACAAAAATAGAACTTACATGACAGTTCTTTAATTTCATGAAATATAAATTTAAGACATGCTTTTTGTATTATAATGTAGGAGGAATGTCTTGCAAGGCCAGAAACTTCTGTAACAGAAACCCATGTTTGAACAATGGGACTTGTGTCTCCGGTGCAACTTCTTTCACATGTACATGCCCATCTGGATTTACAGGCTCCCTATGTCAACATAATATTAATGATTGTAAGAACAAACCTTGTGGAGATAAAGGGCAGTGTCAGGACCTGGTTGGAAGTTTTAAATGTAACTGTACTGGTACAGGTTTTGAAGGTATTTAAAGTCACTTTTTCCACAGGTTTATTCTAACTATATTACAATATGACCAATTCTTTTGTTTGAACTGTTATTATTCACAGTACAAGCGAATTATGCACAGTACTACATGCAACTATATTCCTATTTTTTTTGTATATATATATATTATCTTATCTTCAGTGACACACAATTTTAGCATTTCACATATTCACATTGCAACAGTTATTTCATAAATTCACTTTTAGGCTGTTTATTAATAAGACTTTAAATGATCAATTTCTTTAGAAACCTTCTGGTAGATGATGTAGTTCTATGCATCTCAGATCTGTTCTTTACATCTCTTTGCTCCATTTTTCCATTTATTTTTCCTGTTATTACAAATTGTTTCTAGTTTCCTTTATTAATATATATCTTCTAACTTGATCTTGCTTGTTTCCATTATTCTTTTATATTTATCATTTGATTCCTCATTCTAATAGATAGGGACTGATTAGAATAGTCATGGAGTGCTGGCTTCTTGATGCCGAACATCAGGCATCAAAGTTCACTCACCCATGCCAGTTAACTCAGCTGGAAAAGAAAGTATGTACCTGGCCATTGGTCAGGGATTAAGCATCCGAGGAGAGATCACTGGTCCACACTTCCTAAAAAAGACATTAGAAGTGAAGACTCTACATCAGTACTGACTATTTTGATGGACCCTTGTGTTTGGTTTGAAGTATACTATACACTCTGTTCCCTGAGATAAACAAATTAATGAATAAAAAGTAGCACATAAATGCACAAAAATTCAAAACCTGTTTAGAAAAATAACAATTTTATTAACAATTTTCCACAGAGAAATAATTTTTATCAAATCTTTGATCATTAGCATTGGTTTCGGTAGGGGTTATCAATTGCCATGATGCACATATGTGATGTAGTTTTTAGCTAATTGGCAATACATTAAATTTAATAACCAGTTGTCGCCAATTGGTTACACAATGGCACTATCAAACAAAAGGAGGAAGGTAGGTGCAGAATTTTGTATTTTTCAGAAAAGATAGATTGGATTATTTCTTTATTCTGTAATGCGTTAAGCCTGTGTGTTTAATATGTAATGAAAATATGCTCTTAAAGAGTACAACCTGAAACATCACTTTCAATCCATACATGAAAATTGCATTTCACTGGAAGGACAAGTTAGGCAGGACAAAATAGCACTTTAAAAAAGTCTTTGGAAGGTCAAAAAAGTGTTTTGAAGCAGCTGATAAAGTGCCTTGTCCTGATAAGAGTTGTTAATTACACATAGTAATTTAATCACACTGGACTATTGGAAGATGCATAGATAGCATGGAGAAAGATGTCAAAATAATGTCAAAAGTGCTTGCATTAGAGTTCATAGCTATCTCAGTCGCCTTAGATGAGTTAATTGATCTGACAGAAACAGCACAATTAATCTATTTTAGGGGCATTGACAAATTCTTAAGCATTACGGAGGACATATTAGCGTTACAGCCACTCAAAGTCGCCACAACAGGCGAGGACATTTTCAAAGCATTGGAGCTCACTCTTAAAGATTTAGGGTTAAATTGTTATGGAGGGAACCACTAAACACAATTGAAACAAGACAATTGGGGCATGTTAAAAAGACACAGCAGCCTACTAAAAGTAATCTCGGAAGGAAAAATAACAGATAAAAGAGGAAGAGGTAGACCAAGACTAACATGGATGAGTAACATCAGAAGAGGGATAAGTCAGCCTATGATAACTTGCACTATCAAAGCAAGATACAGAGCCGAATTGGTGCTCCATGGTAGCCAACCTTCAATGCGAAGATGGCACTCAATGATGATGATGGTTTATGGAGTGACAACAGATGGATACATCGGCTTTGACTTGTCAAAAGTCAGGCCTGGTTGGCAAAATAAATCCCAATTATTAGATATCAGAATAAGTTATCTTGATGTTTCATTCTTAGTTGTATTATTCACCAAGAAAATATATACACCAGATTGTTTAAAGCTGCTAATGCTAACATCATGCCAATCATGGTATTGTTTGTCAATTTTATAAAGGAAGAGCTTCAACCATTGTCAGTTTCAAGAATTCCTTCATGACATTGATTCAGAGTAAGGCAATCTTCTTTACTATTGTGAAGTACCCTGGTTAATCGAAGGGAAATACTGGAAAGATTTTATGACTTACATGCTGAAGTAGAATTTTTCATGGACATGTAGTCTGGTCAAAGAATTATTGGACCCTCAGTGGATCTGCCAGCTATCATTTTTGGTTGACAGAACTCAACATTTTAATGACCTTAATCTCAAGTTACAAACACAAGGACAACTGAAGCACAAATTTTGCAGGCATGTCAAAGCTTTCCAGAAAAAAAATTGAAATGTTGGAGAGTAATCTGCGAGAAGGAAATACTAAGTTTTTTGTAGACTTGGAGAGCAAAAGAAATCTCTTATTAATTTCATTAGCTTTAATTTAAATTAAATTATATTATTATTAAATTTAAAAATGAAAAGATAACTATTAAACACAATTCAAACAAAGTAAATGTGATTTTTATGCCATGTTAAAAGACATACCAGTGTACTAAAAGTAATTTTGGAGGGGAAAATACAAGGTAAAAGAGGCAGATGCAGACCAAGACTAACATGGATAAGTAACACCCAAAGATGGACAAATTAGCCTATAACAACCTGTACCATCAAAGCAAGAGACTGAGCAGAATGGCACTCCATGGTAGCCAACCTTCATTGTGGAGATGACACTTGATGATGATATGATGATGATGTTTATTAAATTAAACGCCATTAATGATATTTACTGGCAGTTTATGTTTCAAAGATTTTTTGATGTGCAATGAACAAGGCTAGAATGTTTCTCAGCATCATTTGATATAGATGTAAATGCTGTTCTAGCAGAAATACAAATGGAAGTTACTGACTTGCATGAACAAAATATTCTTAAATCAAAGTGAAGGGACTCTAAGACACTCAACCACATGACTAATATCCAGCAATTACATCAAATGGCAAAAAAGTTACTTCCTTGTTTAGTAGCACTTATGGTTGTGAATAATATTTTTTTTAATTAACGAAATCAAAAGCAATAAATCGATTAAGTTACATCAATTTAGGAAATACACTATGCATTGTTGTTAGTCAAATACCGGCAAACATGGACAAGCTAGTACGTGACGTTTAGGTACAACCCTCTCATTAAACTGGTAAGCTTTCTATTTAGAATTTATTTTTTAATTCCACTCCCAACCCCCTCCCTCTTTTCCCCTTTTCGGTCTCACCCCTATCACTTTCATCCCACTCTCTTACATTACAATAGCTTATGAATGTAAATCATGGGCACTTTTTTTTTAAAAACTAATAGATAATTTAATTTATAGCAATTTAGAACAAGATTTGGCAGAATAGTAAACTTGCATTGGCTTCATATCTCTGAACTCCAGGTGACAGCTGCAATATTCAGGTGAATAATTGTGCCTCCCAGCCTTGCAGTGTTAATGGTACAGATATATGTCAGAATTTGGTCAATGCCTATAAGTGCCTCTGTAAAGCTGGTTACACTGGCAAGAATTGTGAGGTATTTATAACATGTTTCTAAGTATCTAAACCTAAATAAACTAAATATTTGTTAATTGTAGTGCCGCTGTGGAAAGAAGAACCATTATTTATTATATTAACATTATAACGTTAGATTAGGGGAAATGATTTTGAAAGTTAACTACTATTTTATTTTAGTTTTATTCAAGTGAAATGTTCAACAATAGTTCTGCACCATTATCACTCAAAGTGAGTAGCAGGACAAATTTCTGGTGTATTTTCTCTGTGTGTTTGAAATTGAATTATATAAATGTGTGTAGCATTCATCATGAACTAACCATGCAACCAACAATCACATCTATAGTAAAAGTAAAGTACCCCCGTCACGCCAAGTGGCGTATAGGGAAATATGGTGTTAGTGACCCTATATTTTACAGACATTCAGCACATGATTTTTGGGGTAATGTGGTCAGTATTACGCCCGTGCTGCTTTACTTTCCCAGAAAAAAATCCGGTGCCCATTTAAGGCTGGGTGAAAATCACATCTATAATGTAGGAAAAAAGGTGGCATAGGTTGGTCATGTGACGAGCAGAGATGAAAAGAGCATCGCAAAACAAATCTTCAAATGGTATCATCATCATGTGCTATACTGGTTGGCGTGAGGCGATTATGTCCTTCCACAATTCTATATCCACAGTACATAATATTTTAATTCTGTTGTTAACTGTTTTCCATGCCATGACACCAAGCTATGCAGTATCTTTTCTCTTTATCGTCCGTGATCTCGCTTTCCCTCTATTTTACCAGCTGTAACCAAGTATTCCGACTTTCCTCTTCTCATGATGTGCCAGAAAAAATGTTGATTGTTTTTTTCTTATGTTTCTTAGGAGCTCCCTTTTTGTGTTGATCTCTTTGAGAATTTCCTTGTTGGTCTTTTTAGCTGCCCAGGGAACTCTCAACATTCTTCTGAAAAATCCCATCTCAGTGACCTCTAATCATCTTTTCATTTGTTTGTCTACTGCCCATGATTCACTTCCATAGATAAGAATTGACTCTGTATAGCACCGATAAACTCTCTTTCTCACTTCTATTTGATATAGACCTGTTGCAGAAGACATTTTTCATTTTCTGAAATGCTATTTTGGCCTGAGCTATTCTGCTTTTGATTTCTGTGGTGCTTCTTCCGTCTGATGTTATTATGGTTCCCAAGTATTTAACACTCTGCACTTGCTTTAGATTTGTCCCATTTATTTTTATGGTGGTGATGATTGTTTTTTCAATATGACAGATATGATCATCAAATGGTATACAATAGGCAAACAAACAAAAATTATCAATTAGAGAAATTCTAAGATGGACAATGAGCATTGACTCTGTTGCTGAGACTGGGATTCTTGCACAGAAAAGGGATTTGTGGTGATGCACACTGTGAGCCCTGTGTAAAATCTGAGAGAACTAGAAGGATAATAATAGCAATTCATTGAATTTGGAGAGATAATTTACATTTTTGCCCTGTGTGTCTGAGAGGTACATACTAATGAATGTTTTTGTCATAATTGATTGTCAGTGTAACTTTTTCAAACCAAAAGTCTCAACCTTGTCTTAGTTTAATGTTAAAAAAAAAAGACTTTTCTATTAAATTTTTTCATGTCTTGCAACTTTTCAGTAATACATTAGTTTTTCCTGTTAGACTGACATTAATGAGTGTGACTCAAGTCCCTGCTTGCACAATGCTACTTGTGTCAATATGGAGAATAACTATACGTGTTTGTGTCCTGCTGGATGGCTGGGCAAAACTGTGAATCTGAGAGCAAGATCTGCACTTCTACCACTTGCCTCAATGAGGCCCCATGTTACGACTATTTCAATGGCTATATTTGCAAGTAAGTGTTTATTTCTATAACCTGTGTAGATTTGTTAAAACCATTTTGTTGTAACATCTTAACACATTCTGGATACATTGCCTTCATTTGAATAGTTTCATTTCAGAGGTAAATAAATTAATATCTTTGATTTAGAATTTGAATGACTCTAATTACCTCCCAATCAGATAACCTGTACACTAGTCTTATATCAATCAACTACAGCAGTTCTCAAGCCATCTTATCTCTTGATTACTCTTGTCATAATTATTCTTACGTTTTTTTGTAATATCTACTGAACCATTTACCCTTTTCTTTGTCTGGTAAGTGCCATTTATGATAGAGTTCCTTCAAACCTTTCTAGTTGTCTAAAACTACCATATATTCTTATTTTCCACTTTTGGCTATGATGTTCTTGTTAAGTTGTCCCCATTTTGTTTCATACATTCTAATATTCAGACTTCTTATGTCCACACTATTCACAACATTTCTTCCAATTTATTAAAGTTAATATATGACCTGTATTTTCATGGTACAGTTTCAAATCTCATTTGACATTCCCAAATTTAGCATATGCCCGTGAATGTTCTATATTTGTTTTAACCACTATATTTCTTACATTGTTTGCAAAACAGTAATATAATCTGGAAAAGGAATCTAGTTAATCACATGTGATTAGTGGATGAATGAGGCATGTCTACATTTAACATCTGACAGTATTAATTAGTTGGGACAGAGAAATGTGGAATGGACTGTGGAGCAGATATAAGGATTTTACAACTTTCATTAAACTTATTCTATGTACAGACTTGGCCATGCATTAGCTCAAAAGGGAAATCAGAAGGGAGTTCGAAAGGGAAGAATTACAGCTCTGTTCCCTATCAGGCATGTTCATAAGAGGTAACTAAGGTGAGTTGGGCATGGGACTGGCTAACCTGCACTGTAAAAAATTAAGCCACAAAAACTTCATAAACATGGACAAGTCAAGGAAAAGAAAAAAAGTAAATCCACCATCCAGGAAAGATAAGGGCTCTCTGTCTAAGAGATGTATCTCAATTTGGAGAAAGCCGCAATGAGTCCAGGTCGCCAACTCACCTTTTGTCTACTAGGAAATCGTCCATAATTGTCAACCTGAATGTACGTAACGAGCTTATATTTGCAGACGATCAGGCACTAATACATGAAACAATAGAAGACCTACAAGAACACTTAAACTACCTCAACATCTAGGCACAAAATACAATATGAAAATCAACATCAACAAAACAGAAGTCATGAATGTCGCCAAAAATAAACAGAACATCAACATAACTATAGAAGGCAGACAACTAAAACATGTAGAGGAATTAAAATACCTAGGAAGTCTAATGACAAACAATAATTCTCAAACAGCAGAGATAGAATCAAGATGCAACAAAGCTTGTAAAATCATCTGACAGTTATCACCACTATTGTCCAACAAGGAAATAACTCTGGAGGCAAAACGAGCACTATACAATACAATCTTCATCCCAACGTTGTGCAACCAATGCCAGACCTGGACCCTAGATGCAAGAACAATAAGAAAAATAACCTCTACAGAGATGAAATGTGTTAGATGAATGACAGGAAACAGTCTGAGAGATAAGATCAGAAATGAGGAACTGAGAAAAAAGCTAGGAATAGCCCCCACCATAGAATATATAAAGAACAACAGATAAAATGGTTTGGCCACGGGACAAGGCAGAAAGAACAAAACACAACACAACGAGACTTCAACAAACGTTGTGAGAACACCAGACCCAAGGATCAACCACGAAAAAGATGGGTTGATGGAATATTAGAAGCACTAGGAAACATAACAGCAGCAGAGGCGAACAGAAGAGCAAAAGACCGCAAATTATATCTCCCCTCGACGCTGAAAGGCAGATGAGGAAGAAAAGAAGAAGAAGATAAGAAGAATGTACGTACTCTATTTGAACAAGGAAAAGCTGCAGAAATGGCAAACTACAAAATAGATCTTCTAGAAATGTGTGAAACAAGATAGTTAGGAACAGAAATTATAAAACTAAATACAGGAAAGATGATTTTATCATCAGGACACCAGGAACTTGGAGCACAACATAGTGAAGCAGTAGCTGTAATGTTATCAAAGGAAGCACAGAAAAAACACTGATAGAATGAGAAGCAGTAGGGCCAAGGCTAATATGAGCAACATTTAAAACAACAACAAAAACAATATAAAAATATGCATTATCCAATGCTCTGCACTAACTATGATAAGGAAGATTTTAGTTAATGATGAATTCTATAAACAGTTCCAATGTCAGATGGATGGAAGACAAGCAAAGATCAGACAACAGAGGCTTTGAAGAGATCGTGGGAAAACATGGACTTGGATAAATGAATGAGAATGGAGAGATATTCGTAAACTTCTGTGCTCTTAATAAAATGAGACTAGGAGGAACAATATTCCAACATAAAAGAATACATATACCTACGTGTGTGTCTCAAGATCATAGAACGGTGAATCAAATAGACCACATATGCATTGATAATAAGTTTAAGTCATCCTTCGCGATGTAAAAGTATATAGAGGAGCAGATGTGGCTTCAGATCATCATCTTCTGTTAGCCAAACTGAAACTGAAAAGATATACTACAACACATAAGGGTAGACAGTATTTCAATGTAGGGTTTCTAAGAGAGAAAGAGCAAGGAATTAAAGATAAATTTAGTCACTATATCAAACAAATACCAATTCCTCCAAAAACCAGAAAATACAATAAATATAGAATATCATTGGAAAGAGGTAAAGGATATATGGAAGGAGATATGTGAAGAAACCCTGGGGAAAAGAGAATGCCAGAATAAGGCATAGATGACAGCAGAGATACTGAATAAAATTAAAGAAAGAAAGAATAAGAAAGCAGACATAAATAAAAGCAAAACGAGAAGTAATAAAGCTAAGACACAGGAAACTTAGGAAACTTACATAAAGGTGAACAAAGAAGTGAGAAGATGCATTAAAGGATAAGAGGAAATATATAGATGAACTAGTTAGAGAGGCTGAGGAAGTGGCAAATAAAATAAATCAATGCTTTTATTAAAGATAAGAAAGGAAATCTGTTTAGTAACATAAGGGAACAAATGAAGAGATGGAAAGAGCACTTTGAAAAACTCTTGAACAGATACAGCCCAAATAACCCTCCAGATATACTACCAGCAGAAGAATAGTTACACGTTAACTGTGGAAAGCCAAGAAAAGAAGAAATAATGAAAGTCATCAAACTATTAAAAATGATAAAGCCACAGGACCAGATGAAATTTCTTCAGAAGCCATCAAAGCAGATATTAACACTTCTACCACGACGTTATATAATCTACTAGATAAAATATGGGAAAGGGAAGAAATACCTAAAGACTGGAAAGATGATGATCAAGTCAAGTTGATCAAATCAAGATGATATGATCAAACTGCCAAAGAAAGGAAGTTTGCAGGAGTGCACAAACTATAGGGGAATTGGGCTACAATCAGTGCCAGAAAGAATACTAAGCACAATCATTCTGGAGAGACTAAAAGAAACAATAGAAAAACATTTCAGGTTTTAAGAAAAACAGATCATGCACTGTTCAAATAACTATCTTACGTATAATAGCTGAACAAAGCTTAGGATTACAGTCCCAACTTTGTATTAGATTCATAGGTTATGAAAAGGCATATGATAGTTTAGACATGAATGCTTTGGAAGTTACTGAGTCATTACAGAATCCTCATAAAGTTTATTAATCTGATAAGAACAATGTATGAAGGAATGAAATGTAGTGTTGTACACAAAGGGCAGCCTACAGAAGCATTGGAAATATGAACATGAGTAAGGCAGGGTTGCCTTCTATCCCCATTTCTTTTTCTACTGGCCATAGATTGGATTTTGAAAATAACTCAGAACAGAAATTAAATCCAGCGCTCACTGACCAAGCAACTTAATGACTTAGACTTCGCTGATGACATAGCTCTCCTATCACATATTCATCCGTAAATGCAAGATTTTAATGCAATTAAAATGAGCATAAATGATGAGAGATCACAACAGCTGGGACTGAAATTATGAGAATTAATGCAGTTGGCAATCATCATCAATTGCCTTCTCCGCAACGAAGGTTTGCTACCATGGAGCTCCATTCTGCTGTCTCTTGCTTTTATGGTGCAGGTTGTCATAGATTGATTTATCCAGCTTTTGATGTTACTCGTCCATGTTAGTCTTGATCTGCCTCTGCCTCTTTTATCTTGTATTTTCCCCTCCAGGATTACTTTTAGTAGGCTATTGTGTCTTTTAACATGGCCCAAAAATCGCATTTGTCTTGTTTAAATTGTGCTTAGTAGTTCTCTTTTCATTTTTAGTTGTTTTAAGACTTCACGTTTGTTTTCTTTTCCTTCCATCCAATTCTACCTATTCTTCTATATATCCACATTTCAAATGCTTCAGTTCTCTGTTCTGGTTTCTTGTCTAATGTCCATGTTTCTGCACCATATAGGAATATTGAGAAGATGTAACATTTTGCTATTCTTAGTTTTAGCCCTGGTGTTATTTGTTTTGATGTTAGTATGTTTTTTTATGACATTAAAATTACTTTTTGCCATTCCTATTCTTTTGTTTATTTCAGTTGTACATTTTCCATCACTGATTATAGTATGTCCAAGGTATTTGTAGTTCTGAACTGTCTCCAGGTCTATTCCTTCTATTTTGATATCCACTTGTGGGTTTTGAGTATCTTCTTTGTTTATGATCATAGTTTTAGTGTTTTGATATTCATATCTAGTCCATATTTTTTGCTTGTCATGTTTATTTCATTAAGTAATTGTTGTAGATCTTTAGAATTTTCTGCTAGTAGTACAGTATCGTCAGCATATCTTAGGTTATTGATTATCTTTCCATTAATTTGTAGGCCTGGCATCTCTATGATGTTTTTAAACATTTGCTCAGTGTATAGATTGAACAAGCTTGGTGATATGGTTGCATCCCTGTCTTGCTCCTCTTTTTATATCAATGGGTGTAGAGTTCTCTTTGTTATATTTTATTATTGCTGTTTGCTCCCAGTATAGATTACATATTAGCCGTATGTCCATGTCATCTAGATGTATCTCTTTTAGGCATTCTATAAGTTGTTTGTGGTGTACTCTATCAAAAGCTTTGGTGTAGTCTATGAAGCAGGCATATATTGGTTTGTTTACTTCTGTGTACTTTTCGATTAATGTTCTCATGCAGAATATGGCTTCTTTTGTCCCACTATTTTTCCTAAATCCAAATTGCTGCTCATCTAATTCAGTATTGATTTTATTCTGAATCCTTCCTTGTATAACTTTTAGCAAGATTTTTGTAACATAGCTCATTAGGCTTATTGTTCTAAAGTCACTGCATTAACTGCATCATTATTTTTAGGCAATGCAATGAAAGTTTATGTTTTTAGTTCATTTGGTATGTATCCTGTGTGGTAAATGTTGTTGCATATGTCTGTAATCACTTCAATGCCCAAATCTTCTAGTGCCTGTATCATCCCTATCTGTATGCTGTCAGGTCCTGCTGCTTTTCCCTTTTTCATTGTTTTTATAGCTTTTTCCACCTCAGATTATAAGATTTTATAGCCTGATGTACATTTTATAACTGGTTTCTTGTCCCTTTGATCCTGAAATAGTTCTGTTATATATTCCTGCTATCTATCTATAATATCCTTATTGTCTGTTAGCATTTTTCCTTTTTTGTCTGCAATGCATCCACCTTCTGTGGCTTTTTTATTTTTATTAGTCATTCTCTTTATTTCTGTGTGCATTCCTCTTAAGTCTTGTTTGCTTTCCATAGTTTCTATTTCTATACATTTTTGGCTGAGCCAGTCTTCTTTTGCCTTTTTGCACATTTTGCGTATCTCATTATCTATTTTATTGTATTGGGCAGTGTTCTTCGCTTGTCTCCTTTCTTCCATTTTTTCTAAGATGGTGTTAGTTATCCATTTTTTTTTTTGTTCTTTTCTCTTTTGGGTAAGGTGTGCAGGTTTCTTGTATGCTTTTCTTTATGCATTGCCATTTGGTTATTACTTTTTCATCAGGATTTTCTCTTCTGTATTGTTCAATTCCTTCTTCTAGCAGCTTCTGGTATGTGTTCTTTACTTGTATTATATAGGTATCTTTAATATCTTTTTGATTTAAAGCTGTTATATCTAGTGGATTTGTTGATGAATTAGACTTTTGCTTGTTTCTCTTTAGTTTGATTTTCATTTTAATAATTACAGGACTGTGATCTGAATTAATATCTGCTCCTGAGTAGGTTTTGACTGTCTTTACGCTGTTACGGAACCTTTCTTTTATCATTGGCAATAACCAAATAATAATAGGAGAAAAAAAAACCTCTACTAGACGATCTTGCATATATCTGGGCAGTAATATAGACAAAGAGGTAGAAACAGAGAATGATACCAAAATAAGGGTATCAAAAGCAACAGGAGCATTGGGAAACATGGAAATCCAAAGAAATTAGGTTAAATACAAAAATAAAAATTTTCAACTCCAATGTTAAGTCAGTCAAATTATATGGCTGTGAAACATGGAGAACAACAAAAATGACAATCATGAAGATACAAACCTTCATTAATGGATGCTTGTGCAAAATAAAAGGATAGAAATGGCAGGACAAAATCATTAAGATAGAATTATGGAAAGGAATAGTCAAATGTGCTGCTTGCACAAAACAGAGACAAATGGCAAGATTTCATAAAATATCTTTAAAAGAGTTGAAAACTGCTAGAACATAAATTCAGATGAAGGAGTATCTTGGTCTACACCCTATGGGTCAGCTACGGCTCGAAAGGCCAATAGATAGATAGACTTGTTAAATACCAGTGGATAAAGAGATACAGTGAAGATGATGCGCTAGAGAGGACACACACTGAGTATTACATAACAGGCCCTTTTTGGAATTCCTAAATAAATAGACAAAGAGAAAAACCAAAATATTCTTGGAGAAGACAGATGGAAGCAGAGATGAAGATAATAGGGAAGACATTGAATGATCTTAAAAGAATGGACAGAAACAGAAAGGCTTAGAAAGTGTTTGATGAAGATCTATGCTCCACATGGAGTTGAAAGGTAGAAGATGAGTGTATAGACTGACAGAGAGACCTCGGAAGGCAAGCAGATAAATAGACAAATACAGTTATTTTAGGATTTAGTTTTCAGAAAAAATCCATTATTTTATCAAACGTACATGCCTTCACTTATCAATTTACCAACCTTGAAGCATTTATATTTAAATGACAATTTATGTTAATTTTTATAATTGTTTCTTCAAATTTACAATATTTATGTATATAGAAATAAGTTAGTATTTATATTATAAATGAACATCTATTCAGCCTTTAATCATAATCATGCCTCTGCAGATGTAAACCAAATACTTATGAGAAGAACTGCTCTGCCAGTGTAAATGTTTGTCAAGTTGCAAATCCTTGTGTTAATGGAATATGTCAAGACAAGAATGGCAATGCTGAATGCATATGTAATGGTAGGAATTCCTTAAACAGTTTATTGTTCTCAAATACATGAGTCATTAACATTAAACTCATAATTGTGATCTGGAGGGAATCTTTCAGCAGATTTTAGTCTAATAGAGATGTGTTAATGCAGTTACACAAAAGAAATAGTTTTATAGAAGAAAAAATAATCATCGAGTATCATTTCTGCTGGCATAGGTGACCATGTCTCTTAACAATGTTCTGACTTTACAGTTCTTAATTAGTTCAGCTGTTGACTTTCTACCATATCATTTTCTTGAGCTGTCATGAAATTCTCTTACTGCCTACCTCTGTTTCTCTCTCTTTTAAGTTTCAATTTCTCTCAATATGTTTCTGCTGTTTCCTTGGTCAAAAAGCAATGTTTCCTCCGTTGTTTATGTTTAATTTTTATAATATTTCTTGAAGTGCCACACCGGTCGTGATGACACATCATTCGGTGGCTGTTTTGATCAAAGTTGTTTAAAATATGTACTCGCTCACTATGCTGATCTGCTGCGATTATTGCTGAAAGAGCCTTGATAAGACTTGACTCTGAAACACTAGGAACAGGACCATTGATCATTCAGTGCTCTCTTCCCGTTACACAAAGAGTGACTGGGGTCCCCCCCGACTCAGCTGGACACCGTCTGGTCTTTCTTCGCTTCTCCCATGGTAATTAGGCTCAAAGTGACTCGACACTTAGCTCCACACCTGATTGTATGGACTGCACGTGTTCATCATCCTCAGACTGGCTTGTACTTCACGTTGTGTTGATCGGTCCAATCGACCAACTGGAACAATCTATTACACAGCCATACACAATTGAGGTCACACAAGTCATGAATAACACTAAACTTAACTTGCTTCATTTGCATGGTGCTGATTTTAACAAGCTATATACATTTTCTGGGCGGTCTGACTATCTGCCCCAGTCTATCCAGTAGGTCTAATAAAGGTTTGACTTACTACCACCTAATGCCACCTGCTCCTGTGTTCTAAATGCTCTTAGGCTGTTACACTTTCTACTATCGCCCTACACTTACAGGTGACTTATCTAGACTTTCTCTAACTCACATCTGATCTATATCTGTGTTTGGAATCTCCACCTAAACTCCTATTTAAGAAAGAGCATTTTCTCTGTTCCCACTGAACGAACCAGCACCTAGTAGTGCGGCTACCTCCTAGCTAGTTCTCTCTAAGTCTTGGATCACTCCATCTAGCTCCTAACTAATTAACTTCTAAACTGGACTTGTCTTTCCATCTCCCAGCCGTTTAAGTGCCTCATATTCCAACCAATCACAAATCACCTACGTCATCACTCAGCCAATCAAATCAATCTCACCATCTTAAGACAACTCACTCTAAAGTTTCTCATCATTCACTTATCGCATGAGATTTTTCCAATCTCCACTCACCACTATCAACCATCCTGTGCCACTCTTTCAACTCATGACGGTTCTCAAATCTCACATTAACTACAATAGTTTTCCCATTGTCTTTACCCTATATCCAACTACATCTATTTCCTTACACCCCCTGACTAAATTTTCAGTTATTTCCTTGGCCTAATTTAGAATATCACAGTCACTCTTCTAGCTGTCCATAATAATCATCATCTATGGAATCACATTTCTCTTGTTTCCAAAGATTTTTTTTTCTCTCTTGCATGATTATCCAGGATTCACTATCATATCATAGGATTGGGCACTATATAACACTGAAGAACTTGTTTGCTTACTTCTATATTAAAATGTTGGTTGATACCTTTTCACGCTTGGAATGGTGTCTTTGTGTGAGTGATTTTGCACCTCACCTTTGATATACATCTGCCATCTGAAGTTATTATTATTGTTCTAGGTTTTGAATTGACTATATTAACACTTTTCCAGATAGTTGGTAACCTGTGCATTAGGAGAAGCATTTTTATCTTTTGCAAACATCACTTCTGTCTTTTTGTTGTTGAGGCCTTTATTTTGCTTTCCATCACTACTGTAATGTCAGTCATTATTCTGTAATTCATTTTCACTCTAAGCATTTTAGACTATTATGCGCAAAGAAAAATTAGGATTTCGAAAAGGGAGAACCTGTCTGGGTCACATTTTTACCCTAAGAATTATATTAGAGGAACATAATGAAAAGAAGAAACTTGTTTGCTCTAAACTTTATTGACTACAAAAATTCTTTCAAAATTAAACATAGAGACTCATTGTGGAATATTCTGAGATAATATGGAATACCACCAAAAATCATCACCATCCAAAATTTGTGTGAATGCTTTTCTTGTGTAGGACACATGCAGGCAGGGTGAATGATTCCAATTGAAACTGGGGTGAAACAAGGATGTATTTTATTTCCCTTGTTATTTGGAATTGTAATTAGTTTCATAATTCAGAAATGCTGTACCTACAACAAAAATGTTGGATGGATACTTGGATCTCAATTGGAAGACCTTGATTTTGTGGATGACACAGTTCTTATCAGTAGCAATGTGAACATGATGCAAATAAAAAAACAAATGCCCCATCATCATTGGCTAGCAAAATAGGACTTTAGATCAAGAAATGGTTAGAGTGATGAAAAAAATTAAATTTGTCATCAACAAAAATATACATGGAAGGAAAGCAAATGGTAGAAGTTTATCACTTCGAAGATGTGGGAAGTTGCATTTATCAAGTAGGAGATACAAAGAAAAAAAATTAGAATCAGAACAGCAAAGGCAGCAGTAACTTTCAGAAACTTTGATAAAATATGGAAATAAAAACTACTAAGCACAAAAAACAAAGCTCAAGATTTTCAAATGAAATTAATTATCCACCCTTACATGTTAGAGCTGGAAAACAACTAAAGAAATAAAAAATAAATTAGATGCATATGAAAACAAATGCTTCAGAAAAATGGTATAGTATACCATATAGTGAATTCAGAACTGGTGCAGAAATAAGTGAAATGACCAAGCATCAACAATTTAAAAATCTGTAAAAAGTGGGGCTGGGTGGTCTAGAGATAAGATATTGACCTCTGGATAAGATGGTCAAGGTGACATCAAATCTCTGTTAATCACTTTAAAAGATTGTCCACTAGAATCAGTTAAGGAATTCATGTATCTTGGATCCACAATTACGCAAACCACTTCACTTGATGATGAAATAAACAGCCGAATTGGTAAAGCAGACTTCTGTGAGTTTGACTTTCGGCAAACTCACAAAAATTGCCTGGAACAACACGAAACTAACACTGAAGACCAAACTCTTAAAGTATCAAACTTGTGTGCTTAGCACACTATTATATGCATCTGAAATATGGATGGAAGAAGACAAATCAGCAGACCTAAACTACGATATAGAAATATCTGTAAATCATCTCTGAATGACTTCTCCATCTGTGAAAATGACTGGGAACATCTGGCAAGTGATCGCACATCATGGAGAACATGGATAAGGAATGGTATAACATCATTTGAGACTTTGCTAAGGCAAAACGTTGAAGAGAAAAGACTCATGAAAAAGGATGGAAAGCCCTGTGGATCAGTGGGCCTGACTTGTTCATTCTGTGCCCATGTGTGTTTGTCAACATTGATAGAATTAGTCATGAGAAAAGCTGTTCGACAAAAACAAAACCTAAAAAAAATACACAATAGCCTCCATTAGACCGTCTGACAAGATGAAAAGGGTCATATATAGTTAGTCAGCCCAAGCCCAGAGACTGGACCTTGTATTCCACCAAGAAAGATATGTTTAGGTTTAGACGAAGCCATTAGATTGGCCAGATAAGAATAGCTAGATAGATAGGAACCGCTAGTTAGTTCACGTTAGCCAAGAAAACTATAGATGAGACATCAAGACTTAATACTAGAAGCAATATTTTCCAATCCAAAAGGATTGAGGTTATAATCGGTTAGTACCCGGTAGATAAGGTCCCGAGTGTGTAGCAATCGATAGGTGGAGATTCTGTGAGTTTGACAGAGAGATTAGTGTGAATTATTTTTGTCATGAGCTCCGTATTTATAATTGATTGTTCAATAAACTTTAGAGAAATGGGCAGCCAGCTACATATCTTCAAGAAAATATACAATTGACTTTCTGACTCCGTAATTTTCGCCTGTTCAATGTTGCAATTCATGTCAATTTTAGAGTTAGACAAGGCAGTTAAACCCTCTATACAAGCGGTTCAATTAAAGAGAAATACAACACGGAGCATGAGTTGATACAAGACTAGGTAGCAGCTAGAAAGTATTGAACACCACTATACAAAATCTTGATATTCTCTCTGTGGTTTACTAACTACAGGTCATGTGGCTTCTGTTGGATTGGAAATGACAAATTACCACCACTGTGTGTCTATATGTTTGGAATTGGAGTCATCAATGACGGCCTAACATCATCAAGTGCTATGACGATCATCAATTTCGGGAGGACTTGAACTCCCATGGTATATGGTGGATAGGCGGCAGGAACCATTGAAGGCTATGTCTGAAAAGTGTTCCTTCTTGCAGTTTCCTCATATTCCAAGTCCGGCTTGTTGCAGGAGCTACTGAGTTAAGTGCTCTGTGCACACCGTGAGCTGTGTGTCTCATCCGTTTTGATCCTGCTTCGATATCCGCTTGTTTACGATGAATGATGATATCGTATGACAGGGAACAGTTGGCTGTGTTCACTTTCTGCGCGGTTTCGCCTTATGTCTTTTGGCGTGTGCTGAGACTGCTACGATGGGGACTACAGTTACCTTTCTTTGTTTGGAGATGAGTTGGTAATTCGGATGATTCCACTGGCACGGGCGGTTGAGCAATTATGGATTTTAATTCGTTTGCTGTGATGCCGAGGCCTTCAATAACCAATAACCAATAACCAATACAAAATCTTATCAGAAAGAGCACTGTGCCCCCCCCCCCCAAAAAAAAAAAATAATAAAAACACTTTAAAATGTTCTGTTCAAGTAGTACTGTGAAAATTAATACATCACACTCCCCTATGACATTTATGTTATATTATTTATATTTTGTAATATCTATTATTTATCTATTTGTTGGTGAAGTGTTATCATCTCTGTTTGTTCTGAAGTAATGTTTTTGTTGCTAATTTGTTAAACATTTTTTTAAGGCTATGGGGGTGATCAATGTGAAATGCAAAAAATTTCTGCTCTGAAAATATGAATGTCTGCATGAATGATGGTCAGTGCATTCCGCAGCTGGACAAATATGAGTGCAAGTGTCAACCAGGTAGGAAATTCTGTTATCATTATTCATTGCATAGTATATTTAGCAATTAAAATTTATTTCAATATATCAGATATTTTATTCTTCGATTATTCTTTTGGCTCTATAATCAGACTGATGTGCACCAATGTTATATCAATTTTGCTATATGCTTACAAGATATGGACAGCAGAACTACAGTGTAAAGTATGGATATAGGATTGTTATTGAAATGTTTCGGACTCTGTGACATATTAAAATGTTTGTGCATACAACAATATGTATAAGTTTAAGAGAGATATACACAAATGTTAACATTGTATTCTATTCATAGAATCAGTTTCATTTCAGTCGAAGCATCCCCATATCCATGTGTGTCAAATAGTGACACTGTGACCTTCCAGGCATGTCGTAAGAGGTGACTAAGGAGGTTGATCGATGGCTTGACAAGCTGTCATTGTAAAAAGTATTGTTATGGAAACAGCGCCATAGATTTTAGAGCAGTGATCTCTGCAATATGTGCCATTTTGGCATGCAAGGTTTCTGTTTTTGAGATTGTGGTTCTGCACTATGTGCCATCTTCGGCTCAAAAGGACAAGAGATAGATCCCCATATCCACACCACTCCACGTGTCCCAGCATTTCTTAAAGCAATAGCAGACTGATTGTTACTGTAAAGTGTTGATTATAGATACATATGCTTTTGTCACTAAGCACTCTGGATATGGATGTAAGCACAACAGATGGGACTGAAATGAAATAGAGATAAGACCAAAGTTATGAGAATTAATGCAGTTGGCAATAACCAAATAAAAATAGGAGAAATACCTCTACTAGACGTACAATCTTACATATATCTAGGCAGTAATATAGACAAAGAGGAAGGAACAGAAAATGCTACCAAAATAAGGATATCAAAAGCAAGAGGAGCATTTGTTGCACTGGGAAAAATATGGAAGTCCAAAGAAATTAGGTTAAATACTAAAATAAAAATGTTCAACTCCAATGTTAAGTCAGTCCTATTATATGGCTGTGAAACATGGAGAATAACAATCATGAAGATACAGATTTTCATTAACAGATGCTTACGCAGAGGAAAAGGATGGAAATGGCAGGACAAAATCACTAACATAGAATTATGGAAATGTACCAGTCAAATACCAGAGGATAAAGAGATACAGCAAAGACCGATGGCGCTGGATAGGACACACTGCGGAAGCCAACTGAGAGTACTACACAACAGGCCCTTTTTCGGAATCCCCAGGGAAAAAGACAAAGAGGAAGACCAAAGAATTCTTGGAGAAGACAGATAGGAGCAGATATGAAGATGATGGGTAAGACATGGAATGATCTTAAAAGAATGGTAAGGAACAGAATGGCTTGGGAAGTGTTTGTTGAAGACCTATACTTCACAGGGAGCTGAAAGATCGAAGAAGAAGAAGACTGGATCGACCAGATCACTTTTCCACCTTTGGACTTCTCAGTCTTTCAATATATACATCATTGTCCCATCCATTCCCCTCCTTTTCTCTTAAGGAATGAAGAACAAACTTGGTGATGTCCTCTTTGTTTAGTGTAAGGCCACATTCAGTGCCAGAGCTGCCCATGAGCTTGTTGTATAATTCATTGCCATGTACATTGGCATGCCCTTGACAGTACACCCAGGTTAACACGTTTCCTTTAGAGTCATTCAAGAGCTGCATCCACTCCTGCACAGACACTGTCTGTCAATCTTTTTTGATGCATACTTTGCAAATCAGTCACCAAGACTGTGAATCATGTTCTGTGAAACCATGTTATCGCCGCCATTGCTGCTTCTATTTCTATTCCTCATGCTGGACACCATAATGCTAAATGTTAATATCAGTTGCGCTTAATGAAGATTGAATTAAATACATTTTAAAATATGTATTATTACTTTTTAAACATCATTGAGTGGATTCATTTAGAGGTTTTATATTTTCTAACTTTTTTTAATTATACAGGCTTTGGAGGCAATGACTGCTCAGTTTCTATAGACAACTGCAGCGGCAATCAGTGTCCACTTAGTTCAACTTGTTATCAAACAGAAGAGAAGACATACTGCAGGTGTCCATTGGATCTGGATGGACCAAATTGTGATAAAGGTACTTTTTCCCCCTAACTATTTATAGTATATTTTAAAGTATTTGTATTTTTACAATACTTTTTTTTATAGGGTAAGTGTTTTCTCGTTTTTATAATTTATGGCTTGTATTGTTATGAAGTATAGAATTCTTCATCCCAGACTGCATTCCAAAGAATAAGAGGATATGAGCAATCCTTTTTTTTTTCTTTTTTTTTTTTTTTTGTCAATGGAAGAGGATTCTTCTTTGTTATGTATGTGCTGTGATTCTTGACATTTGGAAGTGAATCCTGGACAACCAGACGACAAGAAAATCTTTGGAGGCCTCAAAAGTAAGGATTTACTGAAGAATGTTGAGAATACCAAAGACATAAAAAATGGCAACATTGATGTTCTAAATGAGGCCAAATTTACTATCAACTATCAGGAGGAAAGAGTTATTCTCTGGCCGTATAATGAGAAGGGAACAGCAGGAATATATTGTGACAACAGTAAAAATTAAGAAAGAAGAGATAGAAACAGAAAGAAATAAAAGATATCCTCATCATCATCATGTGCCATACCGGTTGGCGTAGGCGCTCATGTCCCTCCACAATCTTCTATCTACAGTGCATTGTATCAGTTCTGTTGTTGACTGTTTAATAAAAGATATCAGAAAGTTTAATAGAATGGTTTAGTAGGAAGTCAACAAAATGATTGATAAATGACTTAAAAATACAGAAAGTTGTGGAGAGATATGATCACAAATGCCTAAAGACATAGTACTTAATGATAATTATCCTGTACATTAGCCTATGAAGTGTTGAAAGTAGATGCATTTTTATGTTCTGAACCAAGTATTTTGCAATGGTTGTTATTGTTAGTCATCAGATTATACTCATTGAACAACTGTCCATAAGTGCTCAGATCTCCTCCCCAACAAATCCTGCAGTGTGAAATGATAAATTGGTTCACACTCCACCCTGTTCTTCCTGTAGCTCTCTTAAATTTAGGCAACATCCATCTTGACTAACATGAAGAGCCAGGAGTCACAACAGAGCCACCAGTTGTTGTTGTTAGCCCATGTCACTGCAAGATTTCTGTGATATTTTCTTTCCATCTGATTCTGATCTTCTTTGTACTTGTAATTTTCCTCTCTATTGCCTTATATAGGGACCACCATGCCTAACTAAAGAGAGGTGGCAACAATATTCTGTTAATCATTTCTTTTGCCATTTTTATTTGTGTGCTTCTTTGTATTGGCTACAACATTTGCAGTGATTTCCAGACATTCTTCTTTCAGTTATTCTTTAGAGCGTTCCATTCTCTATGAAAGTGTTTTCCACATATTTGGTTTTTGGTACATGGTTAAACTTGTATGGTTAATTCTCATCTTCATAATGTAGGTCTTGGATGATAGTTTCATTGTTGTAAAATTAGGCAAACAATTTATAACTACTTTTCAAATAAATGGTCAACAAGGAAAAAAAAAACATATTGTTGTATGTGTCATTTATGAAAATGAGGTTCAGCGCTTTACCTATTGGTAAAAGATGTTGAAATAGAGATGACACCACATTATGATACAATATTCTTAATTAAGATCACATGCACTTATGATTACTAATACATTTTTATAATATTCCATACTGAGCTATTAAATGTATTACTCTACATATTACTTTTAGCTTGGGACCAAGACTTTGACCTTCTGTTCAACCATCAGCATAAAATTAGTATGGCTTACTTGCCTTACTCCATCAAACTAAGCAGCACAACTTTCAGTATCTCATTGTGGATTCAGTTTGGCAAAAAGGGTGACACAGGAACTTTCTTGTCTTTGATGACTGTTCCGTAAGTATCATTTTGTCTTTTATTCTGAGGTATCTAGAAAACACCTTGATGAAGGGAGGACCAAAGTATCCAATACATAATGAACTTTTGCTATATTGAGTATCAATTTCTACATTCATTAGTTTGCATGTTCTTGTACCATTTACTAAATATATTGTCAGACAATCACCAAGAGAAAGCTTTTGGATTTTCAAATGGGTCTCTATTGATTTTAAAAAATAAAGTGTTCACATTTTTTGTATTTGAATCACTTTAAATAGTTTCTAATAAATACAAAAACATGCAAGTGCACTTATATTTTATTTTGTTATAACAATCATTCAAAGTTGTAATACATCTGTAAAAAAAGACAAGAAATACATAGCATAATTTATACATATGTCTTTAATGGTAGAGTCAATTACAACCTTTAATTTTTCTCAATTAAAAATCAGTTCTATTTCTTGTAGAACACCACGAAGTCTCAGAGGAAAAATTCTGCATTTATGGATCGATGAACATGCTATCTATTACAACAGCAGTGGAACTGTTGTGAACTTCACTCATGATATTAATTATAATAATGATGGCAGCTGGCATTACTTGGTGGTCAATGTTAATAGAAGTGCAGGAGTCATTAATTTTATTGTGGATACCATCAACAGTTTCCCAATCAATTTTCCATCCAATGATACATTTTATGAAAAGTAAGTCAATGCTGATGTAAATAAATGTACATTTTACTATGAGCCTTATTGTTTCCATTGAAAGATTTTTTTTTTTTTTTAATTATTTTGGAAAATATGTATTTAGCTTATTTTTTTTCATTGTTATTTAATTGTTTAATTATTAACTTATTTATACAGTAACTCATAGATTTATGTTAGTGTTGTCTTATATTTCAATTCTTCTGTACATGTCTTAATGGTCTAAGCATATTTGTATATTTGTTTTGTGTCTGAATGTGTTACATTTTATATGCATATCTATCTATCTATTGACCTTTCGAGCCGTAACCGGCCCATAGGGCGTAGACCAAGATACACCTTCTCCTATATGAATTTTTGTTCTAGCAGTTTTCTTTTAAAGATATTTTATCAAATCTCGCCATCTGTCTCTGTTCTGTGCAAGCATTTCTATCTCATTGAGGGAGCCGATTCCTGCTGCTCTTGCCTCTCTCATCAATGTTCTTCTCAGTGTCTCCCTGGGTCTTCCTCTTTTTCTTTTACCTGTTGTTTCCCATATGAGGGCTTGCTTTTTTATATGCATATAGGAGACATTAATCAAAATCACTGCTGAAAGTGGTTATTGACTCACAAATTATAAAAGGTGTTCAATAGGGTGGACAGGGACAACTGTAGTCTGTTTGCCCTTGTACGGAGTGAGTCACCACCTAGTAGAGATATGCAAGAGCCTCTATGAAAGTAGTCGCACTACAGTAAGATCTTCAGCAGGGTACTCTAAACATTTCACTATTAACTGCGGAGTAAGATAAGGCTGAGTGCTTTCCCCTTTACTTTTCATCACATATGTGGACAATATATGCAAATTAGCATGCCCAATCAAAGGAAGTATACCAACAAGGATGATAACAAGCGATAACACAAAAGAGAACGAAATATACGTACCAGAAAACAGCAGAAGAGAGGAAGAAATAAATGAAATACTATTTGCAGATGACCAAGTTCTGATACATGAAACAACTGAGGACCTGCAAGAACATATCAACAGGCTAAACAACACTTGTAAACAATACAACATGATGATCAACATAAACAAAACTGAAGTAATGGCAATAGCGAGAAAGAAAGAAAACTAAACATCATAATAGATAATATGACTCTGAAGCAAGTAGACAATTTTAAATATCTGGTAGCATGTTAACACAAGACAATAACCAAGAGACCGAGATAAATATAAGGTGTGACAAAACATGCCAAGTTATAGGCCAAGTATCAACACTATTGAAAAACAAAGCAATAACTACGGAAGCAAAAAGGGCAATATACAAATGAATTTTTCTACCAACTCTGTGCTATCAGTGCCAGAATTGGATGTTGGACTCTAGAACAATAAGAAAGATAACGACCACCGAAATGAAATGTGTCAGAAGAATGACAGGAAACAGCTTTATGGGACAGAGTAAGAAACACTGACCTGAGGAAGAAACTCGAAATTGAACCAGCCATCGAATACATAATGAAACAACAGATAAATTGATTCGGCCACATAACAAGACAAAAAGAACTAACAATGACTCAAAGAGCCATAAACAAACTCTACGAAAACGCCAAATTAAGACAAAGACCAAGAAAGAGATGGATAAAGGGAATACTAGAGTCACTAGGAGGGATAACACCAGAAGAGGCCAACAGAAGAGCAAAAAATTGCAGATTGTATCTCCCCTCGACGCCAACGGCAATAGAGGAAGGAAAGAAGAAGAAGTAGAAGAATGATTTCTTATGTTAGTTAGGTTCAGTGGCGATAACAGCTGATGAAGATCTTGCTCCACCTTTCTCCTGCTCCTGAAGTAGACAAACCATTCTGGCCATCTGAGTAGAGATTAAGAGAGAGGACTTCCCTGTACCAAAAAAATGACATCCTGATGTTGGAATGAAATGTGCAGTTATCACAGCTTCTGTAAACCACTGCAGCTACTCTCCTTTTGAGATGAACAAACAAGTGACTGAGAAACTCAGAAGAAGAAGATTCGTTTAAGAGTTGATCATTTTTCTGCAAATTGAAGTCAGTCACATATTGAAGTTTACAGAGACAATTTTATATTGAATGAACAAACAGATGTTTGAGAAACATAACATCATTTTACATCTGCACATATTGTTAAGTTTGAAATTCTAGTCAGCTTGACTGAATAGGGCCTACTACCCTAGGGCCTATCTATAGTTAGTAGTTACTAGGGAAATGAAAACTTCTGTAAAATCCAGGCTGCATCCTTGTATTGGGACTGAAAATGTTTATATCAGATGTTTGTTCTTTTGCTTTCAAAGTCATTTTTCACTACTATTTTTGTAAATGTTATTTGTGTGAAAGAAGTTTACAGTGTGGACAATTATGGAAATGAATGGGAGTCGCGATAGCTCAGTGGTTAGTGAACTGGACTACAAAGGACAAGAGGGAGGGTTCGATCCCAACCGACAGCTTCTGGTTCACCCAGCCTTTAATGGGTACCTGATTTTTTTCTGGGAAAGTAAAGCGGCACGGACATAATACCGACCACATTACCCCAAAAATCATGTGCCGAAGGTTTGTAAAATTTATGGTCACTAACACCATATTGCAAGAGCAGCAGGAATCGGCTCCCTCAATGAGATAGAACTGCTTGCACAGAACAGAGACAGATGGCGAGATTTGATAAAATATCTTTAAAAGAAAACTGCTAGAACAAAATTCATATAGGAGAAGGTGTATCTTGGTCTACGCCCTATGGGCCGGTTACGGCTCGAAAGGTCAATAGATAGATAGAACACCATATTCCCTATACGCCACTTGGCATGACGGGGGGTACTTTACCTTTACTTACAATGCATGAATAATTCTAATCTAATTATATATTGCTAAAACTTTAAAATAAATACAAAATGGTAAAAACAGCTTAACTAATAGACGAGACAAACTATGACATTTCGGCAGAGACCTTCATCAGGTAAAAAACAGACCTTAATAAAATAAACACAGAAATACAAACCTAAAAGTTAAACAGTAACACTGATCAGAAAAATGGCGGAAATAAACGCTAGTCAGATTTATGTAATTGTTGGTCACATGATTTAATAGAGTTTTGCTGCTTGAGTGGTTAGTGCACCCACTCCTGTTATAGTCTTATGCTTATGTCAGCAGTGGGGAGCCTTGCTGGCTGAGTGGTTAGTTTTTTTGTCTATTAATCATGTGACATACAACTATGTTGCGCCTGTCCACCGTTTCTTTTTTCCCCATTTTTGAGATCAGTGTTAATGTTTATCGTTCATGTTTGGATTTCTGTGTTCATTTTAGAGTAGTTTGTGTTTTGTACCTGCCGAAGACTTTTGCAGAAACATCGTAGTTCGTCTCATCTCTTTATTAATTTAGATGCTTTATACCATTTTGTGTTTATTTTATATAGTTTTCTGCAGTTGTAGTCTCAGCCCTATATAGTATTTAATACGCTTCATTTTGTATATCTGTGCTTATCTCCAGTGCTAAAATATCATTTGAAACTTCTTCAAATACTAGAAAATTATTCTTTTATTAAAGTATTAACCATGTAAATTAGCTTTTAGTTTCTGACAAGTGCATCGTTTAAAGAAGTAAAGAAATTAGTTTTTTAAGATATCAGAATATAGTTGAGTCAGTACAAAATATCTCATTGGTTTTATTATTTGCAGACCATCTGAAGAGAAAAAAAATCTTTTTGAATGAACTTGCCCATGTTATACAAGTTAGATACAAATGACTTTCTGCACAGTTAAGTTGTTGAAATGTGTTAGTAATCTTTGTATTGCTTCATTACATTTGGCAGTATTTGGCTAGTTCTGGGAGCTATGTATAACACTGTAACAGACATGCCTGTGAAAGGTAAGGGCTTTTATGGAAAAATTTCAAGAGTCACCATTTACTCACGTGAACTACAACATCGAGATGAGGTTAGTAATAAAATAATATATCTGCTAAAATTTTGATTGAATTAATAGTAATGTGTGTTTAAATAATTTTTGGTCTTTATGTGAATACCTTCATAAACAATATGTGCATTTATGTTTTCCTTAACTTTTCCTTGTTTGTCCAGCTGATTACTTATTTACTTAATGCATAAAATCACTTCTAATGTGTACAGTTCACTGTGAAATATTATAGTTAAACTTTATTTAACAGGCAGTATGTTGATATTAACCCTTTCCCTTCCTAATTATTTTACTGGTTTGAACTGAATTGTCTAACTTAAATTTGTGAAAATCGATGTTATGAATGTAACAATTCTGTAAAAAATTATGTTTTTAAATAAAGCATATCATATATCAAATTAATGAAAGAATATTGCACAAAATAAAAATAAGGTTTGTATTGAAGAATGATTAAAATGAATGTTGAAAAATTGACAGACGCCTTGATCGCAAACAACGAAATATAATAATCTAAACATCCTATTTCATATGGAAATTTAGTTTCCTTATATTTTACGGCTGGTTAGTCTTCAAAATAATCCATGGGAAACTAGAGTTTTGCTCATTTTGTGTTGGAAGTCACGATAACAGAACATAAAACACACAAAAACATCCACAAATTGAGGTAAAACTTATAAATCTAATGTATTCCTAACACGTGGTTATTTAACATTCTCGGAAATGGATATGGAAGGGGAAACCACTCTTTATACATTTTGCTATGGTAAGTCTTCAAAAAAGAGATACGGCAGGATTATTCAAAGACTATGTTAAAAAACTGAGGACATGGTTACTCCAATGGACTGAGCATTACAGGGCATTCACTGACAAAGCAAGAAAATCCAACCTAAAATCTTCAACAACGAAGAACTTGAAATTGTTATAAATTATGAATATCTGCGATCTGTAATAACTAACGGAGGGGACTGTCAGAAGGAGATCAAAGGAAAAGTGGTAATAGTAATACAATTTGCAATACAAAACGATTTACATTCTTATGCCTTTACCTCTAAAAGCAATACAAAGATTAAATACCATGAAGAACATTTGACACAACACCAACGAGGCTATCAAATTTAAATTGAGGATATGTATCTTTAAAATAGCAACTTACAGTTGTAAATCATGGACAGCAAACAACAATGAAGAAAACTAGTTCATTTGAAACAAAATGGAGGAGTGGGTGCACTAACCACTCAGCTATTTAGGCTCCCTACTATTGACATATGACTTCTATCAGAAGTGAGTGCACTAACCACTCAGCTATTTAGACTCCCTACTATTAACATAAGACTTCTATCAGCAGTGAGTGCACTAACCACTTAACCAACAAGACTCCCTACTATTAACATAAGACTTCTATCAGCAGTGAGTGCACTAACCACTCAGCTATTTAGACTCCCTACTATTAACATAAGACTTCTATCAGCAGTGAGTGCACTAACCACTCAGCTATTTAGACTCCCTACTATTAACATAAGACTTCTATCAGCAGTGAGTGCACTAACCACTCAGCTATTTAGACTCCCTACTATTAACATAAGACTTCTGTCAGGAGTGGGTGCACTAACCACTCAACCAGCAAGACTCCCTACTATTAACATAAGACTTCTATCAGGAGTGGGTGCACTAACCACTCAACCAGCAAGACTCCCTACTGTTGACATAAGACTTCTATCAGGAGTGGGTGCACTAACCACTCAACCAGCAAGACTCCCTACTATTGACATAAGACTTCTATAAATCACTGATCTTGAATAAATAATTTGATAACTTTCTTGTAAAACTTTACTTTCAACATGAAAACGTATAAATTGTTCATGTGTTTTGTGCTCCTGAATATAGAGAAAATCTATATCTATGGATTTAAGAATTCTTTGTATTAAATGTCAACAGCTGCTTAACAGCAGAACTTCTTTCTTTGTGAATAGTGAGTATTCTAATTGATGCTAACTTTCCTATTTGTTAAGAAATCAGAAACTTAATTTTCTCCAATAAGGAGAAGTTTATTTGAACATTTCATGAGTGCAAAAGTCCTAAATAGAGCATTAGATATTATTCATGGCTTACTTGTATTTGTTTTATGGTATAGGTGACCATCCAGGGAAACACAAATGTTAGTTCCTTATTCCCAAACTCAATACTTCGTTGGAGCTCTGAATGGGATTACATTGGTGTAGTAAGAAAGGCACCTTCAGAGGCTGATAAGAGCTGCCCCTTTGGTTACACAAATTACCCCACATGTAGCATGTTGCTGCCAGGTAGGTAGTTCTTTTAGCTGTAATTTGTTGCTGGTTTTAACAAAATGTTCTCACTGCATTCAGATCATCTGTAGGTATTTTATATACATCATAAGATCTTTAGTAGAAAGAGCTACAGAGGTGAAAACAGATGAAAATATATACCTTTGTTTCATAGATTATACCAAAGCATTTGACAAAGTAAAGCACCAAGAAATAAACAAAATTTTAGAAGGCATAAACGTAGACAGCAAAGATCTAAGAATAAAAAAGAACATGTACTGGCAACAAACAGTGATCATAAGAACTTGAAATCAATTGGGAATGTTTCAACAAATAAAACAGGGTGTTAGAAAAGGTTGTGTGTTGTCACCAGATTTATTTAATATGTATAGTGAGATTATTTTAAGATCTATAAGGAGCATGCCTGGAATAACAATCGGGGGTCATAAAATAAATAATCTAAGTTATGCTGATGATACAGTCCTAATCGCTAACAATGAAGATTTGTTACAAGAAATGTTAGACATTATAGTGAAGGAAAGCAAAAATAAAGGACTCAGCCTTAATAGCAAAAAGACAGAATTAATGGTAGCAACAAAGAAAAAGACTTCACTGCAATGCACAATAAAGACAAGTGGAACAATATTAAAATAGGTAAATGAATTTAAATATCTGGGAACAATGTTAACCTCGGATGGTAGATGTACAACAAAGGTGAGATGCAGAATAGCTCAGGCAAAAGCAGTTTTCCAAAAAATGAGGAAGATACTGTGCAATCCATTTTTTACGAGAGAAACAAGAAAAAGTTTTCTTAAATGTTATGTAGAGGCAGTCTTAACATGGATGTGAATCATGAACAATATGACAATAGACAAGAAAATCACTGGAGTCTGTAGAATTTGGTTTTACAGAAGAATGTTGAGATTACAAAGGACAGCTAAGAGTAATGAAAACATTTTGAAAAGAGGTCAAAGCAAAAAGAGAGCTAATTTTCAATATTAGGAAGAAATAATCATCATTTTTTAGCCATGTAATGAGAAGGGAACAGCTGGAATATATTATAATAATTGGGGAAATTAAGGGAAGAAGAGATACCAGACAGCTTAAGAGAATGGTTTGGCAGAAGGTCAACAACAGAAATGATAAATAACTGTCGAGATCGAAAGTTGTGGAGAGACATGATCACCTATGTCAGCAGGCATGGCATTTGATGATGATGATGTAGGTATTTTACTTCATTACTTTTTAGTAAAGCCAGAATGGGTGGTGCTTTAACAATTAGAAAGGACATTTGGAGGCCTTAAAAATGTGTGTTTCTGCTGTCCTGATCCCTCAAGTCCATGTACTGAGATGCATGTTTTGAGGGTACCTGTAGTGGAACCTATAGAGCTTGACAAGAAGAAATGTGTATTGAGATATCTCCATCACTGTTGATGGAGACTGACTCAATGATTAATGCAAGTACAAATGTTAACTTCTGAGAATTACAGTCAGTCTAGAACCTTGTACCATGTGATGATTAAACACCAAGCTACAGAAGCAATCAGCATAGTTCTTTAATACTTCATATGTTGAGAACTGAGCACCTACCTAAATGCAATGGGATCAGTTCTCTAAATCAGTAATCATTATTACATGCAATCTATTAAGTGTACCAACAATATTAAAATTTAAAACAAAAATGTAAAGAGCACTTTAATAAAATGCAAATTCAGAAGTGCCTTCCCACAAAACTGACAACTTTCTCTGCATCTTTATTTTCATAAAACTCTTTTGTACTCGTGTCCTAGTTAAACATTTTCTACAATGGTAATCATTAGCATTTGACATGTTACATGTGTGAGATGTCTTGTTTTGCATGATTATAACTGAAAGCTTAATTGCAAACAACTCCACAGGTAAAATGTTAGTGAAAATTGCCAGTGGTCAATGCCCAAGTGATATACTAAAGCTCACCCCTGAACGCCTAACTCAGGTCTTCTGGCCGTCGCCAACATTTATTGGTCAAGATAGCAGCCCAATATCTTCATTTACTTCAGGTATATTTTACTATTTATTTTCATTGGTTAAAGATCTTTGGCATTTGATTTTAGTCTATAGTTTTATCATTTGTATAAGACAAATATTGAAACTGTTCAAACATATTCCTCAGGTAAATATTGTATGGGGAGCTTAAAGAAAGGAGCCAGCTTGTGTGTAGACAAAAATTGAGATGCCTGCCAGGCATTCCTGAGTGAATTTTCCGTTAGTGAAGAAAGTCATATAGAAGAAACAATCATCACCATCTCACAGCATAAAAATAAACAGGACAAATCTGAAACAAGTGCAAAGAGTCAAATACTTGGGCACAATAATAACATCAGGTGGAAGATACACCACAGAAATAAAAAGCAGAATAGCTCAAACCAAAATAGCATTTCAGAAAATGAAAAATGTCTTATGCAACAAGTCTGTCTTAATAGAAGAAAAAGAGAGTTCATCGGTGCTAATTCTGACCTATGGAATAAAATCACTGACAGTTAACAATAACAAATGAAAAGACGATTAGAGGCCACAGAGATGGGATTTCTCAGAAGAATGTTTAAAGTTTCCTGGACAGCTGAAAATGCTTTATGAAAACACTTTCAAAGGAGCCAGCACAAAAAGGGAGATCCTAAAAAACATCAGAAAGAAACAGTCAACATTTTTTGGACACATAATGAGAAGAAGGAAGTTGGAATACTTGGTTTCAAGTAGCAAAATGCAGGGAAAAGAGATCATGGATGACAAAGAGAGAAGATACTAGATAAATTGGTGTCATGGCATGGGAAACAATCAACTGCAGAATTGATACAATGCACTGTGGATAGAAAATTGTGGAAGGACATGAACCACCTATGCCAACTGGTATGGCACATGCTGAAGATTAAAAAATGGCTGAACAGAAGAATATAGCACATGGAGAAAATGGATGTAAGAAATGATATCAAAGTTGAAAATAAATATAAGAGAAAAGAGTATAGGCTCCATGATATATATTCCATTCTGTGTTCATCTGCTGCCATACCTGTCATTCCAATATTTCCAGAAACAGCCATGAGAAAAACTACATGATGAGACAGCAACTTGTGATTACCATTGAAGATTGAGACCAGCCAGTTTCACTGTCTGTGAAAATGTAAAACCCCAATGGTTTTTAACTTTTTTAAAAATCCATTGTTCTGATTATTTTTTCATTTTTGTTTGAATCAGGAACGAACATTTTGTTTTAAGTAATGTTTTTTTTATTTCACATGTGAAATTAATTCAACATAATCTTCAGATTATGAACTAAGCAAAGATTCATCTATAGTCACTTAAGTGGAACATTTTTCTGCAAAAGCATCATGATTATACACTTGTTTATTGTTTATTCACCATCAATGTATGGCCTTTAACGTCTTGACAGACGGTCGGTAGCAAGCAATCATATAAGTCAGTTGTTTGGTAAAATATTAGTGTTTTATGCCAGATACTACTTTGCTGAACAGCTTCTGTTGTGGCTGAATCTACCAATATTGGACAGACAGATCCATCCCCAGAATGAGCATGATGTATTTGTGGTGCCTGGGCCCGTATCCATTCTTCTGCTCCTTTTGTCCTCCGGATTTTATATCAGCACTGCCTCAAAAGTTGTTGTGCCATTTTTTTTATTTTTGTTCTCCATTTTCTATGATCTGTAGCCAGATTTACCCAGTTTCTTTCACAGATAGAGAATTCCCTGCAAACATCCTTATATCTCTGTACTGTCTGCCTTCTGGTCTCTTTCCATCCTTAAGTTCGCCATACAATATTTGTTTGGGACTACAATTGCTGGTCATTTTTTCTACATGACTTGACGACCTTAGTCTAGGACTCCTTAGTCTAGTGTTGCCATGATGGATGGAAGTTTGGTTCATTGTAAGACAATGAAGTTGGTTATTTTGTCCTACCATTTGATGTTTATAATCTTTCAAAGGCAAAGCACATCACCATCAATACCATATCTCAATCTCATATTTTCCTGTTTCCTATCCTTATTGTTCTTGCCCTGCTAGACCTTTGGATCACTTGGCTGCATGGAGAGAAGAAACATGTATCATGGGCAACAACTTGTCTCTTTCTTTTTCTGCTCAAGCTTGCGCCCTAGAGAGGACACTGCAGCTTCGCCATTTTGGTGTCGACATGTTATCATCCACACCTGCCACACAAGTGAAATCAACAAACAAGAAACTTAACCTACGATTGGGTTGCTGGAACATCTGCACTGTGCAGACTGACCTATCTGACAATTTGCACAACATAGGCGAAGCTGGAAAGACAGCCATAATCAATAACGAACTAAAAAGACTTTAAGTGGATATAGCCGCACTTCAAGAGACCCATTTGGCAGGCTCATGTATGCTGAATGTGGTGGACTACGTGTTTTATTGGCAAGGAAAGAGCAGCGACAATATCAGAGAATCTTGTTTGGGATTTGCTGTGAAAAAATTTCTAAAAGTTCTGGTCACACTTGGTCAGAATGCATCTGAGTGGATAATAACACTTTGCCTTAATACAACAGCAGGACCAGTTACTCTCATATGTGTATACGCTCCGACCTTGTGCTCTCAGGACGTCAAAGCAACATATGCAATCTCTGTTGACAACTACAAACTTGATGTCGTGCAGCAGTATAACTACCTGGGGTCCATCATCAACAACAATCTATCTTTAGATACAGAAATTGACACCCGCATTGATAAAGCTACTACCACCTTTGCCCATCTTTCTTTGTCGTCAGGCATGTCTGGCAAAACAGCAAATTGACAATTAAAACAAAGGCTGCAGTTTACAATGCCTGAATAATTAGTATCCTCCTGTATGGCAGCCAATCTTAGATAGCAATTCAAAATACTAATTTACTACTCTTGTCAGTGGTGGAATTGGTCATCCTGTTTGTGTTTCAATGTCCTCATGCATATATCCAAGTGTCTGTTTTGCACCTTCAGTACTCTGTGTGTTTCTCTTTCACCATCCGCTAGGTAACAAAACTGCCTATTTTGAATCCACTGTTGTGTAGGTAAACTGATGGAGAGGATGATCAACAAAAGGCTTAACCAGTAGTTGGGAACCAACTCACTCATTACCCTGACACAAACATGATACAGATAAAACAGAAGTTCAGAGGATCAATTGACATGTATCATACAAGACATATAAAATGCCTTCCAAAAGAAAAATAAATTAATGGCTATTTTCTTTGACATCTCCTGTACTTTGACAATGTGTGGAAGGAAGGACTGATGCTGAAAATCCTACATGCAGGAGTCACACAAAACATGTTCTCCTGGATCAAAGGCTACCTATTCCAAAGTGAACTACCAGAGTAAAAACAACAATTATCTTAGCAAGATGCATTGCAAGAAGGGGTTCCTCAGGGAAGTGTTAGGGCACCAACACTTTTCCTAATATACATAAATCACATAACAAAATATGGGAGTCGCGATAGCTCAGTGGTTAGTGAACTGGACTACAAAGGACAAGGGGTAGGGTTCAATCCCAACCAACGGCTTCTGGGTTCACCCAGCCTATATACCTGATTTTTTTCTTGGAAAGTAAAGCGGCATGGGCATAATACCAACCACATTACCCCAAAAATCATGTGCTGAAGGTCTGTAAAATTTATGGTCACTAACACCATTTTCTCTATATGCCACTTGGCGTGATGGGGGCTCTTTACTTTTACCTTTTTTTACATAACAAAATGCTGCCACCAACATGTTCAAACAGCCTTCACGCAGACGACTTTGCTATCTGAACAGCTAGGGAACATGTCAATATACAGCCTCTTATTTGCTCCAAAAAACAGTGTAGAAGGTAGAAAATTGAACTAAGACATGGGGTCTATAAATAAACAATACAAAAACTACAGCCAAAATCTTCTCACTCTCCCCACACAAAGAAAATATATTAATAAAGTTGGGAAACCTTTCAATATTTCAAACCAACACACCAACATTTCTGGGAGTCACCCTTGACTCTAAGCTCACCTGGAAAGCCTTTATTGAGAGAAGTTAACCAAAGGCCATTCAAAGACATAATAATGAAAAAACTAGCTGGTACATACTGGGGAGAAACCAAGAAGATCCTAAAGTAAGTCTACACTGGAGCAGTCAAACTCATTATAAAGTATGCCCTCAAGCTCCTGGTCAACAGTGGCCAAGACAAACCTGGGAAAATTCGACAAAATCCAAAACATGGCACTCAGAACAACCCTGGGAGCAATGAAAAGCACTTCCATCATAAAAATGGGGAAAAAAGCAGATCTTGATCCTCTGGCACACCACAGAAAATACAAAAACTCTCATCTAGTTTGAAAAATTTTTAAGTACTAGATCACCCATTGTACCAAAAATTCTAAGACAGAACTAAAGGAAGAGCCCAAACCTTTTTGATGGGAAACCTTTAGACAACGCTCACAGTCTTTAGAACCAAACAAAGAGCTGTGCAAAGCCCTCACACTTGAACCATGGTCCAACTGTAAAAATAAATAAAAAAATAATCCCAGATTTTCCTGGAAAATAGTCTAAAAATATAAGCAGAGATCAAAATGAGAGCACAATCACTCATCATGCTCCAGGAAAAAATACCCCAGAGATACATGGACATGGGTTTTCACAGATGGATCCGCAACTGAAGCCTCAAAGAAGGAAGGCAATGGCATCTATATAGCCTACCCAAGTGGGAAGACAAAAACATACTTTCTTCCAGTTGAAGAAAATTGCACAAATTTTAGAGCAGAGGCAATGGCACTCCATACAGCCATACAAACTCTCAACATACAGAGGTTGCAAATCCAAAAATTGTCATTCTCACCAATACAAAGTCAGTCATACGAGCAATATCAAGAACAAAACAGGATAGACTGATCCAAGAAATAAAGAACAATATATGTTCACTTTCAGAAAAGAAAGAACTAGTTCATCAATGGATACCAGCACTTTGTGGCATCCCTGGAAATGAGAAAACAGACAAACTCACAGCAGCAGATGGAAGCCTTCAACAGTCCAACCAACTCCAGAGCCTTAAATAAATCAAAACAATCCTGAAGCAAGCTGGGAAAACAGAACGGAGGAAGCTGCAAGGAAAATATGAGCCAGAACATGACAGCCTAAACAAACTTAGCAGACATGAGCAGACCAAGATATTCAGAACAGGTCATTGTGGCCTTAGAGCATATCTACATAAGATAGGACTTGGTGACTGCGGAGCAGCCAAACAAACTCCAGGGCATACACTACAGGACTGCAGCACTCTAAACACCCTAACTAAACACCCTAAGAACACAAACATGGCCCACAGAAACAACTCTACATGATAAACTTTGGAGAACCAATGATGACATCAAACACACCATCTTGTTCGTGACTGAAGCTGATCTAAATGCATAGAAATAGCTGATCGCTGAAGAAGAAGAATCCACTGTCTTAAGCATGAAACATGAAGATAGTCTAACATTAATTAAATTTGTTTTAATATTCCATTGATTTATTTATTTCACTTTACCACTAACTTCTGTTGATAAATGTGTGTATATTCATGGAGTTGCATGTCCTTTGCAGAACATTTCACCCATAACAACCAATCTGAAAGAATCTCTGTCTCTAGCCAGATCTCCTACTACTTCTGTTGTCATTATCATGATATCTTTGATGTATTGAAACCACTTTCTTATAGGTCTGCTATCTCATCTTCCTGGAACCAAACCTTCCATTATTGTTCTTTCCAACCCACTGTGCCATTTAACATGGCCATAACATTTTAATTTTCTCTGTAAGATATTGTTCATAAGCCAGTTCTCGTCAATGTTTAGATCTTTTAATATGCATTCATTTCTCATTTTCTTTTTTTCCAAGGTATCTTAAGGATTTTTCTGTTTGTGTATATTTTATTGTGATTTTATTGTTTCTTTTCCAGCATTTTGTCTTTGTTCATCCTTTTTTATTTTTAACTTTGGATACATTTTTGTGGTGCTAATTATAGAAAGATGTGAAACTTTCTAAGTTACAGTTCCTTAATGATTTGTACACTGTGTGAGACTAATAACATTTTACATTTGGCTTTTACATCTGCAGGAGATACATTTGTGTGGGGCAAGTATTCAGTTGTGATTAAAGCTTCTAATGCAGATGGAAATACAGCACTGTGCTTGTTCAATATTTTTGTACAGAGTATGTTTATTCAAATATTTTATAATTTTTGTAATTATATATCGTTGACTTAATCAGTACTTTATTTTGATTCTGATTATAATATATCTTAAGAAATAATTATTTTATGAAGATGTGTATGTACGTGCATGCATCATCATCATGTGCCATACCAGTTGGCGTAAGCGATCATGTCCTTCCACAATCTTCTATCTACTGTGCATCATATCAGTTCTGTTGTTGATTTTTTCCATGCCATGACACCAAGCTATCCAGTATTTTCTCTCTTTGTTGTCCAAGATCTCTCTTTCCTTTTATTTTGCCAGCTGTAACCAAGTATTACAACTTTCCTCATCTCATGATGTTCCTGAAAATTGTTTCTTTCTGATGTTTTTTAGAAGTTTCCTTTTTGTGTTGGCCTCTATAAAAATTTCCTCATTGGTCTTTTTAGCTGTCCAGGGAACTTTCAACATTCTTCTGAGAAATCTCATCTCTGTGGCCTCTAATTGTCTTTTCATTTGTTTGTCTACTGTCCTAATTGTCTTTTCATTTGTTTGTCTACTGTCCATGATTCACTTCCATAGGTCAGGATTGGTTCTATATAGCACCGATGAACTCTCTTTCTCACTTCTATTGACATAGATTTGTTGCATAAGATATTTTTCATTTTCTGAAATGCTATTTTGGCCTGAGCTATTCTGTTTTTTATTTCTGTGGTGCATCTTCCATCTGATATTATTGTGCCCAAGTATTTGACTTGTTGCACTTGTTTCAGATTTATCCTGTTTATTTTTATGTTGCATGATGGTGATGATTGTTTCTTTGATATAATCATTACTTCTGTTTTCTTACTGTTCAGACTGATCCTTTTTTGTTGCTATCTTTTACTATTATGTCTATCATTTCTTGTAGTTCATTCTCTGTCTCTTTGATTTCACACATCCTGAAACTTTGACTTCTTTTCTTCCTGTTAATTCATTTAACTGATTGTGCATAAATTTTGAGTCTTTCTTTTGTTGTTTTTTCATTTCTTCACATTTCTTCTTTAACTATCTTTCCTTTGCTTCTCTGCATTTGTTTTGGATCTCTTTGTGCAATATTTTGTATTTCCATTCTTTTTTCTTATATTTTCGTCTTTCTTCCATTAGTTCTAATATTTCTTCAGTCATCCATTTCTTTTTGTTGATTCTTTTAGTCTCTGGTATTTTTCTTTTGATGTTTTTTGAATCGATTGTTTGAGCATTTCCCACTATTCCTCGATGTTCTGTATTTTCTCAATAGCATTATATCTATTTTGTACAATCGTACTGTACTTATCACTCATCTGTCTATCTACTCTTGGCATATCTTGTTCTAATTTTATATTTCTTGGGGTTTCTGTGTCCTCCGCAGTTTTATTATCATTTTTCAAACTACTGGTACATGATCACTATTACAGTCTGCTCCTGACCTTGTTTTAACAGATGTTAGCCCAGTCCTGAATCTTCTCTGTACCAGTATAAAATCAATTTGATTTTTTACTTTTTTGTCTGGGCTTTGCCATGTTGTCTAGGGTGTTGTTTGAACCAGGTGTTACCTATAATTATTTCATGTGTCTTTGTCCAATCTATCAATCTATCCCCTCTGTCATTCATCTCTCCAAGGATATGTCTCCCAGTCACATTTTGCACTTTAGCTGTTCCTACCTTTGCATTCAAATCCTCTAATGAAATAGTTATTTCTTGAGATTTACACTGTTCCATGGTCATCTCTAGCTCATTGTATAAAGTGTCAATGCCTTCTTCTCCGCTATTACTTGTTGGTGCATAAGCTTGAATTATGTTGACATTCTTTGGTCTACCTCCCAATTTTACTAGCAGAATTCTATCTGATACTGGCCAAAAATCCTTTCACTGTTTTGCTTCTTTCTCTATCTAATATGAAGCCTACCTACTCTTTCGTGTGTTGTTTCCCCAGAGTAAATTACATTTCCACTGTCGCGTTGTAATAATCCTGCTCCTTTCCATCTCATTTCACATAGTCCTAAGATGTTCAATTTCATTCTCTTTATTTCTTGGCTGATGTTTTCTAGTTTGCCAACATGGAATGCTGATCTAATGTTCCAAGTTCCTATTGCTAGTGTCTCTTTATTTTTGATCTTGCATACAGTAGCTTGATGATGATCGGGTGTCATCTGTTGCTCCCTACCGGATGAGGTGGCTGTGGTGTCTCCATTAATGTCATTCTATCTATTGTCCTTTCAAGCCGAAGACGGCACATAGGGCAGAACTACAATCTTAAAAACAGAAACCTTGCGTGCCAAAATGGCACATATTGCAGAGATCACTGCTTCTAAAATCTATGGTTCTATTTCCATAATAATGCTTTTTACAATGACAGCTTGTCAAGCCATCGATCAACCTCCTTAGTCGCCTCTTACGACATGCCTGGAAGGTCGGTCACAGTGTCACTATTCTTTACTTCCCACATAATGAGGCCCTGGTAACACACGGTAGGGTAGCTGTACATTAGCTGTAGATATTAAGTTGTGATTTGTCATGATTAGTCTAGGCAATATAAGAAGGTAGTTTGCTATTTCTTTCCTTCTTGGCAGTGACTGTACTAGTCGAAGATCACAGCCATTGTCTTTATATATGAGATCCTGTACCTGCCATCATGGAGTGGAGACCATAACCAGCACTACTTGTCGGCTGCTCCCACAACACCATCCACCACCTGCTCCAATGGCTTCACATAACCTTGATAGGGGGGCTAAACGGGAGCTCCACCTTGCCCAAGGGTGTCCCGAAGAGTAGTGGAGAAAAGGAGACGTCTTGATTATGGGTTTAATATTATTCCCACCCAAGGAGATACATAAAACAACTTGGTTATCTCCTGATGATAGAACCAAACACCAGATTGACCACCTGTGTATTAGAAAGCAATTTAGAACATCTTTACATAGACATGAGAGCTTATAGAGGGGCGGATGTTAACAGTAATCATAATTTATGCTTCAGAAAGATAAAATTAAAACTGAAAAGCCAGATAAAAAACTGAAGCCTCAAAAGATAGGTAACCACAAACTGAAAGATCAGAACATTAAGGGAAACTTCAATCTGGAGCTCAATAGCTGTTAAACATTGCTTGGCAAACTTGTTTAGAAGACCATAGATGAAATGTTGGAATTTCACAGCACAGCTCTAATTAAATTGGCAGAATCAAGTGCTGGTTTTAAGAAGATAGAAAGAAGAGCATGGATTTCTGACTTTAAATGGAACACATACAAGAAAGGAGAGAAGCGAAGGCAGCTATGATGAATATAAAGACAGATCTTGGAAAAGATCTGGCAAAAGCAACATACAAAGAACAAGACAATCAAGTAAAGAGCTCAGCCAGAAGAGACAGGAGAACCTTTACAGCTTGTAACAACTTGTATGGTGACAGCTTTACTAAAAAGGAACACAGCAAAACACTGACATTTTGACTTACATACGGCCTTCCTCAGAAAAGAACAACACAAACGGACAACAGAATAAAGATAAACTTTACTACATCTGGAATGAGCAAGACTAGTAAATCAAGGAGAAATAAAAAAAGTGGGATAAGAAATTAAATGATAAAAGGGAGATGTACTACAATATAAGAGAATACAAATTTATAATTAATAACAATTTTATAGTAAAATTTAAAAAAAATTTTTTATTAATAAAATAAATAATGCAAGACATAGCTGAGACTCAATCCAGAAACTTCCAGTGTGTGGACATCTGCAGGTTAAATGCAGATGTAATTTGAAGTGAGTGGGGGGGACCAGTCACATGTTCATGTGAGAAGTCTGACAGGAGTGGGAGGTGATAACAGGGGGTGTGAATGGCGGGCAAGATTTAGATGGGTGTCAGCTAAGGTAGAAAAGTATACTAGAATGTGAAAACATGAGCAAACAAAGCCAGACATGCCTCAGTCAACGAGGGGATAAATACAGCATAATAGGGAATCATAGAAGACTGGGTGTAAACATGGGGTGCGATCTACGGAAGAGATGGGATGGTAGTGTGTCTGAAATAGATAGTATAATGGCAGATAGAAGGACATTTTCAAGAAAAAGAGTAAGTAGTACTGGAATATACATCAAGAGAGAAGAATATGGTTCTATTGTAAAACTGATTGGAGGATTTTACAAAATGTTGTTAAGAGTGTGTGGTCAAGTGATTGGTAAATTATCAAGATTCTACTCCACCTCTTTACTTTTGGAAACAAACTAGTCTGGCCAAGCCAGTAGCAAATGAAGAGGAAAAGCAACTCAGTAAAATGTAAAATGGGTAAAAGGTCAGATGTATTGGGTTGAAAGGCATAAAATATTATAACTAGTGTAAACAACACATACACAAAGTTTACATTCTCCTGCCTAGTTTACATCCTCTATCTGCCTGCCTGCCTGCCTATCTATCTGTCTGTCTGATCTGATCTGGCCAGGTCTGGTCTGGTCTGGTCAGGTTAGATCCGGTCCGATATGATCTGGTCTGATGACCTTTCGAGCCATAGCCAGCCCATAGGGCATGGACCTAGATACTCTTTCTCTTATCTACATTTTTATTCTAGCCATTTTCAATCCTTGTAAATATCTTTTATCAAATCTCACCATTTGTCTCTGTTCTGTGCAAGCAACTCTATCTCATTTAGGGAGCCGATTCCTGCTGCTCTTGCCTCTCTGATCAATGTTCGTCTCAGTGTCTCTCTGGGTAACCTCTTTTCCTCTATCTGTTGTTTCCCACATGAGGGCTTGCTTTGTTATTCAGTTACATCCTCTAAAGGATAGAAAATGAAGAAGTATTAACTACACTGACACTTGTTATACATTGTTTGTTATTTTTGTATGGTTTTCATATTTAAGTTTGCAAAGTTTTGTGACTGATTTTATTTGTCTATACATAGATGATAACTGCACAAGTCCTCAAAAGCCACCTAATGCACAAGAACTTAGGTGCGCTCCAGGCATTTATGAGAAGTACAAGCAATGTAGCATAACATGTCAGAACTTCACAGCACCATCCATTGCAAGTCCTCGCATTCACACATGTGGGCCTGTGGCAACTGGGATCCACTAAATAAATTTGTACCTTACAGAATAACACCTTGTGGAGGTAATATTTTATAGTAGTATTTTAACTTTCAGTATCATTTCAACAGCTTCATCTTTGTTTGCTTGGATTCATTAGCACGCAGGCTTTTATCCTTAGTCTCATTACATGTCCATAAGACTGATTTTGTTCTTTCATTTTATATATTCAATTCTCTGAATGAACAAAGATTTACTGATTATTTTTAAGGTAAAAGTATCCTCCTTCTTAGAGGTCAAGAAAATCTATATATCAGCTTTATAGACTAAACAAAAGCATTTGATAAAGTAAAGCATGTGAAAATAATCAATATGCTGGAGAAATTAGATATTCATGGCAAGGATCTGAGAATCATAAAAAACATGTACTGGCAACAAACAGTAGCCATACGAATTAGAAACCAAACAGGATAATTCCGATATATAAAACATGGAGTCAGACAAGGCTGTGTTCTGTCACTGGATTTTTTTTCACTTTAGAGTGAAAATATGAGATCAATAGTAGGCAAAAAAGGAATTGAAGTCAATGTTCACAACATTAACAATTTGCGATATGATAATGATACAGTCTTATTATCAGAGACAGAGAATGAACTACAAGAAATGATAGACATAACAGTAAAAGAAAGCAATAAAAAGGTCTGTCTGAATAGTAAGAAAATAGAAGTAATGGTCATTTTGAAGAAACAATCATCACCATCATGCAGCATAAAAATAAATAGGACAAATCTGAAACAAGTCTAGAGAGTCAAATACTTGGGCACAATAATAATATCAGATGTAAGATGTACAAGAGTAATAAAAGCAGAAGACACAAGCCAAAATAATATTTTAGAAAATTAAAAACCTTTTATGCAACAAGTCTATGTCAATAGAAGTGAGAAAGAGAGTTCATCGGTGTTATATAGAGCCACTTCTGACCTATGGAAGTGAGTCATGTACAGTAGACAAACAAATGAAAAGATGATTAGAGGCCACAGAGATTGGATTTCTCAGAAGAATGTTGAAAGTTTCCTGGACAGCTAAAAAGACCAATGGGGACATTCTCAAAGTGGCCAATGCAAAAAGGGAGCTCCTAAAAACATCAGAAAGAAACAATCATCACTTTTTGGGCATGTTATGAGAAGAGGGAAGTTGGAATACTTGGTTACTGGCAAAATGCAGGTAAATAGAGATCATGGACAGCAAAGGGAGAAGATACCAGATAGCTTGGTGTCAAGGCATGGTAAACAGTGAACAACAGAATTGATATGATGCACTTTGGATAGACGATTGTGGAAGGACATGATCGCTTATGCCAACTGGTATGGTATATGCTGATTACTTTTAAATTATTATGAATCTGGCTTGAAAGATAAAATTGGTGAAACTATAAATCCAGCTTTGCAATAAATAAATATTTGGTTAAATGGTATACTGACCATGCATTTTTCCAGTTATTTTTATTTTAAATTTGTATCATGCTCCTTAATAGTCAAACTCTGTCCTTCATAAAAATCATTTTAAATAATAAAGAAAAGAATGTAACTGCTTCATGTAAGTTAAGAGAATGAAAACAATTCTAATAGATTAAATATTTGCAGAAGATTTGAATTTTAACCCCTAATTACAAAACCTCTCTATGACTGACATGTTCACAATACTGTAGTAAAAATTTCTACCACTTAAATGGTGCTCTAAAAATAAAAAATACAAAAAAATGGTATGTTAGAAGCTTTACGTGATAAGTGGACGTCACAGACTAAACGACGTTTCGGCCCAATAGGCCTTCAGCAGGAACAAACACACTTTTGTTACCATTTCCTTTTCATACACACAGGATAGACATTTTTATTTTCTTTAACATATTTCGAATATTTTTGTTTTGAATATTTCGTTATTAGTTTTGTGTGTGTGTTTTTCTTGTTTGTTCCTGCTGAAGGCCTATTGGGCCAAAACGTCATTTAGTCTGTGTTGTCCACTTATCACGTAAAGCTTCTAACATACCATTTTTTAGTATTTTTTCATTTTCCTCATATTCAGCTTTACTGCAGCTTCTCATTTTTATGCATTCATTTGCATTTCTTTGCCTTAACCCCCTGCTCTAAAAATAGTATTTTTTGTGAACTTTAGACACACAGCTGTGGGTTTACACATGGTAGGATTTGAATTTACTCAGATTGATTTATGACCTGAGTTTGATCTCATGAAACCGGACATGTTACAGTGTATATTGGTACAGTTGCCATAAGTCCGTCACTATGATCAGCTACCTCATAGCATTTATTCACTGTGTTTCCCAAGCTACAAAGTGTTGTTTAATGTCAACTGACGACCACAGCAAAGACAACCAATATCTTGAAAATTAGCAATATTTTTCTACCTTATACGAGATTGTATGTCATGAAATTGGGGGGGGGGGGGGGGATCCTACATCACTAGATATAAATTTAACACTCAGTGGTCAGCAGAAGTAGTAATTATGAAAGTACACGGAGGCTGTTTATTTAACTGGATATCTCAATACCTACAAGACAGAACAGCCAGAGTACAAATACAAAGAAAACTAAGTAAAAAAACCAAAACTGAACAAGGTATCCCACAAGGTGGAGTACTATCCCCAATGCTTTTCCTAATCTTAATAGATGACATTGTTGAAGACATTCCACCCAGAATGCATTCTACAATGTATGCAGGTGACCTGGCGATATGGGCACAAGAAGAATCTGTCATTGGCCAGCTCCAGAATGTAAGATGCTCTAGGAAAACTTGAAAGATCGACGAACATCTGTCTTCTACCCTTTAATGAAAAAAAAACTGCATACACAATTTTCAGCCTATCAAGAAACACACTCTCTGCAAATTTGAAGATAAAAGACCACACACATCCTATTGACCAAAACCCAACATATCTTGGCGTCACCATGGACCACAGAATGACATTGATAAATCAGAGAGACAAAGCAAATAAAAGAGCCAGAAAATGAACAGATATTATGTAGAAATTAGCAGGAACTGATTGGGGAGCAGACAGAAATATCTTGAAGTGACTATACACAGGAGTAAGACCATTCCTTCAGTATGGAGTCACAGACTGGGCTACAGCTTCCAAATCACAAATTAGCAAAGTTAACAAAACACAAAACCAGGCTGCCCGTATCATCACTGGTGCAATGAAATCCATACCTCTAGAGACTCTAGAAACAGTAACGGACCAACAACCTTTAAAATATAGAAAACTAAAGTAATGCAACAAGTGGATAAATACAAAAGGCTCCCTAACTGCCCCATGCACTAAAGAATAACTGGCTTCAGAAAAGGAAGACTAAAGAGGAGCAACTTCACTGCAATCTCTAGAGAATTGAATCCAGTACTATCCTAAACAATGCCAAAATCCATATGCCCATCCAGTATGACTCCCCACAGGAAATATTAAATGCCAGAACTTAAGGAAGACATAATAGGAATCATGAAAAAAGGCACCCAAACAGACACAGAGGGAAAGCACATAGCAAAATAACTCATAGATGACAACTACCCACAAGACTCCTGGTTTATCATATACACAGATAGCTCTGCTACAAACGCCACCAGAAATGGAGGAGGAGGTGTATTCTTGAGGCTGAATAACCAGGAAGAGATTACCAAATCAATATCTACTAGGAAATTCTTAAACAACTATAAAGCAGAAACTGAAGCCCTCAAAGATGCTGCAAAACTGGCTATTCAACACAAAAATAATGGATTTGTTTGACTATGCAAACTATCAAATGCTGAAGAATTTGTGTTTTGATGCATAACTTTTATGACAGTATCATCATCAAAGATTAAAATCTTAATGTTCAAAATGATATAATCTCATATACTATTTAAAACGTACAATATTTTTCAAACATTGATACTCTCCATCCGTGATAGAACACCTAGGAATAATACATACTCCAACATGGTACAGGAGAAACACTTTTTGAAAACTTGTATGATCAGGGTCTCAAAACAAATATTTTATTTTTGGTTTTGCTATAATCTTGTTGTAAATCATTCCTATACTGTCCATGGAATCTGTTTAACTGCAGTCAAAAATTGCCCACTTCACCTCATGCCACAGCTTACATCAAAGCACAATAGGTGCCGTTACTAAATTCTGTAGACATGGTCGATCTTCATGCTTCACAGGTGATGATTCTAAATAACTCATTGAAAAGAGAGTGTACAGTCAGTTTCCCCAAAATGTAAATTAGAAAGAAGGAAGCAACAGAAACATTTTAAATGTCCTCGCTAGTCTCTACAGAAGAACTGGAATATGTGCAGCTATTGTGCATTGTTGATTATGCTGTTAATAGGTTTGAACTCTATGCAAGTCATATTCAGCTGCATAGATGACAATTTCAGATGACATTACTGAAAAGAGAGCACATGCAGTTGCTTCCCTACTCCAGTTTGCTTAATTAAATTAATAAAAAAAAAACATACAAAAGACTATCCAAGCAACTGAAAAAGGGTATTTATAACTGCACTCTCTAAAAAGCAAATCATTCCTCATTGTTGTCAAGCAACACTCCTGACAAACCCAAGGGTGTTAGTCTTTTTTAGAAGATGACAGAATGCCTTGGTTTTTTTTTCCCTTCAAGATGACTTTCAGTAGGTTTTTGTGCCTCTTTATGTGTCCTAAAATTTCTATATTTTTATCTATTTCAAAACTTAATTATTTGTATTTTTTTCTATCCACCCGATTCTCTCAATTCTTCTATAAATATTTTATTCATTGGGTGTCCTCTCCACATCAAAGGTTGACTACCATGGAGTGCCATTTTACTCTGTCTTTTGTCTTGATAGTGCATATTGTCATAATTTTCACTTGTCCATCTTTTGCTGTTATCATTCCACTTTATACTTGGTCCACCTCTGCCTCATCTACTTTTTGCCTTCTCTTTCAAGATGACTTTTAGAAAGTATTGTGTCTTTACATGTCCCAAAAATGTAAGTTGTCTTTTTTTAATTGTGTTAAGTAGTTTTTTATTTTATTTTCAGCTGATTTCAGAACTTCTTTGTCTTCTTTTCCTTCCGCCAAATTCTCCACATTTTTCTATAGATCCACATTTCAAAGGCTTCAGTTTTTCACTCTGTTTTCTTATTTAATGTCCATGTTTCCGCACCATACAGGAATTTTGAGTAAATCTAAGATTTTACAATATATAGTTTTAGTTCTAATGTATTTGCCTTGATGTAGTTATATTTTTTATGTGGTTAAAATTGCATTTTGCTAATTCTGTTCTTTTATTTATTACTACATTTTCCATAACTTGTAAAATGTATCTCTAGGTTCTTTTCATCTACCTTGATATTCACTTGTAGATTTTGTGTGTGTTATTTCTCTTTCTTATCATAGTGTTAGTATTTGTAATATTTTACTCATTCCATAATCTCTGCTTGTCTAATAATTTTTTGTTTAACTAGATGAAGCTTTCTGCCAGTAATACAGTGTTATCAGCACATCTTAGGTTATTGCTCCTTGATGTTTAAACCAAGCATCTCCATGATGTCTTTAAAGATCTGCTCAATGTGCTGAATAAACATGGAGCTATGAGACAGTCCTGTCTTACTCCTCTCTTTATTTCAATATCAAAGATGCAGAGTTCTCTGTTATATCTTATCACTGCTGTCAGTTCCCAGTAAAAGTTACATATGAGTCTTATATCTACATTATCAGGATGTATATCTTTCAATAATTCTATGAATTGCTTATGCTGTACTCTACATGCACCCATAAACTGGTTTATATAGTAAAAAAAGTAAATTTCCACCGTCATGCCAAGTGGCGTATATGGAATATGGTGTTAGTGACCATAAATTTTACAGATCTTCGGCACATGATTTTTGGGGTAATGTGGTCGGTATTACGCCCGTGCCGCTTTACTTTCCCAGAAAAAAATCCGGTACCCATTAATGGCTGGTTGAACTCGGAAGCCGTCGGTTGGGATCAAACCCTACCCCTTGTCCTTTGTAGTCCAGTTCACTAACCACTGAGCTATCGTGGCTCCTGGTTTTTATAGTTCTGTGTATTTTTATTTTAACATTCTCATACAGAAAATAGCTTCTCTTATCCAACTGTTTTACCTAAATCCAAATTGTTGTCCATTGCTTGCTGAACATAATTGAGCTCATATTGTTAAATATTATTTCAGCTGTCTCTCAACCCATGCGCCAACTTATCATCAATCTGCGTTACTCTGTACCTACAATGGAATGCAATGCAGTCACAGAGACATTAGAGAAAGAACTACGGAAAACTCAGGTGCTGTTTAATGAATATGTAAAATTACATTAAAAGCAGACATCCCATGCCTATGAGAGCTATTATTTTGAGCTTTTGTAACAGTGAATGTGAGAATGTGAAGGAGAGTAGGGGATGGTTGAGGTGAGTGAGTGAATATAGCACAAGGAGAGGACATGGGAAATGTGAATAGAATAATGTTCAGGCAGGATAGCGGAAGTCTCGTGACTGATTGAGAGTGTGAACTTGGAGGGGAGGAGATGATGTAGGGGATTTGTGATTGGTTAAGGGACAGAGCATGAGATGACGTAGAGTAATTTGATTGGTTCAGAGATGAAGTATATAATCCCATGTATAAGGCTGGAAGACAAGATTCATACATGGAGACTACATGAGAACGGTGCCGCCGGGAGGCGATAGCTTGTAGTGGCTCATCGACATCCACAATTAGTATTAGTCAAAGAGAGACTTTTGCACACATGGGGACTGTTGAGAACTAGTGACAGAAAGAGTGCTGTAGATACCCAGTAGATTGGCCTAAGCCAATGGCTCATGGAGCCCAAGTTGTAATAGAGAGTTAGACTAGCTGAAGAAGTAGGTCTCGAATTTATTGACGAGACAGATCATTGTGTTAGTGAGTATAGTGAGTAAATATGTGGATTCATACCAGAGTGATTCGGTGTTGGACCGATAGTGTGTGAGAGACGAACTGAGGCACGACTGCAGTAGAGAGATGTGCATTCAGGACATTAATGTGTGAACAGAATTGTACACCGCTGGCTTGTATTTATTTTGTTTCATTGGACATGTTCTGTGTAAATAAACAACGTACTGTTACTTCCACGAGAGAATTCTGTGCGCAGTGAATCAACGACTATCACTTTGTCATGGTCTGACGCTGTGGTGAAGAACGAAGTGTGAGTGTCACGGCGAAAAAGAGTCAGTGTTATCAGACTCTGCAGTCCAGAATTATTCAAACATCAACGTGAAGTACGTCAAGTGTACGATGGGTACATGTTAAACATGTTAGGGAATTACCATCCAAGGTTTCTCACCAGGGAATGGCAAAATCACGTCTGGACGAAGCACCCTTGGCCACTGCAGCGGAGCACGCATAAAGTGGGTCAAGAAGAGAGCAGAGTCATTACAGTCTGGAGATTATGGTGATCACGATAAGGGCAGAACATTATAATGTTTTACAAATATCTTTATGTGAAAGTTACATCTACGACGTTTACAGGACGTCATATATTCAATGGGATATTATTATTATTATTATTCATTTATCATTTACACTTTTCCAGTGAGATTCTGATTGTTGTAGTAACATCGTGCTACTTTAAAGCTGATAGGAGGATTTAAAAAGAAAAAGATGCATGGTTACAACTTTACAGAAATAAAGATGGCACAAGACAACATCCAATGTTGCTGTTCTATGGGACATAGCAATATCAATCTATCTATTGACCTTTCGAACTGTAGCCGGCCCATAGGGCGTAGACCAAGATACTCCTTCTCTTATCTGAATTTTTGTTCTAGCAGTTTTCAATTCTTTTAAAGATATTTTATCAAATCTCGCCATTTGTCTCTGTTCTGTGCAAGCAGCTCTATCTCATTGAGGGAGCCGATTCCTGCTGCTCTTGCCTCTCTCATCAATGTTCTTCTCAGTGTCTCTCTGGGTCTTCCTCTTTTTCTCTTACCTGTTGTTTTCCACATGAGGGCTTGCTTTGCTATTCGGTTATTATCTCTTCTCATCACATGTCCAACATATGACCATCGTCTTTTCTTTATTACTGAAGATATTAGTGGTTGATTAGCGATTTCTCTAATTTCCTCGTTTGTTTTGAATTCGTTCTACGCTATACCAAGTATTTTCCTTAGACATTTATTTTCGAATGCGTTCAACTTTGTTTCTATATCTCTTGTTGTTTTCCAGCTTTCACATGCATACGTAAGGGCTGATAGCAATATACCAAAAAAAACTGAAAAAAGTAATTTAGAAAATCAAACATTTCTCCTTTGTGTGCATCTACTGGTAGGATATGCTGGTTTAGTTTAAACATTCCCAACCATTCACATCAGTTCATACAATTTCCTCATACTTTTAAAAATGTGAAAAGTGTATTACTTGGATATCTTGGCCTGAAGATGCTAAGGAAAGACCTACTCCTATTGTTTACATCCATCATTATTCCAATAAACATAACAAGTTACAACTTTTTACATCTTTCTTTCTTCACACCCTGCTTGTACCCACTCAGGTGTCTAGGGAGATATAAAATTCTCGTTCTCACCCTTTTGGTGGTGTCAATCATTGCCAATTGATATTGTAGTGTTTCTTTGATGTTGTTTGTCCTCCTCCTCTGGGTCAGTTTCTTGCTCTTCTTCTATCTCTTTTAATATATGCATTGTATGGTAAAGAATCACACATCATTCTTTTTAGATAGGCAAACCAGTTTATTTGTTGTTGTTTCTGTATGTAGTTTAGAATTGTTCAGTGCCTGGGGGCATTTGTAACCTAGTTGTTCTATCTATCTATCTATTGTCCTTTCGAGTCAAAGACGGCACATAGGGCAGAACCACAATCTCAAAAACGGAAACCTTGCGTGCCAAAGTGGCACATATTGCAGAGATCACTGCTCTAAAATATATGGCGCTGTTTCCATAACAATACTTTTTACATTGACAGCTTGTCAAGCCATTGATCAACCTCCTTAGTTACCTTTACGACATGCCTGGAAGCATTCACAGTGTCACTATTCTTTACTTCCCTCATAATGAGGCCCCGGTAACACACAGGAAAGAGCTTTGTTAGTGAACCAATATTTCTGTTAAAGCTCTGATAGAATTCTATTAGTGATCCGATATGTCTGTTGATGGATGATTGAGCTTCGTTAGTGAACTTATATGTCTGTTAATGATCCAAAAATAGTTAAGTAGATAGATGCATGTTATTTTATCATGAAATATTTTGTCAGGTAGGCCCTCTCTCTGTCTCTACTTTCTCTAATCACCTGCTTTACTCTCAAAAGTAAATGTACTTGTAATTGCTGATTTAGATCAAAATGCATGTTACATATTCATTCTAACTAGTTTGGAGTTACCTTGTCATTTATTCTGATGTAAAGATAGAAAGAGCCATGGCAGTATATGAAAATGTTGTTTAAATTATGCTTATTCTATAATGCAGTTGAATACATCTCCAAATAATTTGTACACAGCAATTTTAGTCCTAACAAGCAAATAAGAAAAGACCATATGTAGCTGTATTGCTTGTAATGTATGGTAATTATTAATTAACTAATTTTTTCAGCTATAGCAGGAGACTGTTTAAATTACAAATAATTGAAATATTTACACAATCAATCATCAGGTCAACTTGAACAATGAGTGGAACCGTGTCTGTCTACAATCAAATTGTAATGATACACAAATTAATGTGACTTGTCAGAACAGTCGTCGTAAACGCCAAGCCACTGCTAGCAGTATAAATCTATATGCTGTTCTTACTCTTAAGAATATTATGTAAGTATTGATATAATTGATGTCCATTATATATTGACATTCACCAGTGCCTTTATTAATATAATTAAAACTGTTGTTAAATATACTTTAACAATAATCTTAAATCTATGGTCACTCACTATTTTTCCCATCTGCCTAGCAAGGCATGGAGGGAACCTTTACTTTACTTAATAATCTTAAGTGAATAATAATTTAACAAAAGAAGCACAGTAACACATGGAGACATTAGTGTTATGCACAGGAAGGTGAATCAAATGAGGTAACATTCTAACTTGATCCAAATTCCAAAAAAAGTTCAACATTGGCATACAATCAACTTGATAGTAAAGCAGTCCCTAATAAATACATGCTGAAGAGTTAGAATGCACTGAGCAGTGAGGTTTCTTTAGATACCGCACCACACTCTGTGTTCAATAAAGAATAACAAGGCAGTAAATGCTGCAAAATTCTGTCTACTTGGTTCAGCTCTGGACCTCTTATCAAAATAGAATTTAAAGAACAGTTATTTACATCACCAGCCCCTTTATATTCATTGCCTATTGTAGAGCAGCAATTGTTTGCAATCTATCCCTTCCCTTTACAAATTATTTTGTAGAGCAGAGACTTGAGTTGACTCTTATCTGAATAAAATTCTTCAGCATCAACTTTTTAAAAGCAATTAACAATAAGCTTTAAGAAGAATTACACATTTTCTCAGCTAATAAAAGAACATTATTTTCTCACATCTTTTTGGATATAAATCTATTGCTTTTAATTTATACCAGACTTACAAGTTTGTCAATGTCTTTCAGAAGCCTTGAAAAGTTGTGGAAATCAAAACTTATCAGCACAAACACAAAACTTAGGCTATTCAAATCAAATGTACTATCAACCCTTACGTATGCGTGTGAAAGCTGGAAAACAACAAGAGATATAGAAACAAAGTTGAACGCATTCGAAAATAAATGTCTAAGGAAAATACTTGGTATAGCATGGAACGAATTCAAAACAAATGAGGAAATTAGAGAAATCGCCAATCAACCACTAATATCTTCAGTAATAAAGAAAAGACGATGGTCATACGTTGGACATGTGATGAGAAGAGATAATAACCGAATAGCAAAGCAAGCCCTCATATGGGAAACAACAGGTAAAAGAAAAAGAGGAAGACCCAGGGAGACACTGAGAAGAACATTGATGAGAGAGGCAAGAGCAGCAGGAGTCGGCTCCTCAATGAGATAGAACTGCTTGCACAGAACAGAGACAGATGGCGAGATTTGATAAAATATCTTTAAAAGAAAACTGCTAGAACAAAAAATCCATATAGGAGAAGGTGTATCTTGGTCTACGCCCTATGGGCCGGTTACGGCTCGAAAGGTCAATAGATAGATACAAGTTTGTGCAAGGAAGAGCCACTGCATATTCAGATGTTGAGCTTTTAGTAGAAGCACGATTTTAGCATTCTCTATACCTAGATTATTATATGATGTGGAACTGGCTGTACCTTTATATCTAGTATTTAAAACAGTAGAAGTAATGGTAACAACAAAGAAAAAGACATCGCCTCAGTGCAAAATAAAGACAAGTGGAACAATATTAAAACAGGTAAATGAATTTAAATATTTGGGAACTTTGTTAACCTCAGACGAAGATGTACAACAAAGGTGGGATGTAGAATGGCTCAGGCAAAAGCAGCTTTCCAAAAAATGAGGAAGATACTATGCCATCCATTTTTGACAATAGAAACCAGAAAAGAGTTCTTAAATGATATGTAGAGCCAGTCTTAACATATGGATGTGAATCATGTACAATAGGACAACAGACAAAAAAATCACTGGAGTCTGTAGAAATGTGGTTTTACAGAAGAATGTTGAGAATACCATGGACAGCTAAGAAGAGTATTGAAAACGTTCTGACAGAGGCCAAAGCAAAAGAAAGCTAATTTCCAATATTAGGAAGAAACAATCATCATTTTTTGGCCATGTAATGAGAAGAGAACAGCTGGAATATATTGTAACAACTGGGAAAATTGAGGGGCGAAGAGATAGAGGGAAGTAAAGAGAAAAGATACCAGACAGCTTAAGAGAATGGCTTGGCAGAAGGTCAACAACATGATAAATAACTGTCGTGATTGAAAGTTGTGGAGAGACATGATCACCTACACCAGCAAGCTTGGTACTTGATGATGATGATTTAAAACAACTTTAACACCAGACTTGAACTAAAAACTATTTTGTTGCAGGGAATTTGTGGTTTCTCGAACAGATAACAGCATGATAAGAACAGAAGATTTGTACAAGGATGTCATTCTACAGCTTCCACCTAACAACAAATTTGACTACTCTGTGAGGAAATTTGAACTTTGCTTTCTTTTTCTCTTTATAATTTTTCTTGGATAGTTTTTGGTATATTATATGGTCTATATGTATTGCTTGTTCATTTATATATATATTTGTGTTGTGTCCATTGTTCCAGGTGAAGGCCTATTTTTCGTGTAGTCTCTCATTTACATAAATCTGTAACCATATAATTTTTACTTTTTTGTTTTCTTTTCATTCTTCTCACTAGCTTTACAGCAGCTTCAATGTGTATGCCTTTACCCCATGTACATTATAGCATTGACTCAAATCTAATGTAGACATCTAAAAAACATCCTTCTACTTTCATTATTAGTAGAAGGAATTGCTAGTGTCTACTTGACTTAACCCTTCCACTTACAACTATTTTTCTTTAATTCATTGTGAATTTTTGTGTGCTCTTCCTTGTGTGTTGGTTTGAAATTATCTTAACTTTTTCATGAAACAGTGATGCACTTCTAAGTACTGAGTCCTTTTCTAAATCATGAATATGGCTTCAGTTACTCTTTCTTACTAATTTACTTTTTCTTGCCATGTGATCTTTGACTTCTTATCTGGCAGTATTATTGTGTTATTTCAAAAACTGTAATTTGCTTATAAATGTATGCTTGAATGTCTTTAATATCTCTGCCTTTGCCTCTCTCTTAGTGTTCACTATTTTCTCTTTTATGTTTTGCTATTTTTATTTTCAATTTCAGCTTCCAGTAATGTGTGCAAGTTAATATTATTGTTAGCGCTCTTCAATGTCATATATTTGTATTTTATCATTATTCTCTAATTTGTTATCTTTCACACTTTTACATACTCAGCTGATGCTAGTCAAATAATTTCATGAGGATATGAAGGGTACCGTTCAATACGATAACAGCACATCACAACCCTTCAACATACGCAGTAGTGTCAAGCAGGAATGCACTCTTGCTCTGACCCTATTTGAAATCTTCTTTGCTGTTCTATTGAAACATGCATTCTCAAATGTGAACAAAGGGGTTTATCTTCATACTAGTATCTGATGATCAGTTGCTCAATCTTGCAAGACTAAAAGCAAGGTCCAAAATCAGACATATCACTATTTGAGAACTATTATTTGCTGAGACACAGAAGGATAACACATTAGCATAGAACTAGAGTCATTAGTCTCAATACACTAAGGAAAATACTGGGGATGTGATCTAATCACTTATGGACATGTTCGATGTGCAATGAGGATAATACGTTGACTAAACTAGACTAAACTTATATTCAGATAAAATAACATTCATAATTTAATTAGCTGTATGTTGTATTTATAACAACTTAATTAATTAATTTTCTATTTTTTGGTCTTGCATTTGAAATACATGCTGTGGTAATGCTAAAGATTATGAAGTATTCCTTCAGCAATTAAATAATAAACTAGAGTTGCTGCTCAAAATCAGTGAAAAAAGAAACATATATAGGCTTGAAAGGAGCATTCATGTTTTGAAACATTTAATGAAAAGCAAATAGTGAAAAAAGTTTTTATTTTACAAATGTACACTAGCAGTCAAACTATCTTCTTCTTTTCTCTTTTCACTGATACCTAAAAGGTGTCGTAGTTTATATCATTTGTCGTTCTTGAGCTGCTCGAACAGTCTGAATTAGTGATTTTCCTTTGTTGTTACATGTCTCTGTCACTGCATTTATCCATCTTCTTATGGGTCTTCCTCTTGGTCTTTTTCAATGTATTCTTTAGAAGAACGCCCTTGATGGTGATTGGTGAGGATTCATTCTGACCAGGTGGCTAAACCATTTAAGTTGTTGTTGTTCTATATATTCTTGGCAGGGTTTTGTTCCTACCATTTTTCTTATGGTTTCATTTGGTATTCTATCTCTTCTTGTGTTGTTTGTTACTTTTCTCAAGCATCGCATCTCACATGTATTGATTTTCCTTAATTGTGATTTAGAAAGGGTCCATGTTTGACTTTCATAGCACAAAGTTGGTATGAAAATGCTATTTATCATTTGTTGTTTAGCTGGCATAGAAATGTTTGGATGTCTTAGCAATGGTGAAAGCTGGTATGTGACAGCATTTGCTTTTTGTATTCTCATGTCAATTTCTCTGTCTAGTTTTCCATCTTTTGTGAACATTGTGCCCAAATACTTGATTTATTCTACTTGTTTTATTTCTTTGTCTTTGATCTTAATGTTTAATAGGTGTCTTAATTTGCTTATTCTCATAGCCTCTGTTTTTGCTGTGTTAATTTTCATACTGTAGTTTGTGCAACTTTTATCTAGAGATGTTATATGCTGTTGTAGCAGGTTTTCATCCTCATATATTAGGCATTGGTCATCTGCGAAGAGTAGCTCGTTGATGTTGGAATTTTCTACCTCTATGTTATTATGTGATTTTTCCTTATTGTTGGTTGTTTCCAGATTTATTTTGTCCATATATATGATGAAGCGGAGTGGTGAGAAGACATATATTGTCTTACACCTGTTGTAACCTGAAACCATTCTGACAGATCTTCCGATGTTCTAACGGCACTTTGACTTTTTATATAATGCCATTATATTATCTAGTAGTCAAGCTATCAGTTTTGATTATCTAATTTTTTATAAACATAAATAGTATGAGAGAATGATAAATATGAGTATGAGTAAGAAACTGAAACTATGGCCTTAGTAAAGTTTGCAATAGACATCCAGTTAGGTAAGATTGGCATTAATCTAAGAAGACAAATGAGAGAATATTATGACAACTTAGCGGAGGATGGAGGAGTTGCAATAGCTCAGTAGTTAGTGAACTGCGCTACAAAGGACAAGAGATTGTGTTTGATCCTAATTGACTGCTTCCTGGTTCACCCAGTCTTAAATGGGTACCGGATTTTTTTCTGGGAAAGTAAAGTGACACAGCGTGATACCGACCACATTACCCCAAAAATCATGTGCCAAAGGTCTATAAAAATTATGGTCACTAACACCATATTCCCTATACATCACTTGGTATGACAGGGCTCTTTACTTTTAGTGGAGAATGACATTGTGAGAGAGTGAGAGGAAAAATCATGACAATTGAACAACTTAGTGTGGAAGCCAAACAACAGTATTAGTGATAAGAAAACAGTGCGAGGGAGCATAAATTTATATAACACCATGATCACCTATCCCAGTCATATACCCATAACGATATTTATATTAAATCTCATGGTGTGTTTTACATTGTCTCATTTTATTATAATTTGAAGAAAAAAAAATGTCATCAATGTTAGAAAGTATGTTGCCAGTAAAGCTGTTGACCAATTAACTATGCCAGTTTGATTTCTCGTAGGAATGATGTTCCATCTGAGGGAGAAATTATATTTCTCAGGAGATCCATGAAATGGGATAATGACATAATGGATATGTTTTCTATTTTAAATGTAATTTTAATGTTCAATAGCAATGTCATGTCTTATTTTGTTTTCAGTGTCAACTCTATTCCTGACTGATCAACATCTCATAAACTTACAAATGTACTGTTTATCATATATTTTCAGAATCTAGTGTCTGATGCTGTACCTACACTGAATTCGATCACTAATGTACAGATGTGTAACCCACCGAAGGTCCTCATAGAAAGCGATTGTGGTATGACTCTTTTATTTACACATTTTATTTACACTGAAAAGTAACTTTAATAGTTCTTAGCTTACTTCTAATTCATTTATTCTTAAAAAATTAAATTACATTTTAAAGAATGTATAAACGTCATATAGCCTGAACAAATTGCAGCAACAGGAAAGAAAATGCCATAACTGTGTGCATAATGTGCATTATCAAATTTGCTAAATATGAGTTGATAAGTTTCAAAATATATTTTATAATTATGCTATTGCAAAAACAGAACCATAAAAACAAAACACTGATAAGTGTTAATATTTTTTTAAATTAATTAATTATGTGAAAATATAATTAACAAAATGTATTATTATGTCATATTACTAACCCTTACCTGCGCATGTGACAGCTGGAAAACAACACACTTTTGAAGACAAATGGCTTAGAAGGATACTCTGTATACAATGGAATGAATTCAAGACTAATATAGAGATAACATAAATGGCCATGCAACTAACAATCTCATCTATAATTAGGATAAGAAGATGGAAATGTATCAGGCTTGTGTTAAGAAAAGACAACAAAGAATTTTCAAAACAGGATCTTCTATGGGATATAAGTACAAGCTCTTGGTTCTTGGTATGTGATGCCTGTAATGACGTTCTTGAATTCTCTGGTTTTACTGGACCCAAGATAATAAGTGGCGGGTTGTAATGATTTTCTTAAATTCCCAATTTTTATTGGAGAAGTTGTCCTGTCTAGAGGTACTGTAATACAGGGTCTTCTATACATGCTACCACAGTGGAGAATACTCGATCCTTGCTTCTGTTAGCTAGCCTGTTTTGATGCAAACTGTTTCCAGGGAGACCAACTGAAAGATCAAGGTTGTGAAAGAACATTATTATCGTTAAGAGTAACAGACGTTCCGTAAACCTCCCTAGCCTCTTAGTGTAAAAGCGTAAACTTTCCCACTTACAAATGGTACTTCCAAAACTGTTGTGTCCACAACTTTTCTTTCTTCTGTGTACTTCCTCATTTATGACAAAGTGTATGAAACATCAGTGATAATAAATATTTCTTCTAATTCTTGATTGTACCTTCCTTGTTCAAGGTTATTGTATAAGTCTCAGGTTGTACAAAACTTATCTGGTCTACTAAACCAAACAATTCAGTAAATCTATCAACTTTCTCTCAATTTGTAACACTCTGAACCCTTAAAAATAGAACATTTATATCATAATATTCCTGCCAGAAATCTGAAAACTTCAAATTCATAGTCAACACAAGAAGACTCCACATTCATTGTTAGTCATGGTGGCATTCTAGTAAGAGCGATTAATTTTGTAAAAATATCCAAGATAGTTGTTACTCAAAAGTTTTAATGCTACGCTGAGATACATTTCACTTTATAAAAGAAAATATTCTGTTAACTTTGTGCTAGTTAGGTCCTTGCATGGTCTCTTATAGATAGCTTCTGATGTTAATTCTCCTGTAGGACACTGGCAGACATGCTATTCTAGGTTCTCCTTCTCCACAGGAATATGAAAGTTACCTGGTTCTCGAGAACAATTAGAGAATCATCATCCAATTTATAAAAAAACTTTATTATAATTGTTCCTTTCCTTTCAACATCGATGGTAACATCTGGTTACAGACTACTATATCATTCAGAACGTTCGACAACAATCAACCTCCAGCTATAACTTATGTTCCATCATTACACATTTCTCTTACTGAGCAATTTAACTATCTCTTATGCTCGGCAATGACCTCAGTTATATTATCTCTATAATTACATTGTACTTTCTTCCCTGATGTGTTTAATAATGGTCGGTGCTCTCCAAGAATTAAAACTTCTCATTGTTCTCAGTATTTATCTTGATACTTTCTCTCTTCTTTTGGATTCAAATGTCTTCCTTCTGCTTTCAAAAAGATCTGCCTCAATGATCCTTTCTGGATTCTTTTTTCCCTAGATGCCTAACTCTGTTGCTAAAAAGTGTCCAACTCTTTTGGTTTTAAATATCCATCACTACTTGTTTTTTTTTCTGATTACCACCCTTCACATCATTCTCCACTTGTTCCCCATAATTTCTTGGATATTTCATTGTTTTTCCTAAATCTCTATATATTGTCTAAGTAATATTTTCTATGTGGATATCTCCATGATTTAACTGCGTGCATTCACTGTTTATTTTAGTGCTATACATTCCCATCTTTAAGCATTTCTGTTAATGTGTACCAGTACCCCTTTCGTTAATGCATTTTATTATTCTCTCGAGACTCACTTAAGTGCTTTACCTCCTTTATTTTCAGTCTTGTTGCTTATTATTTATCCTTTACTTCAACAAGGTGAGATCTTGGTCAGCCTTAGGACTACCAACTCTGCTTTTGAAACCACAGGTCACAGTTACTTGAGCTCTCCATCAGAAAGGATAGATCAGACAACACCAACTCTGATCATACCACCTGTGGCAAGGGACCCTACTAAACAATAATTAAACTTACAGTCGCACACAAAGAAAGGTGCAGCTACACTTGACTGATGCAGTTGTCATCATTGCAGGGAACATCTGTTATGTTATCAAAAGTTGGATGTATTTTTTGCACTTTTAAAACTATTTGAATATTATTAATCTTTTAAGAACCTGTTTATATTATTGTGTCTTTGGTAAATTATATTGTTTCTAATATAAATGTACTTGTACAGTTTTTAGTTCATTGTGTTTACCATTTTTGTTAACAGTTGACTGTGGCCCAGGGACTTTTTATAATGAAACAGAAAAGGAGTGTCAATTCTGCCCGGTTGGTAGCTATCAGCCAGTGTCAGGACAAATAAGTTGTAATCCTTGCCCACAGGGAAAAACTACAATAACAACTGGCTCCTATGCAGAAAGTGATTGTTATGGTAACTGAAAAGTTTAGCACTTGTTGCTTATTTATGACCTCACTCTGACATATTATTTTCTTTAAAATCCATTGATATAATAATATGTCTTATCAGGCTCTCTTTTACTTTTTCCCACTTGGTGTATGTTGCCAAGCACCAGTTCATTGCCTGTTTATGTTCTTATTTAATTCATTATAATCAATGATCAGCCTATGTCTAACAGATGAATGCCCAGCAGGCCAGCTTATGAATTTGATGAGTAGCCCTCCCATGTGCACCAACTGTAGTCGTGGGCTGTACCAGCCTCAGAGTGGACAGTTTAGCTGTTTAGCATGCCCTGCTGACAAACTACCAAGTACACAGGGACAAAACTTGCCAGTGATTGCTCAAGTGAGTTCTGTTTGTCAGGAAAATTTCCCATTTTATTCTTTTAGATTTACATGTTATATGAATTGAGACCCTGTTTGAGAATATGAAAACTAAAGAGAAAATATTTCGTTATAATAGTAGACATTTTGTTTAAATGTCAATTGAGTTATTGAGTTATTTGCGGGTCATCATCATCGCACTCCGAACATGTCCATAGGTGCTCAGATCCCCTCCTCAGCAATTCCCTCAGTGTCCAGCGACTGACGACTCCAGTTCTATGTTGATTGATAAGTCTTCTTATACGGCCACTAAGTGTCTCATTTCTCGCTGTGCCCAACTTAACTCCCATTTCCATCATCCGAAGAAGTGACGTGGATCTGTGTTTGTCGAAGTCCTGTGCTCTTCCCACATCTCGGAGGGCATTGATGATGTCCGCCCAATCCATTGGTTGCCCGTCCTCAACGACAGCGCAGCTAGCCAACCTGTCCGCCCTTTCATTTCCCCGTACTCCCGCATGTCCAGGGACATAGACAAAGGCGACCTTACGTATTTTGGATTTCTGCAACGACTCTACCTATTGCATGCATACAGAGCCCGCCTTCACTTTTTTTATCATGCTCATCGAATCACTCAGTATACATGCGTGGGTGTAGTCTTGTGACTCTAACCATTTGAATGCCTTGGTCACTGCCTCCATTGTCATGCTACTCGTGGTCACGACGTATGCACCACTGTCTTCGTAGACTATTCTGCCTGCCGAGCGTGCTGTAAATGCCCATGCACTTCTTTGGTGTTGTCTTACAGATCCGTCTGTATAGTTGACTGCATCTTTCTCATTGGTGCTATCGCAGATGAGACCATTGACCTCAGCATTAACCACGACCGGGTTCTGTTCCCTACTTTTCCTGTCGAGTGTGACAATACACGAGAAAGTCCCCTTGAATGACGTAGGCACCGGTATCCACTCCTCACCACCGCTGATATTGGTAAGCCCACAGACCTGTTTGATGACATCTTCTGCTCGGCCCACCCATGATTTGCCTCTTTTTAACCTGTCACCTTTCTCTGTGTTGAGCATGTGGTGCAATGGATGCTCTGTATCTGTACTAATCTTCAGGTATGCTCATGCTCTCCAGATCTTGATTCTGTCATCCATGGTTGGAAAGTCAAGAAGATACCTCATTGCTACACAGGGAGTGTCCCTCGTACATCCCAGGATAATGCGCATGGCTTCATTTTGTATTTTCTCCAGCCTATCAATTTGAGTCGTACTGACAGTAAGAATTGCCAGGGCATATTCGATAGGTGCGAGGACTAATACCTGTAACAGAAGAGTAAGTAGCCTCTGCTCGATGTTGGCAGCTGCCATGACCTTCAAGGCAGCTAATCCTTTGTGGGATTTTGTTATCACATGGTCGATGTGGTCCCGAAAACACAGGCTGCGATCAAACTTAACTCCAAGGTATGTCATCAACTTGTCCCTGGTCACCTCATCAGCTCCCATTCGTACTACCAGTGTGGTAGTCAATATTGTTCATTACTTGTCCTTTCCTAACAAATTTGTGAGAAATTAACATCCATAGTTAAAAATAGAAAGTTTTGAAAGCTTTGTGGAAAGATAACATGTTTTTGATATACCAAAACTGTAAACTTTTCTGAGGACATAGCGGCATTTATCACTAGAAGAAAATGCCGGATGTAGATTAAGTGATACAGATATTGTTAAAGTGATAATTAATTATAAGTTATATAGATATTTCTAAAGTTATAAATATATATATAGATATTTTTATAGTTATGTTAAATTCTAATTTAATCTACAAATATCTAATTTGTCTTTTATATAATTGTATACCCCTGCAGCCCACACTCCCATAAAAGATGACAAAATGACTTGTGTAAGAGATCTGATAACCTCATCATATGAAATAGCCATATATTGAAAATACTTTTGCATAATATTTCTTCACCATTGATTGCAGCGAGCAGCTTTGATTACATAAACTAGGATAGATGAAGATCAGCTCAGTAAAGTGGATTTAATTGAACAGATTCAATATCAATGAGTATTATCATATATATTAGTTTCCATTCATTGTTATGTATAAAGAATTAAATGAGAATGCCAGTCGCTTAAAGGTAACATGATGTCCTATATAATGTTCCAAAGAAGTGAGGTATTAAATTTCACCATATAAGACCACTGCAGAGATGAGGGGGCCAGTGTTCTTTTTTGTTCTTATTACCTTCCTCAATTCAGTGAGTCAGGTACCCATTCTGTTTTCAGTAAGTCGACTGGAGCTGGAATCAAACCCTATTCACTTTATTGCCAAATTAGCATGTTAGCACTAAGTTACTGACACTCTCAGAGCTCATTCACTTTGTATTATGATTCACAAACAAACTGTTCCCAAAAAAAAAGTCTATACACTCACTGTAGATGACTGCCCTGTTGGACAAGAAATAGGTAGCAGCAACAACTGTACTGACTGTCGCATTGGATTTTATCGAGGACCTAATGATGCTGTCTGTCAAAGATGTCCAGATGGCACTGTCACCCAGACTACTACTCAGACCTCTGTGGCAGCTTGCAATGTTGGTAAGTAAACAACGCTAGTATTTAATACATTTCAGGTCTGCTTGTTTTCTGCCTGTAACATTATCTGTTATAAAAATTAGTCACAGTTTGTTGAAGCAGGTGAAAATACTGTCACAGATTTACATGCATGAGAGTTTTAGTACAGAAGTCTTTCTGAGTAAAATTTGTCCTGATGTTGAATTGCTTCAATTTGCTTGACTATTTCTTCATCCTTAAAATTGTTTAATTGTATAACTGAACATTAATATTGATGCAACCAAACTCAACAAGTCTGCACTTCTGAAATGATATTTTTCATCTTTTCAAAATTTATGATGTTTAAGTGATGCTGAATCTCCCTGATAGTTATTGTCACATATCTTTTTTTTTACTGTAAAGGTTAGTCACTATAAATGATCTTCCTGTCCATTAATTACAGAATATAGTGCTGGAAAACAAAAATCTCAAGTGGATCAATATAAAAAATGGTGTTTTCAACAGTTGTCAAGAAGCTGCAACCATTTTTTAAATAATAGACTGTTGTCCCGTTATAATTTCACACATTCAGTCATTTTGATCAAATACCTGAAGTCATTCATACAACATTTGCTATCTGAATGAACTTCTCAATTATTAATATACAACACATTTCTAATGTAACATCTACAATCTGTTAGTTTTTTGACATGCTTCATCATCATCATCATCGAGTGCCTTCTCAGCAGCGAAGGTTGGCTACCATGGAGCGTCATTCTGCTCTTACTCTTGCTTTGATGGTGCAGGTTTGTCTTAGGCTGATTTGTCCATCTTTTGATGTTACTCGTCCATGTTAGTCTTGGTCTACCTCTGCCTCTTTTACCTTGTATTTTCCCCTCCAGGATTACTTTTAGTAGGCTGTTGTGTCTTTTAACATGGCCCAAAAATCGCATTTGTCTTGTTTGAATTGTGCTTAGTAGTTCTCTTTTCATTTTTAGTTGTTTTAATACTTCGTTTGTTTTCTTTTCCTTCCATCCAATTCTACCTATTCTTCTATATATCCACATTTCAAAGGCTTCAATTCTCTGTTCTGTTTACTTGTCTAATGTCCATGTTTCTGCACCATATAGGAATGTTGAGAAAACATAACATCTTGCTATCTTAGTTTTAGCCCTGGTGTTATTTGTTTTGATGTTAGTATGTTCTTCATGATATTAAAATTACTTTTGCCATTCCTATTCTTTTGTTTATTTCAGTTGTACATTTTCCATCATTGGTTATAGTATGTCCAAGGTAGTTGTAGTTCTGAACTGTCTCCAGGTCTATTCCTTCTATTTTGATATCCACTTGTGGGTTTTGAGTATCTTCTTTGTTTATGATCATAGTTTTAGTCTTTTTGTTATTCATATCTAGTCCATATTTTTTGCTTGTCATGTTTATTTCATTAAGTAATTGTTGTAGTAGATCTTTAGGATTTTCTACTAGTAGTACAGTATCGTCAGCATATCTTAGGTTATTGATTATCTTTCCATTAATTTGTAGGCCTGGCATCTCTATGATGTTTTTAAAAATTTGCTCAGTGTATAGATTGAACAAGCTTGGTGATAGGATTCATCCCTGTCTTACTCCTCTTTTTATATCAATGGGTGTAGATGACATGCTTACACAGTGTATAAGCTTGTTATAGGATTCATTCATTTCTTTGATCTTGATAATGTTCATGTTTGTAGGTCTGCATATCTTACATATATTTTATAGGTGAACTTGTACACTAGACAACAAAAAAAACCCATGCAAATGGGAAATAAATGTACATGGCAATTTTAGGTGCTAATTTATAGTAATAATAAATATTATTCATATTTAATATTATTAATAATAATAATAAATAGTTTTTACAAGAAGTTCCGATTGGACTCAACAATTTCTTTCAAATTTAGCAATTTCAGTTATGTTTAAATTAGTGCTAAATTCAAAATTACATTAAAAAAAATTTTATCTACTAAATTAATTATTAAACATATATTTTAAAATGCAGAGCTATTGACAGAAACGAGCTATTTAACTAACAATGAATATTGCTGGCGCCTTGTATTTAATCTTTATACCTTAGTAAGTAAATGTAGAATTGTATTGTGCAGCTCTAATTATATGGATGCTGAATTTGTAAAAATTCATTGTTTTTAACTCTGCACTAATAAATAAAAAAAAAAATATTGAAAAAAAGCACACCTACTACTTAGACTGTATTCAATTATGAATCCAATAATTTGAATCATATATATAAACAAAAATGGATAACTAACACCATCTTAGAAAAAATGGAAGAAAGGAGACAAGCGAAGAACACTACCCAATACAATAAAATAAATAATGAAATATGCAAAATGTGCAAAAAGGCAAAAGAAGACTGGCTCAGCCAAAAATGTATAGAAATAGAAACTATGGAAAGCAAACAAGACCTAAGAGGAATGCACACAGAAATAAAGAGAATGACTAATTAAAAATAAAAAAGCCACACAGGTGGATGTATTGCAAACAAAAAAGGAAAAATGCTAACAGACAATAAAGATATAATAGATAGATGGCAGGAATATATAACAGTACTATTTCATGATCAAAGGGACAAGAAAGCAATTATAAAATGTACATCAGGATATAAAATCTTAAAATCTGAGGTGGAAAAAGCTATAAAAACAATTAAAAAGGAAAAAGCAGCAAGACCTCACAGCATACAGATAGAGATGATACAGGCACTAGAAGATTTTGGCATTGAAGTGATTACAGACATATGCAATGACATATACCATACAGGATACATACCAAATGAACTAAAAACATCAACTTTCATTGCATTGCCTAAAAGGAATGGTGCAGTTGAATGCAGTGACTATGGAACAATAAGCCTAATGAGCCGTGTTACAAAAATCTTACTGAAAGTTATATAAGGAAGGATTCAGAATAAAATCAATACTGAGTTAGATGAGCAGCAGTTTGGATTTAGGAAAAATAGCGGGACAAAAGAAGCCATATTCTGCATGAGAACATTAATCGAAAAGTACACATAAGTAAACAAACCAATATATGCCTGCTTCATAGACTACACCAAAGCTTTTGATAGAGTACACCACAAACAACTTATAGAATGCCTAAAAGATATACATCTAGATGACATGGACTTACGACTAATATGTAATCTATACTGGAGCAAACAGCAATAATAAATATTACAAAGAGAACTCTACACCCATTTATATAAAAGGAGTAAGACAGGGATGCATCCTATTGAGGAAGAATAGAACAAAGAAGTATGTGTTAGCACTCGGAAAAATTGACAGACAAACAACAATAGAAAAAAACGAAGAACAATATATAGTCCGAAGTGGGATCGAACCCGTACTCAGTGGCACCGCGCCTTGCCACGAGAAGCCGAACGCTTGGCACACTACCACGCAGCCAACTAAAAAATTGGCTATTGCAGTAGTGTCTTACACGATGACGTTCTCAATGACTATAGCATAGGGTAACGATCACAGACCGGAAATAAATTGTATATTTGTACTTTCCTATTAATGCAAGTATCTCCCAGTAGGGCTGAATACTTGTGTTGTAGACAAACATTTATTGGACGAAACAGCACGAATAGTAGTTCCCAGTGTTTATATACTGGGTACAAATAATAATACATAAATATTATTATATGGGGAACTTCCGAGGCGATAATAGGGAATAATAGAACAAAGAAGTATGTGTTAGCACTCGGAAAAATTGACAGACAAACAACAATAGAAAAAAACGAAGAACAATATATGTCCGAAGTGGGATCGAACCCGTACTCAGTGGCACCGCGCCTTGCCACGAGAAGCCGAACGCTTGGCACACTACCACGCAGCCAACTAAAAAATTGGCTATTGCAGTAGTGTCTTACACGATGACGTTCTCAATGACTATAGCATAGGGTAACGATCACAGACCGGAAATAAATTGTATATTTGTACTTTCCTATTAATGCAAGTATCTCCCAGTAGGGCTGAATACTTGTGTTGTAGACAAACATTTATTGGACGAAACAGCACGAATAGTAGTTCCCAGTGTTATATACTGGGTACAAATAATAATACATAAATATTATTATATGGGGAACTTCCGAGGCGATAATAGGGAATAATAGAACAAAGAAGTATGTGTTAGCACTCGGAAAAATTGACAGACAAACAACAATAGAAAAAAACGAAGAACAATATATGTCCGAAGTGGGATCGAACCCGTACTCAGTGGCACCGCGCCTTGCCACGAGAAGCCGAACGCTTGGCACACTACCACGCAGCCAACTAAAAAATTGGCTATTGCAGTAGTGTCTTACACGATGACGTTCTCAATGACTATAGCATAGGGTAACGATCACAGACCGGAAATAAATTGTATATTTGTACTTTCCTATTAATGCAAGTATCTCCCAGTAGGGCTGAATACTTGTGTTGTAGACAAACATTTATTGGACGAAACAGCACGAATAGTAGTTCCCAGTGTTATATACTGGGTACAAATAATAATACATAAATATTATTATATGGGGAACTTCCGAGGCGATAATAGGGAATAATAGAACAAAGAAGTATGTGTTAGCACTCGGAAAAATTGACAGACAAACAACAATAGAAAAAAACGAAGAACAATATATGTCCGAAGTGGGATCGAACCCGTACTCAGTGGCACCGCGCCTTGCCACGAGAAGCCGAACGCTTGGCACACTACCACGCAGCCAACTAAAAAATTGGCTATTGCAGTAGTGTCTTACACGATGACGTTCTCAATGACTATAGCATAGGGTAACGATCACAGACCGGAAATAAATTGTATATTTGTACTTTCCTATTAATGCAAGTATCTCCCAGTAGGGCTGAATACTTGTGTTGTAGACAAACATTTATTGGACGAAACAGCACGAATAGTAGTTCCCAGTGTTATATACTGGGTACAAATAATAATACATAAATATTATTATATGGGGAACTTCCGAGGCGATAATAGGGAATAATAGAACAAAGAAGTATGTGTTAGCACTCGGAAAAATTGACAGACAAACAACAATAGAAAAAAACGAAGAACAATATATGTCCGAAGTGGGATCGAACCCGTACTCAGTGGCACCGCGCCTTGCCACGAGAAGCCGAACGCTTGGCACACTACCACGCAGCCAACTAAAAAATTGGCTATTGCAGTAGTGTCTTACACGATGACGTTCTCAATGACTATAGCATAGGGTAACGATCACAGACCGGAAATAAATTGTATATTTGTACTTTCCTATTAATGCAAGTATCTCCCAGTAGGGCTGAATACTTGTGTTGTAGACAAACATTTATTGGACGAAACAGCACGAATAGTAGTTCCCAGTGTTATATACTGGGTACAAATAATAATACATAAATATTATTATATGGGGAACTTCCGAGGCGATAATAGGGAATAATAGAACAAAGAAGTATGTGTTAGCACTCGGAAAAATTGACAGACAAACAACAATAGAAAAAAACGAAGAACAATATATGGTCCGAAGTGGGATCGAACCCGTACTCAGTGGCACCGCGCCTTGCCACGAGAAGCCGAACGCTTGGCACACTACCACGCAGCCAACTAAAAAATTGGCTATTGCAGTAGTGTCTTACACGATGACGTTCTCAATGACTATAGCATAGGGTAACGATCACAGACCGGAAATAAATTGTATATTTGTACTTTCCTATTAATGCAAGTATCTCCCAGTAGGGCTGAATACTTGTGTTGTAGACAAACATTTATTGGACGAAACAGCACGAATAGTAGTTCCCAGTGTTATATACTGGGTACAAATAATAATACATAAATATTATTATATGGGGAACTTCCGAGGCGATAATAGGGAATAATAGAACAAAGAAGTATGTGTTAGCACTCGGAAAAATTGACAGACAAACAACAATAGAAAAAAACGAAGAACAATATATGGTCCGAAGTGGGATCGAACCCGTACTCAGTGGCACCGCGCCTTGCCACGAGAAGCCGAACGCTTGGCACACTACCACGCAGCCAACTAAAAAATTGGCTATTGCAGTAGTGTCTTACACGATGACGTTCTCAATGACTATAGCATAGGGTAACGATCACAGACCGGAAATAAATTGTATATTTGTACTTTCCTATTAATGCAAGGTCTGTGATCGTTACCCTATGCTATAGTCATTGAGAACGTCATCGTGTAAGACACTACTGCAATAGCCAATTTTTTAGTTGGCTGCGTGGTAGTGTGCCAAGCGTTCGGCTTCTCGTGGCAAGGCGCGGTGCCACTGAGTACGGGTTCGATCCCACTTCGGACCATATATTGTTCTTCGTTTTTTTCTATTGTTGTTTGTCTGTCAATTTTTCCGAGTGCTAACACATACTTCTTTGTTCTATTATTCCCTATTATCGCCTCGGAAGTTCCCCATATAATAATATTTATGTATTATTATTTGTACCCAGTATATAAACTGGGAACTACTATTCGTGCTGTTTCGTCCAATAAATGTTTGTCTACAACACAAGTATTCAGCCCTACTGGGAGATACTTGCATTAATAGGAAAGTACAAATATACAATTTATTTCCGGTCTGTGATCGTTACCCTATGCTATAGTCATTGAGAACGTCATCGTGTAAGACACTACTGCAATAGCCAATTTTTTAGTTGGCTGCGTGGTAGTGTGCCAAGCGTTCGGCTTCTCGTGGCAAGGCGCGGTGCCACTGAGTACGGGTTCGATCCCACTTCGGACCATATATTGTTCTTCGTTTTTTTCTATTGTTGTTTGTCTGTCAATTTTTCCGAGTGCTAACACATACTTCTTTGTTCTATTATTCCCTATTATCGCCTCGGAAGTTCCCCATATAATAATATTTATGTATTATTATTTGTACCCAGTATATAACACTGGGAACTACTATTCGTGCTGTTTCGTCCAATAAATGTTTGTCTACAACACAAGTATTCAGCCCTACTGGGAGATACTTGCATTAATAGGAAAGTACAAATATACAATTTATTTCCGGTCTGTGATCGTTACCCTATGCTATAGTCATTGAGAACGTCATCGTGTAAGACACTACTGCAATAGCCAATTTTTTAGTTGGCTGCGTGGTAGTGTGCCAAGCGTTCGGCTTCTCGTGGCAAGGCGCGGTGCCACTGAGTACGGGTTCGATCCCACTTCGGACCATATATTGTTCTTCGTTTTTTTCTATTGTTGTTTGTCTGTCAATTTTTCCGAGTGCTAACACATACTTCTTTGTTCTATTATTCCCTATTATCGCCTCGGAAGTTCCCCATATAATAATATTTATGTATTATTATTTGTACCCAGTATATAACACTGGGAACTACTATTCGTGCTGTTTCGTCCAATAAATGTTTGTCTACAACACAAGTATTCAGCCCTACTGGGAGATACTTGCATTAATAGGAAAGTACAAATATACAATTTATTTCCGGTCTGTGATCGTTACCCTATGCTATAGTCATTGAGAACGTCATCGTGTAAGACACTACTGCAATAGCCAATTTTTTAGTTGGCTGCGTGGTAGTGTGCCAAGCGTTCGGCTTCTCGTGGCAAGGCGCGGTGCCACTGAGTACGGGTTCGATCCCACTTCGGACCATATATTGTTCTTCGTTTTTTTCTATTGTTGTTTGTCTGTCAATTTTTCCGAGTGCTAACACATACTTCTTTGTTCTATTATTCCCTATTATCGCCTCGGAAGTTCCCCATATAATAATATTTATGTATTATTATTTGTACCCAGTATATAACACTGGGAACTACTATTCGTGCTGTTTCGTCCAATAAATGTTTGTCTACAACACAAGTATTCAGCCCTACTGGGAGATACTTGCATTAATAGGAAAGTACAAATATACAATTTATTTCCGGTCTGTGATCGTTACCCTATGCTATAGTCATTGAGAACGTCATCGTGTAAGACACTACTGCAATAGCCAATTTTTTAGTTGGCTGCGTGGTAGTGTGCCAAGCGTTCGGCTTCTCGTGGCAAGGCGCGGTGCCACTGAGTACGGGTTCGATCCCACTTCGGACCATATATTGTTCTTCGTTTTTTTCTATTGTTGTTTGTCTGTCAATTTTTCCGAGTGCTAACACATACTTCTTTGTTCTATTATTCCCTATTATCGCCTCGGAAGTTCCCCATATAATAATATTTATGTATTATTATTTGTACCCAGTATATAACACTGGGAACTACTATTCGTGCTGTTTCGTCCAATAAATGTTTGTCTACAACACAAGTATTCAGCCCTACTGGGAGATACTTGCATTAATAGGAAAGTACAAATATACAATTTATTTCCGGTCTGTGATCGTTACCCTATGCTATAGTCATTGAGAACGTCATTGTGTAAGACACTACTGCAATAGCCAATTTTTTAGTTGGCTGCGTGGTAGTGTGCCAAGCGTTCGGCTTCTCGTGGCAAGGCGCGGTGCCACTGAGTACGGGTTCGATCCCACTTCGGACCATATATTGTTCTTCGTTTTTTTCTATTGTTGTTTGTCTGTCAATTTTTCCGAGTGCTAACACATACTTCTTTGTTCTATTATTCCCTATTATCGCCTCGGAAGTTCCCCATATAATAATATTTATGTATTATTATTTGTACCCAGTATATAACACTGGGAACTACTATTCGTGCTGTTTCGTCCAATAAATGTTTGTCTACAACACAAGTATTCAGCCCTACTGGGAGATACTTGCATTAATAGGAAAGTACAAATATACAATTTATTTCCGGTCTGTGATCGTTACCCTATGCTATAGTCATTGAGAACGTCATCGTGTAAGACACTACTGCAATAGCCAATTTTTTAGTTGGCTGCGTGGTAGTGTGCCAAGCGTTCGGCTTCTCGTGGCAAGGCGCGGTGCCACTGAGTACGGGTTCGATCCCACTTCGGACTATATATTGTTCTTCGTTTTTTTCTATTGTTGTTTGTCTGTCAATTTTTCCGAGTGCTAACACATACTTCTTTGTTCTATTATTCCCTATTATCGCCTCGGAAGTTCCCCATATAATAATATTTATGTATTATTATTGTACCATGCATCTATTGCCAAGCTTGTTCAATCTATACACTGAGCAAATCTTTAAAAACATCACAGAGATGCCAGGCCTACAAATTAATGGAAAGATAATCAATAACCTAAGATATGCTGATGATACTATACTACTAGCAGAAAATCCTAACGATCTACAACAATTACTTAATTAAATAAATAAGACAAGCAAGAAATATGGACTAGAAATGAATAACAAAAAGACTAAAACTATGATGACAAAGAAAATACTCAAAACCCACAAGTGGATATCAAAATTGATGGAATAAACCTGGAGACAGTTCAGAACTACAACTACCTTGGACATACTATAACCAATGATGGAAAATGTACAACTGAAATAAACAAAAGAATAGGAATGGCAAAAAGTAATTTTAATGTCATGAAGAACATACTAACATCAAAACAAATAACACCAGGGCTAAAACTAAGAATAGCAAAATGTTAGTTTTCTCAACATTCCTATATGGTGCAGAAACATGGACATTAGACAAGTAAACAGAACAGAGAACTGAAGTCTTTGAAATGTGGATATATAGAAGAATAGGTAGAATTGGATGGAAGGAAAAGAAAACAAACGAAGTATTAAAACAACTAAAAATGAAAAGAGAACTACTAAAGACAATTCAAACAAGACAAATGCAATTTTTGGGCTATGTTAAAAGACACAACAGCCTACTAAAAGTAATCCTGGAAGGGAAAATACAAGGTAAAAGAGGCAGAGGCAAACCAAGACTAACATGGACGAGTAACATCAAAAGATGGACAAATCAGCCTATGACAACCTGCACCATGAAAGCAAGAGACAGAGCGGAATGGCGCTCCATGGTAGCCAACCTTCGTTGCAGAGATGGCACTCGATGATAATGATGAATTTGAATACTCGGAAAACTGCTATGTACCTGACAGTGAAGTGATTACAGTATGCCAAAAAGTATTTCTTTGTCTTGGAGATTTGCCTACTTCTTGGAGAGACATGATCCATTCAATCTTAGACCAAGTCTTCAAAGTTATATTAGACCACATTTGTCATCCAAAAATGGAAGTAAAAATTACTTTAGGCTGGAGAAATGTTTTGGTTGAGAAATTATGGATTTAATTTGTTTGCAGTGATACTGAAGTTAGCCCTTCGACTAACCATAACCATAATTTATTACATATGTGAGGTGTGGTAATTTTAATGATATATCTTCTGTTATTGCTTGCCCGTGCCCTTTATTTCAAAATGTTTAGGAACAACTGCACTTTTTATAACTAGGATTATCTTTCTGATGACAACCACTACATAAAGAGGGAGCAGGGTTTTTAGTCAGCTTTGGTTTTTTGACCTGATGTCAGCTGCCAGCACAGGGAATGTTATTAGCTCATCATTTTTGAGGTCTCTCTATCTCTCCCATTTATAAAGATTGTTAAACACAATACTTTCTGTTTCATGAAATACTATTTTGTAAAGCACAGACTCCTGCTGTTTTTGAGCCTGAAATCTCACATAATGTTTAGTATATATCAGATGAGAAACTGGTTGCATGAAGCTTCTGATCAAATCTACTGTCCAGCTACAAATGCCTGTAACAGCTCTACCATATTTGAGACCATTGTGTGCTGTGTTCATGGTGACAGCAGTCTTAAATGAATTGTGATTTTTTATGTTACTCTCAAATACTCTGTTTCGACCAAATGTCTGCCTGCACTGACTAAAATTAATCTACTTATTAGGATGTAACTCAATACAGTGAGACATGTTACCTGCTAATATCAGTTGATGATAATATATCTGACTAGACATGCAGGTATTCTCAGTGTTCTGCAAACATTGAAGTGTGTGGTCCATGGATGTCTGATGTTGTAAATATTTAATCTGATTAGATTGTACTCTACTCGCCATGGCTTATTACTTGTCAGATAATATTCGATTTTGCTTTTGGTGTTGGCCACTTTGGGTGTCAAGTTGTCAGCTGAGCCTCTGATTATTCAGGAAATAATTGTGCATTCCTGTTTCTCCACAACAAAAATGACACTTTTTTGGTTTATCCAACTATAGCTTCAATTGCTCTTGTTAGCGCCGCCGCTGCCGCGCCCCCCCCCCCCCATTGTTCTAGTTGTTTTAAAAGTCATAAAGTGATATTGCTGCTAGATTTCTCATGCCAACCTTCACTGTTAACTTGATTTGAGATCCCCACTGTCTCAGGTCAGTGTTCAATTCTTTTCATTTGGCTAGATTAAATACATGCTGTTTTCCTATTCTGAATTCACATAGCACTGTGAAATCTATTAGGATGATTTACTTAGTCTTTCATAAGTAGTGTGCACAGTGCAATGATGCAAACAATGTTTTTATTATATATAATTGGTTCAGACTGGTTTTCAGAGAGGTAGAGGAACAAGAGAATATATACAATAGACTCTCAATTATCCGGGAGTGGATTAATTGTGTAGCGGATTAACTGGGAGACCTTAGTCAAAAACTTGAAAAATAACAAAAATAAAAATTCCTCCATTTTAAAATAAATTTATCAAACTAAAACAAACCTGTGAACTCTTCTTGATTACTTAGAACACCAAGAAGACAGGAACTGCGTGGGAAAATTCATCCTGAGAGATCTATGCAGCACCATTCAGCGAAAAGCTATTGAAAAGTCGAAGCAGAAGAGTTTACCTACTTATTTCAAGCAGTAATAAATTATGTAGAAGTGTTAACTTTTTAAATATTGTGACCTACTCTTTCATTGTCATATATATAGTGGTTTAACTGGGATTTTTATTATCCAAGATTTCCCATTCATTCTGGATAATCAAGAGTCTACTGTATTTAATATAAGAAATTAATAATATCAGTTCAGTATAATAGTGAAAAACAGCACTGCAATCTCAATGCAATGAAACAAAAATCTCTACATTAATTAAAAAACAACCAGATAGAAAACTTAAATGTATTAATTGTCAAATACAGGACTATATTTTAAGAGAATATATTTTACCTACAGCAACATATGGCTGTGAAATAAAGCCATGCAACAGATCTGCTAACATATACATCAGTGTCTTTGAATTCAAGAAAAGAACAAATATGTCAATTTTGTAAGACTTAGAATTTCAGAAACTGGTTGATAAAGAATATAGGGAAAATAAAATATTTTGGTAATGTATAGCAACATAATGGGCTAGAGAAGATAATTATGGAGGGCATAATTCCAGGCAAATGAGAGAGAAAGACCTAGTAGAAGGTGGGTGCAAGATATCACAGACAAGCTGAGAATGACTGCTGTAGAATCTGGATGTTTCTCACAGGACAGGACACTTCAGACTAGCTGTCATGGGAGCCATGTTTCAACAGGGACAAGCTAGATGATGAATACTTTATACACATAAATATATATATGCAAATATAAAATACAACTGTAATATTACTTTTTTTGTTTACAGCTGATAATCCACCTGGAACCAAACGACGACAAAATGATACAAAACTTTTTGATCTTTGCCCAATTGGTACCTACCAAAATAATCGTTGGCAGTATGACTGTATCCCGTGTGATGCTAACTTTTTGACTGAAAGTACTGGATCGACCAATGTGGCTGATTGCAAATGTATGTCTACAATTATACCAATAGTTAACTTATTTATGTGTGTCTATGGAGGTCAGAAAGAAAGAGAGAGAGCCATCTGCCCGGGGACCATGACGTCCGCCAGCTATTGAGCTGACTTGAGACAAAGACTCAGTCAGCGACTCAGTCAGCTGTGTATCAGCATTGGCAAACAGCAGAACTGATCCATACCCTACTCCAGATCCAAGTGGTGCTCCTGGAAACAAGACTAACCAGTCCAGTAGAAATAGAGGAAAGGTAACCCAGTACTCAAAAGCGTCAGTCTATAGTTGGATATGTTGGGCCAAACGGTGCAATTATCACAGCCTAGCTGCAAACCACAACGCATCGACACCCATATAGCATCATTGTAATGGTGAATGATGAGGAGGACACTCCTTTGGTAATCATTGGGTGAGCACCAGAAAGAAAGAAAGAGAAACCATCTACTTAGATGATCATGTGTCTCAATAGACATGAAAGAAAAAGAGAAGGCAAAAATATTCTTTTTATATTTTATGTCAGACCATCTTTCCAGTATATCATGTGTGTCAACAACTTCATGCCACTGGCTGAGTTTACAAATTCTGTTGTTGACTTTCTTTGAAACAAAGCTTTACTATCATGTATGTTGTGAACTTATCATCCTTTGTCTATGTTTTTGGTATTTTTTTTCTGGTAACAGTGTGTTCAGCTTCTTCCATTTCATGCCCAAACTCCAATGACTGCATCTTTCATACCTTTATAACATACTTTTTTATGCATTGTTTTCTCAACATATCCTCATTTTAAAAAAATCTTTTGATCAGGCTAAGTGATTCTCAGTGATCTTCTCCGTAACCATAACTCTAGCTGCAAATGATCTTTTGTACTCCATTATTGCCCATCACATACGCACAACTAATAACTTGTATATAAGCCTATAAAGTAAGTGAATTAGTTCTTCCTGGCGCAATAAAAATATTTTTCATTCTTACATTCGTTAACTATCAACCCTTACGTATGCGTGTGAAAGCTGGAAAACAACAAGAGATATAGAAACAAAGTTGAACGCATTCGAAAATAAATGTCTAAGGAAAATACTTGGTATAGCATGGAACGAATTCAAAACAAACGAGGAAATTAGAGAAATCGCCAATCAACCACTAATATCTTCAGTAATAAAGAAAAGACGATGGTCATACGTTGGACATGTGATGAGAAGAGATAATAATCGAATAGCAAAGCAAGCCCTCATATGGGAAACAACAGGTAAAAGAAAAAGACCCAGGGAGACACTGAGAAGAACATTGATGAGAGAGGCAAGAGCAGCAGGAATCGGCTCCCTCAATGAGATAGAACTGCTTGCACAGAACAGAGACAGATGGCGAGATTTGATAAAATATCTTTAAAAGAAAACTGCTAGAACAAAAATTCATATAGGAGAAGGTGTATCTTGGTCTACGCCCTATGGGCCGGTTACGGCTCGAAAGGTCAATAGATAGATAGACATTCATTAAGATTTGTATAAGATGTGTATCACTGCTAAATAAAGCAGTCCTTGCATCTTACTGTTCTAATTATAACCATGACAACAGTCTTTTACGGTTTTCTTCATGTAAATGCAACAATTTTGTATTCTTAGTTGTCCTCACAGAATCACATCTTCATGGTATTAGTTAGCAGTACTGACCTTAGATCTTCACCTTCTATTCATTACCTTAGTGGATCACAATGCACTGTGCTTTGATTCTTGTGTCTTCAACAAGAATTTGTTTGGCAATACTTCACTAGACTTAAAACTTTTCCTTGCCTTTCACTTGCTGCAATGCATCAGTTGTTTGTAGTCATAGTTGTCTTTTTATAAGAAGTAATCTTTATGCCATCCCTAAAATTCATTTGCTTGTGCTATCTGTGATAATTCTCATACATATGAAAGATGCTCCTGAATTCACTAGTGGGTCTGCATGGCATGGGAGAGCTGTCAGGATGTTTTCAATTAAAGTTAAAAGAAAGATCATAATGGAACATAATGAATGTATGAGGAGAAGATGCAGGAATTACATAGGTCAAGTGCTTCGAGTAGATGAAATAAAACATGCTCAACTTCATGTAGACACCAGGTGATTAAAAAAAACAAACATGACAGACAAAAATAAACTTTTTTTAGAACAGTTAATAGAGTGGACTTAACAACTAAACAAGAGCCAGCTGTGAATCATCAGACGTGGTGAGGTATTGGTTTTGACTCATGTGCTCAGCAATAATAACTTATATATGACTGAAACCTAAGTAAATATAATTTATAGAGTTTTTAAATATTTTGGCGGCATTCAAATGTTCTGATCATACAGATGGATACTAGAGCAATGGATACTAAAAGGTCCTCTGAAGTGATCATCCATGATTGGTAAAATCATAGTCCGAAAACTGAAGAAATTTGGACTTATTTGGTCCCTTCCAAAATACATGTCCTCAAACTTCATCATATCTCAGAAACTTCTGGATGAATTACCACGATTTTTTTTGCATGTGGTCTTACATTGTCCATGACATTAAAAATGTATAATTTAAAGTAATGTAGGTAATACAGTTTACTTAAAGTAGCTGGTTCCTTTGATCTTTGTCAATGCAGCAATTATTATATATAAAAATAAATTTGTAGTAAGCTTAACGATTAGAGGCTACAGAGATGGGATTTCTCAGAAGAATGTTGAAAGTTCCCTGGACAGCTAAAAAGACTAATGAGGAAGTTCTCAAAGAGGCCAACACAAAAAGGGAGCTCTTAAAAAACATCAGAAAGAAGCAATCAACATTTTTCGGGCACATCATGAAAAGAGGAAAGTTGGAATACTTGGTTACAACTGGCAAAATAAAATGAAATAGAGATCACGGGCGACAAAGAGAGAAAATACTGGATAGCTTGGTGTCATGGCATGGAAAACAGTCAACAACAGAACTGATACGATGCACTGTAGATAGAAGATTGTGGAGGGACATGATCACCTACGCCAACCGATATGGCACATGATGATGATGATGAGTAAGCTTAACAATTTCCCGACTTTTGATAAGTCATAGTCATAAGTCATCTTCAAAATTTGGGCTAATTTTCGAAATAATACTGAATTAAATACATTGGTTTTGTCTTGTGGGTTATATACCATTGTGAAACCATTATCAATGTCAGAAAGAATTAAGTGAGTTAATATTAAAAGTTGAAATGATAGTGAATGTTTCTTATTATGAACAAATTATAATAGGTTATATTCAGTACTACTCAGTGACATATATAACACTAGACACATGCCCAAAGATCTACTAAAATCTAACATAAAAAGGGAGTTCCTAAGAAACATCAGAAAGAAACAATCAACATTTTTTTGGGCACATCATGAGAAGAGGAAAGTTGGAATACTTGGTTACAACTGGCAAAATAAAAGGAAAGAGAGATCGTGGATGACAAACAGACAAAATCCTGGATAGCTTGGGGTCGTGGCATGGAAAACAGTCAACAACAGAACTGATATGGTGCATGGTAGATGGAATATTGTGGAAGGACATTATCGACTACGCCATCCGGCATGGCACATGATGATGATGATATTCATTATTGAAGTCAAATCTTCTGGATAATTGGAATGGTCCTGAAAAGGACCATTTCAATTTAATGTCAACATGCTGGCAAGAAAATGTATTTTGTGGCAGACTTCTTCAGAGTAATGATTCTTATTCAGAATGAGTCTATCAGGTTGATTACTGCTTTCTGCTCAACAAACCACAAACAATCTTTATTCTGATATTCTTCCTCTTTATATAAGAACATTTTGCCCAGTGAGCGGGCATGATTTGTGTCTTAACATGGCATAATTTGAAAGTTTTATTTTCAGCTGCTACTTGTCCTTTGACTTTCGCCATTTTTGCTCTATTAGATTTATGTGTGAATGGTAAGGACTTGAATTCTCAAATGTGTATAATCATTTTTTTTATTAACTTGTCTATATGAAATACCTTTGTCTGTTGTGTCTGCTTTACAATGGAAAGTAATTCTGGTTTCAGGTTCATGCCATTAAATGGTATGTGTTCTTGCATGAGCCAGATCTTTATTAATCTGTTGTATTTGATGATGTCAGAACTTTAAATTTTTGTGCAAACATGTTGTGGTATGATGCATTGTCCATTATTAAACAAGAGGGTTGAATTTATGTCTTCTTTCTGTATGTGCAACTATCAAGTGCTGCCCTTTGCTGCTATGTACTGATCTTTTAATACTTCCATTTGATAAGTGCCATTCACTTGTGTGGTGAGCATTGATCTATGTTTCATCTAAATATACGTCATAATCATTTTTACGCACTTCCTTGACTTCACGTAAATACTTGCTTCTCACAGCTACTGGATGTGGATTCTCACAAATGATGTTTTTTTCCACCAGTTTACTGTCTAAAGATAAAGTTTGTGCTTCTCACAGCTACTGGATGTGGATTCTCACAAATGATGTTTTTTTCCACCAGTTTACTTTCTAAAGATAAAGTTTGTGCTTCTCACAGCTACTGGATGTGGATTCTCACAAATGATGTTTTTTTCCACCAGTTTACTTTCTAAAGATAAAGTTTGTGCTTCTCACAGCTACTGGATGTGGATTCTCACAAATGATGTTTTTTTCCACCAGTTTACTTTCTAAAGATAAAGTTTGTGCTTCTCACAGCTACTGGATGTGGATTCTCACAAATGATGTTTTTTTCCACCAGTTTACTTTCTAAAGATAAAGTTTGTGCTTCTCACAGCTACTGGATGTGGATTCTCACAAATGATGTTTTTTTCCACCAGTTTACTTTCTAAAGATAAAGTTTGTGCTTCTCACAGCTACTGGATGTGGATTCTCACAAATGATGTTTTTTTCCACCAGTTTACTTTCTAAAGATAAAGTTTGTGCTTCTCACAGCTCTCCATAATGTAGATTTTTAAGCTTCGATGCAGTTTTTCATTCTTAGCCTAGTCTTCAATTTTCTAAGTGTCACTGCTTTGTTCAAAGCAAACATTTGAAAAATGTGTCCTTGTATAAGGTCTTTATCAAAGTCATCTAAAACTTCCTTTCTTCCTTCCTTTTTTGTATTCCTTGGACATAAATATCCAGATTCTTGGACCCAGCGATAAAATTACTGTTTGCTTAGCACCAAAATATGCATTGTTCTCTTCTAGAGAGAGTTTGATAAAGAACGATAAAGAATCCCTGTTTACTCTCTCTGTAGAAATATTGGTAAATCTTTATCACAATGTTTTGAAGTGTAAAGACTTTCATCTTTACAGGAAAGGTATGTGTATTTATTTTTGTATACCAGAAATAGGTCAAATCAAAATAAAAACCATCTGTTCGTTTCCAATTATTTATTTTGTTGGTTTATTTAACCTCATAGTAGTAAACAGTTTAGATACAAAATTTTAACAGTTGAAACCAAACAGTTAATAAGTTGTTTTTTTTTTTAAAAGAGGCATGAGTTTTGGTATGAATTATAGATGTAATGCAGATAGGATAAAATGAGCCAAAAAAGGGTGAATAAAGAATGTATTCTCCTGCTGCAATCAGTTTTCAAAATTCAGTATATCACATACAGAGATGGGTTACCTCCATGAATCTAGTTGTCAGCAGATCTTTATGAATGCCTTATTTTTTGTCTGTCACTAGTTGTTTTTTTTATATAATTGTGAACAAGAAATGAAATTAAGCAGCATGCTTCTGAAACCATCAGCATGCACACACTTCATCATCTTCTGAAACCATCAGCATGCACACACTTCATCTTCTGAAACCATCAGCATGTACACACTTCAACTTCTGAAACCATCAGCATGTACACACTTCATCTTCTGAAACCATCAGCATGTACACACTTCATCATCTTCTGAAACCATCAGCATGCACACACTTCATCTTCTGAAACCATCAGCATGTACACACTTCAACTTCTGAAACCATCAGCATGTACACACTTCATCTTCTGAAACCATCAGCATGCACACACTTCATCTTCTGAAACCATCAGCATGTACACACTTCATCTTCTGAAACCATCAGCATGTACACACTTCATCATCTTCTGAAACCATCAGCATGCACACACTTCACATCTTCTGAAACCATCAGCATGTACACACTTCATCTTCTGAAACCATCAGCATGTACACACACATCATCTTCTGAAACCATCAGCATGCACACACTTCATCTTCTGAAACCATCAGCATGTACACACTTCATCTTCTGAAACCATCAGCATGTACACACTTCATCATCTTCTGAAACCATCAGCATGTACACACTTCATCTTCTGAAACCATCAGCATGTACACACTTCATCTTCTGAAACCATCAGCATGTACACACTTCATCATCTTCTGAAACCATCAGCATGTACACACTTCATCTTCTGAAACCATCAGCATGCACACACTTCACATCTTCTGAAACCATCAGCATGTACACACTTCATCTTCTGAAACCATCAGCATGCACACACTTCATCTTCTGAAACCATCAGCATGTACACACTTCATCTTCTGAAACCATCAGCATGTACACGCTTCATCTTCTGAAACCATCAGCATGTACACACTTCATCTTCTGAAACCATCAGCATGTACACACTTCATCTTCTGAAACCATCAGCATGTACACACTTCATCATCTTCTGAAACCATCAGCATGTACACACTTCATCTTCTGAAACCATCAGCATGCACACACTTCATCTTCTGAAACCATCAGCATGTACACACACATCATCTTCTGAAACCATCAGCATGCACACGCTTCACATCTTCTGAAACCATCAGCATGTACACACTTCATTGTCTTATGAAACCATCAGCATGTACACTCTTCATTGTCTTATGAGACCATCAGCATGTACACACATCATCTTCTGAGACCATCAGCATGTACACACTTCATCATCTTCTGAAATCATCAGCATGCACACACTTCATCATCTTCTGAAATCATCAGCATGCACACACTTCATCATCTTCTGAAACCATCAGCATGCACACACTTCATCTTCTGAAACCAAAGCATTGCCAACACTTCATCTTCTGAAACCATCAGCATGTACACACATCATCATCTTCTGAAACCATCAGCATGTACACACTTCATAATCTTCTGAAACCATCAGCATGTACACACATCATCATCTTCTGAAACCATCAGCATGTACACACTTCATCATCTTCTGAAACCATCAGCATGTACACACTTCATCATCTTCTGAAACCGTCAGCATGCACACACTTCATCATCTGCTGAAACTGAAAAACTGTATAATGTTATATAATACATGCTAGCAGTGTTAACACAGGTTAATATTTATTTTTACAATTTCTCGTAATAGACACATGTCCAGCTGGTCAGGAGAAGAAACCAAATGAGAATAGCTGTGTCCCTTGTATGTTAGCCTACTACCGTAATGGTTCCAAACTATTTGATCTCTGTGATGCTTGTCCAGGCCGTTACACTACTTTAAATACTGGTGCTACATCACAAGACAATTGTACTTTGTGTAAGACAAATTTTATTTTACTATTAATGTCTTATTTATTTTTTATGATGATACCTGTGTTTCTGTGTTAATGATATGATTGTTTAGAGAGAACCACCCACTGAAACTTTATTGGGGTTAACCAAGGATTAACCAAGGCACCTGATACTCCACACCTGGAAAATAATTGTCTAAATATGTGCCTACCTCTGAATCAGTGTCATTATCATGTTCCATACCGGTTGGTGTAGGTGATAATGTCCTTCCACAATCTGCTGTCCACAGTGCATCATATCAATTCTGTTATTGACTGTTTTCCATGCCATGACACCAAGCTATCTAGTATATTCTTTCTTTGTCGTCTGCTATCTCTCTTTCCCTGTATTTTGCCAGTTGTAATCCAGTATTCCAATTTTCCACTTATCATGATGTGCCCAAAAAATGTTGTTTCTTTGGAGCTCCCTTTTTGTGTTGGCCTCTTTGAGAATTTCCTCATTGGTCTTTTTAAGCAGCCCAGGAAACTTTAAACATTCTTCTGAGAAATCCCATCTCTGTGGCCTCTAAATCATCTTTCCATTTATGTGTCTATTTTCTTGGTTCTATATTGGCTCTATATAGCACAGATGAACTGAATCAGTGGAGATATAGAAAATCTGCTATACAATGTGTTTATGAGTACGAATGGCAGTAAGTTTTAAAATAAGGAAAAGCATGGATGAGTGAGGCTGTGGATATTGTTTAGCGGGTTCAGTTGAGGACATAGAATAGTGTGAAGAATGGATTAGAGCACTGTACGTCTTGTTCTTTAGTCATGACTGGATAGAGAATGCAGATAAAAAAACACCTTGGTCAGTGAGGCAGAAGAGCAAGCCTTGATTTTTCTACAACTCTATTTTGAGAGTGACGCAGCCATTTACACAGATGGTCTGTTATTTGACACATATGGAGCTCATGTGCTTTCACAGCTCATATCAGAAGGCAGAACTGTGAAGGAAGACTGTGGTGTTTTGCCATCTTGACATTCAGAATGCCCTCATGGATGTTGGGCAAAAGACAGACCTTAGAAATGTTTATGGATCTGCAAGCATGAACAGACTGCACCAATATCTTGTTGGTGTGGGAGATGGCAGCACTAAACAGGAGGTCAAATAATACTTATAAACCAACACAATATTGGAGTCCTTAGTCACTACATGTTGAGCGATATACTTAGAGGAGATCTGAGCACTTATGGTCTGATGTTCAAGTATCATGACATGTTGGCCAAACAAAACTGTTAAAATTGTTCATATGTTATACATTTTTCTCTACTAGCATTTTCATTGTCCTGTTTCTTTGTTTGATGTTATCAGTAACTGTTAAACTGATTGCAAGGATTGTGGTGTGCAAGACTTTTCTTGTCTTCATCTCTTCTTTTCTCATTTATATGCCTTGACATTGCCATAAGTATCTAGTCCTGGTTTTAAAAGCCATTTACTTTTAAGTTAATTCAGACTTAATGGGATGTAACAAGCCCATATGTAACAAGCCCATATTTATACTCTTTCACATAGAAAGAGTATAAATCAGAAAGACTATTGTGATTATAAATGATGGAAGAAAGAACATTTCGTAACACTGATCCAGGTCTCCATTGAAACAACAATTGTAGCAACGAAAACAGATGAGATTTCTTGTAGTATTTATCAGTTATACTTATTATTAAGGTTTGTGTAAAAAACAAGCTAACTATGATGAGAGGTCTCAATGATATGGAAGGTAACTAGTAGAAAGAAATTTGATTTGTCAAATTAACAGCATTTCATCAGAGTAAATCAACAATAATTAAATACAATTTTATATAAATTGACTGAATGCCTAATAACATCCTGACATCCATCCATGATACAGATAAAAAAAAATAATATAATCTGTCTCAAATTTATTATATACTCATTAGTCAAAGTAAAAACAGGATGTTAGAGTTATTTGAAATATCAACTTGTACACTAACCATCAGCTTGTCTTCAGAATACTGCTAAAAAAAGAAAGCACAAATACATACATACATCACAAATTTGAAAAAAGCATAGTGATAAAAGAGAGCAAAAAATGTATTTTGTAATGACAAACATCACTATGGCTCTGCAAAAATGAATCGATGCAACTATTGAATGAACTATTTTTAGGCCAAAATCTTGAAGATGATACATATAATATTATGAAGAAAACTTAAAATAAGACAAAGAAAACAAAAATCATTAGAATAATGAAGTCAAAGAAACAATTAAACAAAGAAGAAATTATACAAGGTAGAAGTTTGATCACAAATGTAGGACATTGTGCATGATGCTAATAATATCACACATAAATGTTCTATGGAAAGTTCTGGGCACCAAAAGCATGTTCCACTGGAATCCTTACAGGAAGGCTGTATATGGCAAGAAGACAGAAAACATGTCAGGAAGAAAGCAAAAGAAGACTCATAGAATAACAGTTGTGAATCTTGTGTAGAGAGTGCCAAGAGAGTGAAAGTTTCAATCACATCACAATTGTTAATGGATGGGAAAAGGTACTTCACAGATCTGCTCATTCCAGCAGGCACTTTAAAATCATATTTCATTATTTTTAAAATCAGAATAGCAATTGTTTCAGCAATGAACTTTAAAACTTGTTCAATTCATGATTAAGTACAATGTAGATTTATCATTGCTGCCATGTTTTGTTATATAATCTTATCAAGATCGTTGTGGCAAAGGGGAGCAACCTAACTCTGCAAACAATATATGTGAACCATGTCCCAAAGGATTCTATCAAGACTTTCCAGATAAACCAAAGTGTGTCTCATGCAGTGCAAGCAAAAGTACTCAAAATATTGGATCAACCAGTCCAGATCAATGTGAAAGTGAGTTGTCTCAATGATTTGTCAATTATTTGATTCTTCTTACATATTTATTGATGTCATTGACACTGTATGGAGAAAATAAACAAGTGAAAGTCATCCATGAAATGAGAATTTTATTCCAAGATCTGAGGGATGGACCCTCGCCTGAGCTATGAGGCTCATGCACTGTGTTGAGTGTTGAATAGCAGTAATTTCAGAATAGGTTGATTTACAAATATCTTAACATATTTTTAATCACTGACCATGAGAAATAAGCATTTTCACACATATTCTAAATATGTTAATGAGCGATAATACAATTTTGTGAATATATTGATCTGAGGTAGCAACTATATGTTGTTGTATGATATAATATTATTAAAATCTGGCAACAACTGCACATTTGTAAGGAGCTAGTGTAAGAATCATGCTGGGCATCTCAGCGGGCCTGAACTCTTAGTGACAACATTTTGGACCTCGCAGCCAGGTTGTACCCAAATATTTATGATCTGAAAGAGAAAAAGCAAACAACAAGCTGTGCAAGTGCACCATTCTGGCTCCAAATTACAAGGCTGCCATCATTAATAATGTTCTACAAAACTCACATGGTCACACAAGAAGTACAGGTCTGTTGACTTGGTGGTTCAAATGGGTGACACAGTTCATTACCCCCTGTAGAGTTCCAGAACATCTTTAAATATCCTGGTTTTTCAGCTCACTAGCCTTTCCTCTAACTTGGTCAATAGAGAAATTTGTAAAATCATGTGTATTTTGCTTTTCTTTTGTTCACATTTTTATATATTTATCACATCATTTACTTCTTCAAGAATAATTGTTAGGTTTTGCATGACACAGGATAGGTTATAGATTTTTCAGTGCAATGAAAGGAAAATTAATTGTCAATTGTAAGTACTCACACTTAAATCTTGTAGTGAAGCTTTGGTAATGTTCCTGGACAAATAATTACACATAGACCACGTGGTAATCAAGTATTTAAGTGATTTATGGGTAAGTGACCAAGTCATTTAGAGTTTAAAACACCAAAGTGAAATCGAGTGCTTTTAAAAAGATCATGACTGTGGCAAGCATCTGTGGCTAGATATGGCCAATGGACTCAGAAATATTTGCACTGGCTACAGTTTTAACCTTTTTAGTCTGGTAGTTTAGTCTGGCAGATTTTTAGTTTAGTCCAAAACATCCTGTGAGCCTTGAGACTCAGAGTCAGCTGTAGGCCCATGCTTGTGAGTCCCAGGTGGGCCCACCTTTCTTATTGTCAATAAACTAAAAGGCCAAAACACTTGTCTGATGGGGTCTTCTTCTGATAATCAGTGACCTTACTGCCTCCTGCTGCAATCTTTATTGAAAGCATTTCAAATCATTTTCATACATATATATCCAAGTGCACCATTAGAATAAAAGTAAAAAAGTACCCCCCGTCACGCCAAGTGGCGTATAGGGAAATATGGTGTTAGTGACCCTATATTTTACAGACCTTCAGCACATGATTTTTGGGGTAATGTGGTCGGTATTACGCCCGTGCTGCTTTTACTTTCCCAGAAAAAATCCGGTACCCATATAAGGCTGGGTGAACCCGGAGCCGTCGGTTGGGATCGAACCCTACCCCTTGTCCGTAGTAGTCCAGTTCACTAACCACTGAGCTATCGCGGCTCCTACTAATTTTTAGGGAATTAGTAAAACCCAGGTGTCCTCGCCAGGATTACGAACCCGGCTGTTGCCGTGGTAAGCCAACCGCCTATCGATTGCGCTAACCGACACCCGCCATTCTCTTAAGCTGTCTGGTATCTTTTCTCTTTGTTTCCCTCTATCTCTTTGTCTCTCAATTTTCCCAGTTGTTAAAATATATTCCAGCTGTTCTCATCTCATTACATGGCCAAAAAATTATGATTGTTCCTTTCTAATATTGAAAATTAGCTCTCTTTTTGCTTTGGCCTCTTTCAGAACATTTTCATTACTCTTCTAAGCTGTCCATGGTATTCTCAACATTCTTCTGTAAAACCACATTTCTACAGACTCAGTGATTTTCTTGTCTGTTGTCTTATTGTTCACGATTCACATCCATATGTTAAGACTGGCTCTACGTAACATTTAAGAACTCGTTTCTTGTTTCTATTGTCAAAAATTGATTGCATAATATCTTCCTCATTTTTTGGAAAGCTGATTTTGCCTGGGCCATTCTGCACCTCACCTCTGTTGTACATCTTCCGTCTGAGGTTAACAAAGTTCCCAAATATTTAATACATAATAATAACTGACATACAAAACTTTAATTGTGAATTTGAATTTTTGAATGCTCCTATTTCAGGCTATTGTGATTCAGGATTGGAAAAGAGTGCAGGCTTATGCAAGAATTGTCCCATTGGATATTTCAAAGACAACACTGAAAATTTGTTTGGCAATTGCACACGATGTAGAAATTCCAACTATGTTACACCAAGTGAAGGATCAATTTCTAATGCCAATTGCACAGTCTGTGAGTATAAGTTTTTTTTATACAGTAGATTCCATGTCTTGATAGATTCTCCATTATCTGTGCATCGCTTGGACAATGGACCATGCTGACATTCTGAATGTTCTCAGAAACGATGGACAAAAAAAATGACTGCATGCATATCATGTCAAGGTGGGATATACCAGACATGAGCGCTACATGGGAATCCAAAGAAGACTTATTTACTAACACAACACCTGTGTCGTTAGTCACTAAACATTAAGGGATATACTTCAGAAGGGATCTTAGCACTTATGAACTTATCCGATGTGCTGTGAGAATGACCTGTTGACTAAACTAGACTAAGCTGAAGCTAAACTGTGCAACTAAGCTGTGACTGAACAGAATGATTATTTTGGCAACAGTTGTGGTGACATCCTACATAGATAGATAAAGTCCAAGTCTGCTTCATCTGGTCTTTTCTTGCAGTGTTAACATTTAGTCTCTCATATGTGATGTCTATCATCTTTTTTCACAGCCTGCTTGACAATTGTATATCATCTGTAACATAATTAGCATAATTTATTCATTACAATGACACAATAGGAACTTTATAGCTTTTGTTAATACTTTATCTAAGGAAGATAGAGGCTTTTCTTTTCAATTTAGTACAAACCTTTGTAAAAAACTATCTAGAAAGACACTTAACTTAAAGAGACAGCTCTGACAACAAATAAGCAGACATGGAACAGGTAAATAATTGCTGTGTTGCGGTAAGGCTGGTAGCAAGAAGTAAGTGGTGGGGTATAAGATAAACTTCTACAAGGTATGGTGACAGTTTTACAAAAAAAGGAACACAACAAAATACTGATGTTTCGTCTTATTTGCGCCCTTCTTCAGATAATGAGAACAGCACAAACTGACTACAGAATAAAGATAAACTCTACAACATCTAGAATGAGCGGGACAAGTAAATGAAGGAGAAATAAAAAGAGGGATAAGAAATGAAATGATAAAATAAAAGGGAGATGTACTACATTATAAGAGGATAAAAACTGATAATATATAAAAATTAGTACATAAAAATAGTTAACTTTCTGAATGTTAATATAATGGCCACATAATGTAAGATACACATAATATAAGAATATCTCACTGTTTCAGTAAATTGTCAGGAAGGATTCAAGGCAAACATAACTGTTCAGATATGTGATCCCTGTCCAAGAGGGACATATCAGAATCAGAAATATCAGTCTGACTGTATCACTTGCCCTCAAAATATGTACACCAGACACACAGGCTCCACACAAGCAGGGGACTGTGAAAGTAAGTATTGAAATTGTGATTTATATAATTAGCAGTAACTTGTTTAAGTGCTTGAACTTGGTGCTTAAACTATCTTTACAACACATATTACCATTGCTGGTGTATGTCAGGGGGCTCATGACAGAACCAGAGGGATAAAGTCCGCTTGGTCAAAGTAGTCGCCATGATGTGTAAGACTTAGAATTTTTATTTCACCCCCAATAGAAAAAATCCTTTTTGTCAATCACAGGTTTCGAGCACTGTACGCTGGCTTAGTGGAAAGTGTCATCATTTCATGTTGACAATAATGTAAGAGTTGAACTGATCTTTGATATAGCACATTATAGCTGCAAAGAAATAGTGGCTTCAATTTTAGAGAAATGGAAAATTAAATTATCAATTAATTTCAATAGAGACCTTGAGCATTTGTCCTGGCTGAGGTAGAACAAAGAGAACCTCACCAAAGGCAGATAAACAAAAAATCCAACCTTGAGTGTTTGTCCTGTCTGAGATTGAACAACAAAGAGCCTCACCAAAGGCAGACAAAAAACTCTCACCCTTAAGTGTTTGTCCTGTCCGAGATTGAACAACAAAGAGAACCTCACCGAAGGCAGTAAAAAAGTAAAGTACCCCCCGTCACGCCAAGTGGCGTATAGGGAAATATGGTGTTAGTGACCCTATATTTTACAGACCTTCAGCACATGATTTTTGGGGTAATGTGGTCGGTATTACGCCCGTGCTGCTTTTACTTTCCCAGAAAAAATCCGGTACCCATTTAAGGCTGGGTGAACCCGGAGCCGTCGGTTGGGATCGAACCCTACCGATTGTCCGTAGTAGTCCAGTTCACTAACCACTGAGCTATCGCGGCTCCCACTAATTTTTAGGGAATTAGTAAAACCCAGGTGTCCTCGCCAGGGTACGAACCCCGGCTGTTGCCGTGGTAAGCCAACCGCCTATCGATTGCGCTAACCGGACACCCCACCGAAGGCAGATAAACAAAAAAATCCAACCTTGAGTGTTTGTCCTGTCTGAGATTGAACAACAAAGAGAACCTCACCGAAGGCAGATAAACAAAAAAATCCAACCTTGAGTGTTTGTCCTGTCTGAGATTGAACAACAAAGAGAACCTCACCGAAGGCAGATAAACAAAAAAATCCAACCTTGAGTGTTTGTCCAGTCTGAGATTGAACAACAAAGAACCTCACCGAAGGCAGATAAACAAAAAATCCAACCTTGAGTGTTTGTCCTGTCTGAGATTGAACAACAAAGAACTTCACCAAAAGAAGGGAAAAAACCTCAACCTTGAGGGTACTCTTGTCTTTAAAATCATCAATGTAAAAGCTATAAAGCAAATGAAGAAGAAATTGTTATTTTTAATAGAAGTCTTTGTTTATAGTTCTACTAATTCTTATAATAATTCCCTAGTGTGTGCAGGGGTGTCACAGAGTAAGATTCTTGTCACAGACTTTTCTAACAGATTTTTTTCCCTGTCACATCCGTGTAACAATGAATGTTCAGTATAAGATTGCAATCTCTTTATTAGCTGGAGGATAGAAAAGTTTCTTTCTTTAATTATTTAATTTAACTTTACTGTTCCACATCACAGGACCTAAAAGTTATCATCTATCTTTGATAGGCCATTCAATGTCATTTTCTTGAGATCATCTATCTATCTGTCTGTCTGTCTGCCTGCCTGCTGGCCTGTCTGTCTGATCTGTCTGTTCTGTCTATCATTTGTCTGAAGTATTGTCTATATCTGCAATGTTATTTCCTGTATAAATGTTACTGTCTTTTGTAATTCTTGCAGTGGCCCATATAGTTTTGCCTGTAGTGTTGTATCTATGGGCCAATGGATTTTCCTTAGTCTACTATATTCAGTACAGTTTTGGAGTATGTGTTCAGCAGTCTGTCCACATGTACAAGTAGTTGAGGTGCCAATGTTGAATTTTGTATACATGTAACTATAGAGTTGATTGTATCCTGTTCTGAGGCGTATAATGATAACTTATGCCCATCTATTCATATTATGAAAGGCATTCTGATTTGGGGCTTGATTTGGGGCACCTTCTTTTGCCAGCTGATCTGCTCTCTCATTTCCTGGTATTCCCCAGTGAGATGGGATCCACTGCAGGGCAACCCTGTGGTGCTTGCAAAGTTCAGTCAATAAGGTTTGCAGATGTGGCAATTTTCTGGATTGTAGTGTCTGGAGTACTGATCTTGCATCTGATCAAAGAGAAAGAGTTCTTAAATGTTATGTAGAGCCAGTCTTAACATATGGATGTGAATCATGGACAATAGGACAACAGACAAGAAAATCACTGGAGTCTGTAGACTGTGGTTTTACAGAAGAATGTTGAGAACACCATGGACAGCTAAGAAGAGTAATGAAAACGTTCTGAAAGAGGCCAAAGCAAAAAAAGAGCCAATTTCCAATATTAGGAAGAAACAATCATCATTTTTTGGCCATGTAATGAGAAGAGAACATTTGGAATATATTGTAACAATTGGGAAAATTGAGGGATGAAGAGATAGAGGGAAGCAAAGATAAAAGATACCAGACAGCTTAAGAGAATGGCTTGGCAGAAGGTCAACAACAGAAATGATAAATAACTGTCGAGATCGAAGGTTCTGGAGAGTCATGATCACCTATGCCAGCAGGCCTGGTACTTGATGATGATGAAAAGAAGTGTTAGTTAATGGGACAGACCTTTAGGAATTTTATAATGTTTAAATATGGGTCTCTCTAAATAATAATTCCTCTTTTTGGAAAATAACATGTTACAGGTCAAATACTGACTAGTGCTTTATTTGATTCCCTAGCATATTGCGAATCTGGCTATCAGAAAAATGCATCTCTTTGTGTCCCATGCCAAAGGGGCTTCTACAAGGACAATAATGTTGATGTGTTCATGGCTTGCACATCATGTGACAGTAGATATGTCACACCAGAGGGAGCACCAGCCACTAATGCTAGCCAATGCACTGTCCGTAAGTAGGCATATTTTAGCTGTTTAGTTCACTTCCATTATCAGAAAAGTAGGCATAAAATAAAACTTTATTTTTCTTCTTTCATTTCTTGTAACTAAATATTGGATTCATTAAGTTCTACCTAGAAGTAAGATGTCAGCACCTATACAAGAAGGTCCCAGGTTCGATTCCCACCACAGGAGGTGGAAAACGTTCCCCTGGTTTCTAATGGTGACTTGTCTTGACCCTATATGAGTGGCTCATTTGGGCAGTGTAGGTTGGTTTGTGACTTGTAGAATAATGGTTGGAGGGTTGAGATTGGGAGAGACTATTCCTAAGATAATGCTGCAAGATTATAAACAGTAAAACATAACATTGAATCCAGAATACCAGATCAAAAGTTAATCCAAGGGAATGAATTGCTTCAAGGCAGGAAATGGGCAATTATATAAATTCCAATGAGGATGTAATCTTGTGCCGGAGCAAACCGATCAAGTCTTATGCTCATCAAAGACATAGCGGTGAACCACTGATTGATCTCAGGTAATGGGAAGCAGTTGATTAGGTTTTGATGTTGGTCAAACTCCAGCGTGGGTAGTTTTCATTGATGATTGAAAGATTCGCTTGTAAGTGAACACAATAGAACAGATAGGCGGTCCCTACATAATTAATATGTAGATTTGTTAGATGGTAGATATTCCCAGAATCCATGATTTTTGATGGTTTAACAACACAGAAAGCTGATGCAAGTCAATTAGAAGGGCAGATCAGACCAAAAGAACAAGCGGAATATTCTCTACAGAGCTACAGAGAGAGAAATGGAGTTAGAGATCAGATTGAAAGTCTCCATACTTGTAGTCTGAGATTAAAGTTATCAGAAGTTCAAATAGTTTGTCAAAGTAAAAGCTCCAGTTATAGTTTAAAACGAGTATAACCAGTTAGCATGGATTCAAATTATAGTTAAGCCAAGTGATGTTCCATGTATGTATATTTCTGAAGAGTGTGGATTTCTATTGATAGTGATTAAAGTATGGACACGTTAGTTTAGCAGAAACTTGGCTAAATAGGCGTTCACCAAGATCAGGGAGATAATCCAAGAACCTCAATTATTATAGATTATAGAAGACATGGACAAAACTTAAATATTGAGAAGACTGAACTGATGTACCAATTTATATTCATTGTGGTGTTATCTGAAAAGTATAATAAATAATAGAATCAGTTAAGAAATGTACATATCTTGGATCCACAATTACGCAAATCATTTCTCTTGATGATTAAATAAACAGTCGAATTGGTAAGGCAGCGACCACCTTCGGCAAACTCACAGAAAGGGCCTGGAACAACACGAAACTAACCCTGAAGACTAAACTCTTAATATATCAAACTTGTGTGCTTAGCACACTATTATATAGATCTGAAACCTGGACAACATACTCAAATCATGAAAAAGACTAATGTCTTCCACTTGTCTCCTCAGAATAATGAACATGAATAATGGACAAATGGCAGAACGAATAACCAACTTAACTGTCCAGCAATGTTCTAAGACCCAACAATCATGTCGATGCTGAAATGTCGAAGACTAAGATGGCTGGGGCATGTCCAGCGAATGGAAGAAAAGTGATCCCAGGCAAATACTATATGACGAACTAACACACGGAAAAATACAAATCGGCAGACCTAAACTACGATATAGAGATATCTCTAAATCATCTCTGAAAGACTTCTCCATATGTGAAAATGACTGGGAACATCTGGCAAGTGATCACACATCATGGAGAGCATGTATAAGGAATGGTATAACATCATTTGAGACTGTACTAAGGCAAAACTTAGAAGAGAAAAGACTCATGAAAAAGGATGGAAAACCCTGTAAACCAGTGGGCCTGACTTGTTCATTCTGTGACCGCGTGTGTTTGTCAAACATTGATAGAATTAGCCATGAGAGAAGCCATTCGACAAAAACAAAACCTCAAAAAATATACAATAACCTCCACTAGACCGTCTGACAAGATGAAATGGGTCATACATAATAAATATTACGAGCCCGCAGGAGCAGTGAACGTCTTGATTTTATACACTGTTTATGTGCTTGTCATGCCTGAGATCACTGTCCTTGTGGTTTTTTCTGTTACTATTGTTGATGTCAGCTGGTTGTAGTGTTACAATTTGATTTTTAATATAATGACAGCCTGCTACAGCTGCAAGCTATTATCAAAAGATGTCATTTTAACAAATTTTGCATCAGATGATCAAAAGTACTAACAAACACAAAACTAGAAAATTTAACAAATAAAGTATAATAAAAGTATAATAAAAGATTAACAGAAGGAGGCAAAGCATCTGGAGCCTTATGTGTGTGGAAATTGAAGAACAGCTACAATATAAGTGGGGGAAGCTTACTTTTGTAACCCTGTGGTGTAGTATTAAATAGTTCAGAATTACCCTCACAATTGTAGCATATAATATGAAATAATTTAGCATTACCTTCACAACCTTATGGTGTAATACTAAATAGCAGAAATATTTTTACAATTCTGTGGTGTACATGATGTAGCTGACAAAGACTTATGTAGCTTTGTGGGGTGATATAAAATAGAGAGAATTAAGTCAGACTGATTTCTTGATTTATTTTGCAAGGCTTGTTTTTGTCATATCTATCTATCTATTGACCTTTCGAGCCATAGCCGGCCCATAGGGCATAGACCAAGATACCCCTTCTCTTATCAAAACTTTGTTCTAGCAGTTTTTAATCCTTTTAAAGGTATTTTATAAAATCTCGCCATTTGTCTCTGTTCTGTGCAATCACTCTATCTCATTGAGGGGCTGATTCCTGCTGCTCTTGCCTCTCTCATCAATGTTCTTCTCAGTGTCTCTCTGGATCTTCCTCTTTTCCTCTTACCTGTTGTTTCCCATATGAGGGCTTGCTTTGCTATTCGGTTATTATCTCTTCTCATCACAGGTCCAACATGATATTTTTGTCATATCTTTAGCTTCATTCTCTGTTATTTACATTTACTTATTTTTCTCTTAATTTTGTGCTGTCATGCATTTCCATTTCCCCTCCCTGCTCCATGTATATTTTTATATTCAACACACCAATAACTCAATTGTTCAGTCAGAATATAGTTTATCATATATGTTTTCTCTAAGTATGCACATACTCATATTGATGTAATTAATTAATCTTAATAATTTTGTTAGCACTATAAATGGTCAGTTCAAAGTTGTCTACTTGGTTTCTCCAGTATAATTGATCATTGTTCCAGTGGACAAACAAAAGCAATTTGATTATTTTCATCAGAAAATAAAAGGCTGATACATTATCATTCACTACATTATCTGTCACACACAATCATGGTTTACGTCACATTGAGTGCTATTCAATGACCGACATTGGAATTGTTTGACACAAGTTATTTACATACTGAAACGCATTAATGTGGGCTGCTCCGTCAAGTCGACCGAAGATTTTCCTCTTTGGGGAATTTGCACCGTGTTTCGTTCGTTGTATGCTAACCATAGGACCTGTTGTTTGATGTGTGACGGGAATAATTCAACGACTAACTGTGTGTTTATATGTTCGGTTGGAGTCAAGAACGATGTCCTAACATCATCAAGCGCTATACATTTTTTGTTCTCAATATGACGATCATCATTTTCGGGAGCACGTGAACTTCCGGTATATGGTGGATAGGCGGCAGGAACCATTGAAGACTATGTCTGAAAAGTGTTCCTTGTTGCAATTTTCTCATATTCCAAGTCCGGCTTGTTGCAGGGGCTACTGAGTTAAGTGCTCTGTGCGCACCGTGAACTGTGTGTCTCATCCATTTTGATCATGTTTCGATATTCCAATTGTTTACGATGAATGATGATATCGTATGACAGGGAACAGTTGGCTGTGTTCACTTTCTGCGCTGTTTCACCTTATGTCTTTTGGCGTGTGCTGAGACTTCTACGATGGGGACTACAGTTACCTTTCTTTGTTTGGGAGATGAGTTAGTAATTCGGATGATTCCACTGGCAAGGGCGGTTAAGCGATTATGGATTTTAATTTGTTTGCAGTGATACCGAGGCCTTCCATAACCAATAACCAATAACACAATCATATACAAATAAGAGAGAGAGAGAAATAAGAGAGATAGACATTAATGTCAATTTCATGATTATTTTTGTGCCTGAGAAAAAGAGAATAGGCATTAATGTACTGCATGGTTAATATTTATATCTTTAAGTTTAAAGTATTTCTAAGTGTATTTATTGATTTTACATCACTTTTACAGGTAATTGTCGAGAAGGTAGTTATATTAGTGGAGATAACTGTACATTATGTGCTAAAGGATCTTACCAAGATAAGCCATGGCAGACCAACTGCACTCAGTGTGGTGACCACAGAAACACAGAGAAAGAGGGTGCTACAAGCATTGACATGTGTTTGTGTAAGTTTTTCTATTTAGGATTTGAAGGAGATAGAATAAAATGTATTGTAACATATTTCAAGCCTCATATATTTTTTAAGCTGTATCATTTGTATAGTTCGGTACACATGCATTTAGTCACACAATTTTGATTCTAACTTGCACAAATTGATTGTTTCAACATTAGCTGCTCAGTAATAAACTCACATGGACACTTTCAGTTCAATACACAGTGCTCCTAACTTTACTAATGAGTGTTAATTTCAAATGGTCTGCTATTTTTTCAGATTTATCATGATTGCATATTTACATGTAAAGATCTCTTCTGCTTTCATGCTGGCCACCAACTGCACATTAAACTTCATCAGCCATCGTTGTTCACTCATGTAGCATCCCAGTCATATTTTGTGTGTGTATACATCCATTTCTGTTTCTTTCCTGCATATTGACCCACTTCCATTTATTGTCATTATTGATTTCATTAAGCACACTAAAAATGTATTTCCTTCAGTGGCCAGAAGCTATAGAAAGCTTAAGTAAATTGCATACAGTCTATCAGAAACTACTAATCTTACTAATCTGTAATCAATTTTTTTTCTTTCTGCTCAGTGAGCTGTCGAGCAGGTACAGAGAATAATGGAGTCAACACTACATGTGATCCATGTCATGTAGGATACTACAAAGATAAGGAAGCAGCTGTCAAATGTACACCATGTGCTAACTTCTCAGAGAATGACATCCGTATCTCAGCATCCACTGGTGCAACAAACATCTCTAATTGTACAAAATGTAAGAGTGTTGAGATCAGTTTTCCCTGTTGTTCTCCAACATGAGTCATTGCCATAAGATGTTTGGGTTGGACAATGGCCGTTAGTTGTAAAAGATATCATGAATCAGATAGCTTAGTGAACCTGTAGATGTACATAATAACTCTGGTGTTTTTCACAGGGCCTTGTTTTCAATATAATAATGATTACTTAGTTCTGCTTTCTAGGAAAATTCAGTGAGCAATTTGCAACACAAATTATGACAGCTCAGTGACAGGGACTATCCCAAAATGTTGTAAAAAAGACATCAAAATTCTTGTTACTATTGCATGTTTTTACTTTTCTGAGAAAAAAACAACTATCTGGACTAATAATTTAACATTCTGTTCATCGTTCTGTGAAGATTCACTAGTCACCATAGTCATGGTCAATTGCGACCATTGCTGGTAAAAAGTCAGCATGACCTACAAATTTAAATATGATTATGAGATCACTGAACAGCACAAAGTTTCAAAATAAAATCTTTAAAAACAACGAAGGTGACATTTCGTTTACATTTAAATGATGTCTTTGTGCCGCATGGTTATTTTTTTTTAAAGCATTAATTCTTTTTTCCAATAACGCAGTAGGAGTACTAGATCTCTGGGTTGGGTTAATTTTCCGCATTTACGAAAATTAGGAATCAGCAATATTATTAAAATCTGTTTCAAGTGTTTGCAGATAATGTATTTTAAGAAACATTCAGGAACTATATTTTACAGAATGTATAATGATGACATCATTGTTTTTTTTAATCATCTGTATACTGCCCTAAAGGCACTAAAACAAGGGACACAACTAAAAGATCAGTAGCAAGGCACCATGTTGTACTTAGGCATCAGTTTGGTGTACAAATTCATTTTAGTACTTTTTTTTGGTTCAGTTTAATTGCTTAGGGTTAATATTATTAACTCCTTCACTACCAGACTTTATTAAAAAAAAGTACCACCCTCTCCCAGATACAAAAATAAGGACAATAATGTGTATATTCTTATACACATGTATTCTTTAGAGAGACATATCTCTAAATCTACTGCACCTACATGCTCATTTTATATGTTTGTCGAATCAAATGCATGGAAATTTTAATATATAAACATTATGTGTGGTGATTTATTAATAAGTAAATGAAGAAAAGATGTGTTTTTTTATGAGGAAAAATGGAAAAACCTTTGAATGTTTTTATTCTTCTGTCTGCTGCATATGTCTTTAAAAAAGTCACAACAAAGACATAATATATTTAACAATCTATCTATCTATCTATTGACCTTTCGAGCCGTTGCCGGCCCATAGGGCATAGACCAAGATACACCTTCTCATATCTGAATTTTTGTTCTAGCAGTTTTCTTTTAAAGATTTTTTATCAAATCTCGCCATTTGTCTCTGTTCTGTGCAAGCAGCTCTATCTCGTTGAGGGAGCCGAATCCTATATTTAACAATATATGAACTTTATTTACTTTTTTATTTTTTACAATAAATTCTTAAAAACCTCCTCGTTCATACAAGAAGGCACATATTGTGCTTCTCAGCCACACCCCCTTCCACTCCTACCACCTCGTGATCGAACTTCATGAAGATTTTGTATACCACAACCTAATGGAGGAATTATTCCAGTGTGAATAGACTGTGTATCTGCTCTGACAGTAGTTCCATTTGTAGGGCTCGGTTGTACATAAATAGAGCAACTGACACTACTGACAGGCACTGTTATGGCTCTAGAACTTGACAAAACAGTAGTAACACACTTACTGTTACTCTAAAATGTTAAATTCCTCTTCTGAAGGCATATACAAAATATCAGAGTAATCCAAATCCATCTTCTCACTATCTGAATCACAAAAAGTTTCTTCATTCACGGTTATTTTACAACATTCATCAGCAGAAAATAAAATCGCTTTCCATCTGACCCCATTTTTCGTGAAAATGCTGATAAGGCCCTTAAAATCACTATTTTACTACATTTTTCTGAATACAGCCGAAGAAACCTGCGATAGAAGGGATATAATTGAGAAATGTCATGTTAAAAAGTACTGGTTACATTCGTTAGTATGTTAACCTCAGATGGTAGATGGACAACAGAGGTTATGGTTATGGAAGACCCTGGTATCACTGCAAACAAATTAAAATCCATTATTGCTCAACCACCCGTGCCAGTGGAATCATTTGAATTAATATCTCATCTCTCAAACAAAGAAAGGTAGCTGCAGTCCCCATTATAACAGTCTCAGCACACACCAAAAGACATAGGCGAAACTGCACATAAAGTGAACACAGTCATCTGTTCCCCTTCATACGATATCATCATTCATTGTAAGCAATCGGAATATTGAACACAATCCGGATGAAACACAGCTCACGGTGTGCACAGAGCACTTAACTCAGTAGCTCTGACAGCAAGCCGGAAAAAAATAATTAATTTTAATAATAAAAATAATTATAATTAAGCATAACTAATGGTAATTATCAGTAGTAATGAATGTGAGATCTATACTCTCTGTGTTTGTGTACACACTCTACAACATTTACAGCACATAGATTGACATAATATTATAAACAGTGTTGCACCAAATGAATTAAACACTTCACTCAATAAACCATACAGAACATGAGTAAATAAATCACTCTGAATTTTACACATAATTTTATACTTAATTGACAAAATAAGCAATTAGTACCATTACTAAATGCATCCTACAGAGCTTCAATTAATATTTTATAATTTAAAATATATTTTACAGAACTTCATAAAAATAAATAATCTAGACCTTCATAAGGTATATAATTAAAAAAAAAAATTTCTTGAGTTTAAATCATCATCATCATGTGTTGGCGTAGGCAATCATGTTTTTCCACAATATTCTATCTACAGTGCATCGTATCATTTCTGTTGTTGACTGTTGTCCATGCCATGACACCAAGCTATCCAGTATTTTCTCTCTTTGTCATCCGCAATCTCTTTTCCTTTTATTTTGCTAGTTGTAACCAAGTATTCCAACTTTCCTCTTTTCATGATGTGCCAAAAAAATGTTGATTGTTTCTTTCTGATGTTTTTTAGGAGTTCCCTTTTTGTGTTGTCCTCTTTGAGAACTTCCTCATTTGTCTTTTTAGCTGTCCAGGGAACTTTCAACATTCTTCTGAGAAATCCCATCTCTGTGGCCTCTAATCATCTTTCATTTGTTTGTCTACTTACTTTGTTGGTCTAATTACTTAATAAATTGTATTAAATAAATATAATATAAATATAACATTTTGGTGAGAAAGTTTCAATTATATTGTTGTGGCAACTATCACACAAAAGCTACTTTAATAAGCTTTTAATAAAGTTGTGGAAATCCTCCAGACTAATGTAGCCTTCTGGGTCTTTGGTAATTTGGCAGATAAGTGTCTGCAAAACTTCATTATCAGCTGATAGTTGAAAATGTTTGCAGTGGTCTCTTAGGTTCTTCATGCTGATGAAGCCAGTGCGATCATTACCATACTTGAGGAACATCTAATAAATTCTAAACTTGTCTGTGATAGCTTCCTTGTTATCAACAGAGGTGAGATGCAGAATGGCTCAGGCAAATGCAGCTTTCCAAAAAATGAGGAAGATATTGTGCAATCCATTTTGACAATAGAAACAAGAAAAATTGTTCTTATATGTTATGTAGATCCAGTCTTAACATATGGATGTGAATCATGGACAATAGACAAGAAAATCACTGGAGGCTGTAGAAATTTGGTTTTACAGAAGAATGTGGAGAATACAAAGGACAGCTAAGAAGAGTAATAAAAACATTCTGAAAGAGGCCAAAGTGAAAAGAGAGCCAATTTCCAATATAAGGAAGAAATAATCATAATTTTTTAGCCATGTAATAAGAAGGTAACAGCTGGAATATATTATAACAATTGGGAAAGTTGAGGGATAAAGAGATAGAGGGAAGCCAAGAGAAAAGATACCAGACAGCTAAAGAGAATGGCTTGGCAGAAGTCAACAACAGAAATGATAAATAACTGTCAAGATCGAAAGTTGTGGAGAGACATAATCACTTACACCAGCAGGCATGGTACTTGATGATGATGATGACATTCCTCAATAAATAAACAATAAGGGTTTAGATGAGTGACATGATATCTCATCTTTAAATTCTTTAAGATATCTTTATCAATTTTTAATTCATTCAACTTTAGCTGAGTTGGCCGTGTGCTCTAGCGTTTGGTTCTCATGTCAAGATGCTGTGCCCAGCAGTACGGGTTCTATCCTGCTTTAGACCATCTATTGTTCTTTGTTTTTTCTGTTGATTATTTGTGATACTTTTTCAGAATGTTGTAAACATACCTCTTTCCCTGAAGTTATTCGCTGATCTATCAGCTCCGAAGTTTCCTTCTATAATAATATTCATTTATTATTATTTGTCTCCAGTCTATAGCATTTGACATTCTTCATTTCTAAATGCTGCAGCTTTATGTTGTTTGATTCAATTTGTTATACTCCTGCTGAACACTATCTTTTATGAAGCTACCCTATTTATCTTTAAGCAAAGTAACTTAATTTTTAGAAGCAGTGATCTCTGCAATATGTGCCACTTTGGCAGGCAAGGTTTCTGTTTTTGAGATTGTAGTTCTGCCGTATGTGCCGTCTTCGGCTTGAAAGGACTATAGATAGATAGATAGAATGTAACTTAATACAAAGTAAGACTGTTTTAAAATATAGGACACTGAAGTAAACTTTTAGCATATAGAATTTACATAGTACCAATTGTTTTATTATTTCTATCTGTTTCTGCTTCCAGTGGTGTGTCTTCCTGGATATTATCCAGTCAACGAAAAGTGTACACCGTGTGGTTATGGAACATACCAACCTAACATGTGGCTTGATTCTTGTAGCACTTGTCCTCCAGGAAAGACTACATACAAGACAGGGACTTTGAATATCAATGACTGTGAATGTATGTCATTATTTAGATATTTTGATAAGTTAAACAGAGATACAGAAGCATTACTTTACATTTGATATGTCTCTTGCAAAATAAGCAAATGTAATGTTTCAAACCTATTCTTTTTAATATGAAATGGTTGATGTTTTACCAAAGTAATGTCAGTAGGTCAGATTAATTATTACACTATTCATAATGATCACTATAAAAACATAAAGTGTATATAACTTGAGTCATCTATCACATGAACAAGACTGTCTTTGAAGATGCTGCATTAAAAAATAGTTGCATGAATAACTGTCATGTTACACTGCCATGTGGTGACTGCCACATTTAATATATTTGTTTTAAATTTGAAACTTAAACTTACAATTGCAAGCTTTTTAATGAGCACCTACAGCTCATTATTATCTTTGTTGTAACACAATTTCTTGTCATTTTATTTAATGTTAATTATATAAATAACCAGTTTTGCATGTCTTACTTGAGAAACATGTTTATTTATAGACAACATTTATTTCCTCCTTTATTTTTTCAATTCCCCAACCCCATGACCTAATTTATTGTTATCTTTTATTTTCAAATTAATTATAAAATATATGAAGCTATTTGATAGTTAATTCACATTTCGAACATAGTTTTAACAAGTAAAACTCTCAAAATCCTGAAAGTGACTGAACATCTCTGAAGTAATAAAACTTATTCTGCTAACCAACAACCAATGAGGTTACTTCTGCTAACCAACAACCAATGAGGTTACTTCTGCTAACCAACAACCAATGAGGTTACTTCTGCTAACCAACAACCAATGAGCTTACTTCTGCTAACCAACAACCAATGAGGTTACTTCTGCTAACCAACAACCAATGAGGTTACTTCTGCTAACCAACAACCAATGAGCTTACTTCTGCTAACCAACAACCAATGAGGTTACTTCTGCTAACCAACAACCAATGAAGTTACTTCTGCTAACCAACAACCAATGAGGTTACTTCTGCTAACCAACAACCAATGAGGTTACTTCTGCTAACCTACAACCAATGAGCTTACTTCTGCTAACCTACAACCAATGAGCTTACTTCTGCTAACAAACAACCAATGAGGTTACTTCTGCTAACCAACAACCAATGAGGTTACTTCTGCTAACCAACAACCAATGAGCTTACTTCTGCTAACCAACAACCAATGCGGTTACTTCTGCTAACCAACAACCAATGAGGTTACTTCTGCTAACCAACAACCAATGAGGTTACTTCTGCTAACTAACAACCAATGAGGTTACTTCTGCTAACCTACAACCAATGAGCTTACTTCTGCTAACCAACAACCAATTAGGTTACTTCTGCTAACCTACAACCAGTGAGCTTACTTCTTCTAACCTACAACCAATGAGCTTACTTCTGCTAACCAACAACCAATGAGGTTACTTATGCTAACCTTCAACCAATGAGCTTACTTCTGCTAACCGACAACCAATGAGGTTACTTCTGCTAACCAACAGTTAGTGCGGTTACTTTCTAACATCTAATCTTAAGTCACAGGTAGTAGTTACAGGACAAATAAAGAATTTGAAAAATGCTGATTATTATAGAGGGCAGTGAGAATTATTACACTAGATTACTGAGATTTCCAGCAGTGCCAATTCAGTTCACCAAGGAAAAAAAAACTGATATACTTGAGTCAGACTCCACAGTGACAGATTACCATGTTGTATAACAACTTTTAAAATACACAGAGAGGAACTAAAGTAAACAGAAGCTGCAAGTAATGAGCTTAACTAAACTAGCAACAATGAATTTTAGCTGTGGTCTGGCATAATCTAAAAGACTTCATCATGCACACTGGAGGAGAATAATGTGCCCTTCACCCACCACACATGTGATGTGAAACTATATGATGAGACAAATCCAGAAAAAAGCAGTGGATTTCATCAGGGAGTCTAGAATTCAAGTCTTAATTGAATGATGAGCAAGCAAAAAAATGTTAATGAAACAGATATAATGCAACAGGAGTAATAGCATTTATGAAAAAATCAATGTCTATATCTGTGTGGATGAAAGGGACAAAAAACCATTCATAAAATGTACATCCAGCTATAAAATCCTGAAATCTGAAGTAGAAAAAGCTATAAAAACAATGAAAAAGGGAAAAGCAGCAGGACCTGACAATATACAGATAGAGATGATACAAGCACTAGAAGATTTTGGAATTGAAGTGATCACAGACATATGCAATGACATATACCATACAGGATACATATCAAATGAACTAAAAACATTAACTTTTATTGCATTGCCTAAAAAGAATGGTGCAGTTGAATGCAGCGATTTTAGAACAATAAGCCTAATGAGCCAGGTAACCAAAATTTTACTAATAGTTATACAAGGAAGGATTCAGAATAAAATTAATAATGAATTAGATGAACAGCAATTCGGATTCAAGAAAAACAGTGGGACAAAAGAAGCCATATTCAGCATGAGGACATTGATGAAAAGTACATAGAAGTAAACAAACCAATATATGCCTGCTTCATAGACTACACCAAAGCATTTGATAGAATACACCATAATCAACTTATAGACTGCCTAAAAGATATAAATCTGGATGACACAGACATACGACTGATATGTAATTTGTACTGGGAGCAAACAGCAATAATAAAATATAACAAGGAGAACTCTACACTCATTGATATAAAAAGAGGAGTAAGACATGGATGCATCCTATCACCAAGCTTGTTCAATTTATACACTGAGCAAATCTTTAAAAACATCACTGAGATGCCAGGCCTAAACATAAATGGGAAGATAATCAATAACCTAAGATATGCTGATGATACTGTACTACTAGCAGAAAATCCTAAAGATCTACAACAATTGCTTAATGTGATAAACATGACAAGTAAGAAATATGGACTAGATATGAATATCAAAAAGACTAAAACTATGACCATAAACAAAGGAAATTCTCAAGACCTACAATTAAATATCAAAGTTGAAGGAATACATCTAGAGACAGTTCAGAACTACAACTACCTGGGACATACTATAACCAGTGATGGAAAATGTACAACTGAAATAAATAAAAGATTAGGTATGGCAAAAAGTAATTTCAATGCCATGAAAAATATACTAACATCAAAACAAATAACAACAGGGCTAAAACTAAGAATAGCAAAATGTTACATCTTCTCAATATTCCTGTATGGTGCAGAAACATGGACATTAGACCAGAAAACAGAACAGAAAATTGAGGCCTTTGAAGAGTGGATATACAGAAGAATAGGTAGAATTGGATGGAAAGAAAAGAAAACAAACGAGGAAGTTTTAGGACGAACTAAGGGTGAAAAAAGAGCTACAAAACATAATAGAGCAAGACAAATACAATTTTTGGTCATGTTAAAAGACACAACAGTCTAATAAAAGTAATATTAGAGGGGAAAATACAAGGTAAAAGATGCAGAGGCAGACCAAGACTAACATGGACGAGTAACATCAAAAGATGGACAAGTCAGCCTATGACAATCTGCACCATCAAAGCAAGAGACAGAGTGGAATGGCGCTCCATGGTAGCCAACCTTCGATGCAGAGAAGGCACCCAATGATAATGATGATATCTGTGTATGTCACTTTTATCAGTATTAATATTTGAATATCTGCTGCACACTTTATCCTAAATACAAAAAAAACCTACAATAAATAATCTTAGCCCGGACTAAATACAGTGTACCAATAACATTGTATTTAGTCAGGATTAAGATTATTTATTGTAGTTTTTTTTTTTATTTAGGATAAAGTGTTTTTTATTTTCTGCTTTGTACATGTGGTTGAAAGTTGTAATAATGGCTTGCTTCTTCACTATCAGCTGTTCTCTGTTTATTATGAATGTAGCTCAAAAGACTTCTTGATGTGTTCATTAGTCAACAGAGCTAACTTCATTGCATATAGGGCAGCCCTGAAGGTGCTCATGTCCTTCAGCAGGTGGCAGTGAATGCACATGTTAATGGATGTTGTTCCTCTCTGGTTAAACAAACCTCTTTTAGACCCTTAGTGGTTACTTCCTGTTGCTAGTGCCATGTTTGATTCCAAATGCCATAAAATATTGCTATTTTCACAAATTATTATGCATGCCTTTTATCAAAGTAATCATCGCTGATTGAGTTGAGTATGTTTCCCCCTTATCTGCAATGAATGCTTCCAATATGTGCACCCTTGAAACTAATTTATCATCTCCTCTTTTTCAATTCCCTGTTTGTTCAGAACATTGTATTCCTACAAGCGCTTGAAAGTTTGATTTTGCTTCTTGATTTGATTTGTAATCAAGAGCAATAGAAAAAATAACCATTACCAAAAATGTGTTAGGCATATAACTGGAAACAGCCTGAGAGATGAAGGCAGAAATTAAGAACTGAGAAAAAAGCTGGAAAAAATTCCCACCATTGTTTACTTAAAGAAACAATAGAAAAAGTGGTTTGACCACAAGATAAGTCAATAAGATCACAATGCAACAAACCTTCAACAAATGATTTGAGAACACCAGACCCAAGGGTTAACTATGAAAAAGATGAATTGATGAAATATTATACACTAGGAAATATAACAGCAGGAAAGGACAACAGAAGAGCAAAAGACTGCAAACTGTATTTCCCCTTGACTCTGACAGACAAATGTGGAAGGAAAGAAAAAGATATTCTATCTACTCATACCTAAGCCATTAGTTTTGAACCTTGAAGCATGAGCTGTGAATCTGTTAACAACAGCACAGCTTAAATATGAATGGATTATAATATTCTTCATCTTCTGTTGCTGCACACACATCAATTTTAATAAGTTCAAAGAAACCATTGAAAAGATGAATACTGATGATATCTCCATATAGCTTATTCAGGTATGGTGTTAGTGACCACAAGATCCTTCTCTGTTTATCAAATGTTGGGCATCTATAAAAAAAAAAAAAAGTAAAGTGTCCCCTTCACACCAAGTAGCGTATTGGGAATATGGTGTTCTATCTATCTATCTATTGTCCTTTCGAGCCGAAGACGGCACGTAGGGCAGAATCACAATCTTAAAAACAGAAACCTTGCGTGCCAAAATGTCACATATTGCAGAGATCACTGCTTACAAAATATGGAAACTTGTAATTAGCTGAGTGGCAGTCTTCCCTAGCGTTTGGCTTTTCGTGGCAAGGTGCTGTGCCACTGAGTACGGGTTCGATCCTGCTTTGGTCCATATATTGTTCTTTGTTTTTTTTCTGTTGTTGATTATTTGTTATTTTTTCGGAGTGCTGTAAACATACCTCTTCATCTGAATTGATTCAGTGAGATCCTATGTCTAGACCACTTCATATAGCAGCGAAAAATAGGACTTCCCATGTGCATCTGCATATATTAAAGAACTCTTAGCAGTTAAAGTTGAAAAGAGTAGGCCAGAAATGGTCAGGACAAAATTGATAAGGAAAACTACCTTTCTGAAGTGAATGTGTTCATCTGTAGTAGTATAGTAGTAGTAGCCTTTGTCAGTCATATTTGACTATGGATTTTTCAGCGCCCCTAAAATTTTTTTTTTCTTTTCTTTCGCCATGTATTCTCTTTCTCTAATGAATCTGTCTGCTTCTTGTTTGAGGTGAACCTTTAGAGTGTGTTTCCAGAGATTGTGGTCTGCAGCTATGTCTTCCCATGCTGCAGGGTTTATGTTCAGTCTTCATGTCACGTTTACACACATCTACAAATCGAAGTTTGGGCGCCCCCTAGTTCTTTTACCATCTGCCAGTTGTCTGTAGAGTATATCTTTTGGTATGTGGCCATCTTTCATACGGGGTACATGGCCAAGCCAGTGTAACCTACGTTGTTTGAGCAGCGTGTAGATATTAGGGAGGCCTGTGCAAGTCATGACCTCCACGTTTGTCACTTTATCCTTCCAGGTGATACCAAGAATACGGTGCAGACATCGCATATGGAATGCATTTAGCCTTCTCACCTGCTTTACATAGGTTGACCAAGATTCGTTGCCATACAGGAGGATACTAATTATGCAGGCATTGTACACTGCAGCTTTTGTTTTAATTGTCAGTTTGCTGTTTTGCCAGACACACCTAGAAAGACGGGCAAAGGTGGTAGCAGCTTTACCAATGCAAGTATCAATTTCTGTTGATCTGAAAGGCACAGATATTATGGCTTTGTCATAAATTAGCAATACAATGCACCACACCCACTAAAAGGGTGAACACTAAGAAGAAAAATATGATTGATTAGCATATACATTTTTGCTCAGTTTGTTTTCTTTACTATGGTGTTAACTAAACTGTTTAGGTCAATCATTGGCTTAACTCTCCCATATAATATATTTTGTCTACCATGATTTTCAAAGTAATCCTATCATTTTCTTATTCTTATATGTTTATAATAATAACTTGTGTTTGTTAACATAGATTTCCTGACCTAGAAATGTTTGTTACTTCCCACAGTTAATTGCACTCTTGGTGAAGGGCTTATCAACAGTACCTGTAGAATGTGTGAGGTTGGATTCTATAATGACAAGAGTGATCCAAGTCGTAGAGATTGCACTCAGTGCCCTATGGGTAAAATAACATTACAAGAGGGAGCAAAATCTGTCACAGAGTGTAACATAGGTAAGTCTTGAGGAAGAACATTGTTACCCTACAGTTTGTGTGGCTCAAGTAAAAAAAATGTGAAATAATCTTGTAGATGTGCACATCTACAAAACTGTTATTTTAAGTCTTTCTTATTCTACACACAGGGCCTTGTTTTCTATATAACGATGACTACTTTAGTTCTGGGATAACTCTGTGAGCACTTTGTGAAGATTCACTACTGGCAATATTCATCTAGGTTAATAAAAAAGTTTTAAACAAAACACCATCGATCACAACCATTGCTAGTAAAAAGTCAGAGTGACATACAAATTTAAACATGATTTAAGAAAACTATGAGCATGATTGACTGATTGCCACGAGTTGGTACGGGCTTGCTGCTCTTTGATGCATTAGATGTGGCGGGTTGTAATGGATTTTTTGACATTCCCGGCTCTTACTGGAGAGGTTGAAGTTTGTCTGTCCCAGGCTATGCTGGGAAACTACTAGACCAGCCCAGAGGTACTACAATACTGGGTCCTCTATATCAGTAACAGCCACCACTACGGGGAACATGGCAATCATAGCTTCTGTTAGTCAGCCTGTTTTGACACAGACTGTTACCAGGGGAGACCGCGAGGAGGTAGAAATGCTAGGTCTTGGTCGGCTGATGGTGTGCCGACCCTGCTATTGCGACCATAGGTCGCAGGCGCTTGTGCTACCCCTATGAGCCGTGATAGCTCAGTGGTTAGTGAACAGGACTACAAAGGACAAGAAGTAGGGTTCGATCCCAACCGACAGCTTCTGGATTCACCCAGCCTTTAATAGGTACCGGATTTTTTTCTGGGAAAGTAAAGCGTCACGGGCGTAATACCGACTACATTACCCAAAAATCATGTGCTGAAGGTCTGTAAAATTTATGGTCACTAACACCATATTCCCTATACACCACTTGACGTGACGGGGGCACTTTACTTTTTTTTAAATAAGAAAACTGTGTGTTGCACAGAGATTTAAAAATAATATCTGTAATAATTATCTTCTTCTATCCTTCCTCTATTGTCGTTGGTGTCAATAACTATGTAGGTTACAATTCATTTATATTTCAGTGGTGTCGCTGTGACGCATAGTTATTTTAAAAAATATTAATTCTTGTTTCCAATAACACAGTAGGAATACTTGATATCTTGGTTGGGTCAATAGTGCACATGTGCCAAAATTACATATCAGCTGCTCACTAAAATGCTATTAAAATTTGTTACTAATTTATTTTATGTCCTGTAGATGAGAATATTTAAGAGAATAATACCAAATTATCAAATTAATATCATTAAATTCTGTTTTAAATGTTTGCAGAAGATGTATTTTAAAAAGCATTTAGGAACTATATTTTACCGAGGTATAACAATGAAGGGAGCCGCGATAGCTCAGTGGTTAGTGAACTGGACTACAAAGGACAAGAGGTAGGGTTCAATCCCAACCGACGGCTTCCGGGTTCACCCAGCCTTAAATGGGTACCGGATTTTTTTCTGGGAAAGTAAAGCGACATGGGCATAATACTAACCACATAACCCCAAAAATAATGTGCTGAAGGTCTGTAAAATATATGGTCACTAACACCATATATATATATATATATATATATATATATATATAATATATATATACGCTTCCTTATGATCTTGGTCGGCTGATGGTGCGCCGACACTTGGCATGACGTGGGCTCTTTACTTTACTTTTACTATAACAAAAGAAGTCATTATTCTTTGGTCATCTGTGCACTGCTTTAAAGGCTCTAAAACAAGGGATACAGCTAAAAGTTCAATAACAAGGCCCAGTGTATTTCTTCTTTTTCTTTTCTCTTTCACTGATACCTAAAGGGTGTCGTGGTTTGTATCATTTGTCATTCTTGTGCTGCTCGAATTGTCTGAATTAGTGATTTTCCTTTGTTGTTACATGTCTCTGTCACTGCATCTATCCATCTTCTTCTGGGTCTTCCTCTTGGTCTTTTTCCATGCATTCTCGAGAGGAACGCCCTTGATGGCGATTGGTGAGGATTCATTCTGACCAGGTGGCCAAACCATTTAAGTTCATGTTGTTCTATATATTCTTGGCAGGGCTTTAGTAGTTTCTGTTTTTCTGTTAGTGTATTTCTATTCTTTTATAAATATTGTGTTTTTTTCCCAATATTTTTAGCAATGTAGGCACTGATCCTTACCAGCTAATAATTTCTGTTTGTACTTGTAAATTTGCATCTTTTGGTATTTGTTATTGTTTTCTAAATGTTTTGGCTTAATAAATTAAAGCATTGCCACATTTCTGCCTTTAGTCTACTACCAATTTAGCCATAATTTAAAATAATTTTCCTAACAGAATGAAACTAAAACTCAAAACCTGATTACCCCTTACGGGAACTGTTAGAGACAAACAAATTTATTGGAAAGACAGACAACTTTACTCATGCATAAATTAGATACTGAAAAATGAGGTCATCTAACAGACTTATGCTAAACTAGAGTTACCATTTTTAAAATAAGACAATATTTGTACTGTTATGTACATAGACATTCTATGTTGCTCATTTGGTTATTGATATTCTGTGGATTAAGCTGTGAAGACAAAAGCCTAATAGTAAAAACGGTATTAGGTTTCATTTATGATACTTCATATTACCACTTCTTTTTTCACCATGAAAAAAGTGTTTGTTGTATTTTGAAGGCAAAAATAAAAATAAATAAATGAATATTTATTTATAAAATAGAAACTTCCAAGGTGAGAGACAAAAAAATGACACAGAGAATAGTATTTTTTCAGCACTTGGAAAAATCCACATGCAAGCAACAATAGAAAACGTAGAGAACATTAGACAGCCTGCACTAGTTTGTTGTATTTTGCTGAAATTAATATTTAACCTGCTATATTTATAAACAGCAGTACAATGGTTAGGTACTTGTATGCTGTTTTAAGGTGTCTCCGGATTCAATTCCCCAAAATGTAAATTTTATCTTTTAGACTGACATGACCTTGAGGTTCATCCTCACAATGAAAATGAGTGCCAGATATTGTCTCTATGGGCTTGCATGATTATAACCACATCACTCATAATTGTGACAATAGTAAAGAAAAATATGGGCACTTACCCTTAAATCATCATGCAAAAAAGTCACTTTTTTTAAAAGCATATTTACACTTTCAGCTTAACATATTGTCATGGGATTTTTGTTGTATTTGTTCTGCTTTACCTCCCCTGTTTGATCATTTTTTAAAAATAGTTATTATGTACTGTATTTGTCAGCGTATAAGAGACACTTTTTTCTTTGAAAATAGGTCTGAAAAGCAAGGTGTGTCTTACACACTGATACTCAGTGTTTGATTACTTTCATTTCTGGAAATTTCAGCTCATGGATATGCAAAGGCATCCATTAGCACATTCACTGTCATTGACTATCACAGATGTGTTTGTTTAACTGTTCCAATTCTTGTGAACAATTTTTTAATGTGTTAAATTTATATTGGATTTTCTTAAATTTGTTGGGAAGTTATGCCACGAAAATAACGTTAGCTTTGTTACAAGAGCTTACAAGCAGCATGTGACTGAGTACGCTAAAGATTTATCCTGCTGTGCTGATGGGACCGAATTTCTGCCACTATTGATTTTTAAGAAGTTAATTTACGAGCCCCATCACGCCAAGTGGCATATAGGGAATATGGTGTTAGTGACCTTAATTTTTATAGAGGGAAAATTGACAAAAATAGAAAAAAATGGTATGGTAAAAGCTTTTCGTGATTAGTAGACGACACAGATTTGAACAACGTTTTGGCTCAATAGGCCTTCAGTAGGAACAACAAACAACACACACACACACACAGATATGTAAGTAAATAAAACTAATCCTACATAGCTAACTAGTAACGAAACATCCAAAGCAAAAAAAATCGAAATTGGTTAAAGAAGAGAAAAATGACTTCCCTGTGTCATGGACCGTGGCCAGAATAGGAAAGGGCGAGTTACACGGGTGTAGCTGTAATTATACCCTCTGGTCAGGTGAAGGGTTATAAAAATACATGAGCAGGGGGGACGCTGTCTAAAAGTATCTAAGGGCCCGTAAATACAGGTATACATACACACAGATGCGTGTATACATATATACACGTACAAACAGACATGCACCTACTTGTACATATCAACATACATATACATACATATACACATATATATGCATACATACATGCACACACATACATGCATATATATATATATATATACACCAATACCCATACAAATGAACATATACATGCATGTGCACACCCATACGGGGACAATCATATATGTGTAGAAATGTGCGCATAACACACACACAACAGAAGAGTGCACACCGGGGTCAGTGTGCAAACACAAAGGAGAAAGAATAGAACAGTAGAATAACAGGTACTCAAAAGGCTGAGAGTGGTGTACAGTAAAAACATATGCTCCGCTCGTGTATTTTTAGAACCCTTCACCTGACCAGAGGGTATAATTACAGCTACACCCGTGTGACTTGCCCTTTCCCATTCTGACCACGGTCCATGACACAGAGAAGTCATTTTTCTCTTCTTTAACCAATTTTGATTATTTTGTTTTGGATGTTTCGTTACTAGTTAGCTATGTAGGATTAGTTTTATTTACTTACATATCTGTGTGTGTGTGTGTGTGTGTTGTTTGTTTGTTCCTACAGAAGGCCTATTGAGCCGAAACATTGTTCAAATCTGTGTTGTCTACTAATCGCGTAAAGCTTTTACCATACCATTTTTTCTATTTTTTTTTCAATTTTCCCTCACATTCAGCTTTACTGCAGCTCCGCATTTTTATGCATTCATTTGCATTTCTTTGCCTTAACCCCTTAATTTTTATAGACCTTCGGCACATGATATTTGGTGTAATGTGGTTGTGCCACTTTACTTTCCCAGAAAAAATTCCAGTAATTATTCAAGGCTAAGTGAACCCTGAAGCCATCAATCTCTTGTCCTTTGTAGTCCATTTCAATTTTTAAGAAGTGTGGCATCAATAATGCATTGACTGGATGGCACAAAGGACATTTTGTTGTATGAGGGGAGATTCTGTTTAGAAGAGGTTTCAAGTAACTCTTTATAGATGGATGTTTAGGTATTGACGAAGAACAAAGTATAAAAGAAAGTATTATTTCCTATAGTGGATAATGTATTTGATGAAAGTAGACCCATGTATCACTTTATATGGAAAAACTGTAAATTCTTTATAATATTCAGTGATAAAGTTTGTTCTCCTCAGAAATGTGTACAAAACAAAGGATTATAGACCGGTATATATGGTACTTAATTTGATTAATTTGTTTCTAAGACTTAGTTATAGTTGATTGACCCTGATGACACAGTCAGCTATGACTTTATTATTTGTTTATACTAATTTATGACATCTTAAGTCTCTTTAGAATGTTTGGAAATTTTGAAAACATTGTTGAGAGAACAATCACAACTTGTACAACTACATATATTTTAACTCAAATAAATAAATTCAGCTTTTCTGAAATTATGTAAAACTGCATTGAAAGTTTATTTATAGTTAGCTTGATCATCTTACTTCATTGCTTACATCCTCAGTGGATTGCACAACATTGGGTCAGTACAGGGATTCCAGTGACAACTCATGCAAGAACTGCCCTAAAGGTCAATATCAGGATAAAGTGAGGCAAGATTCATGCAAAGTCTGTCCTACTCAATATACCACTCGTTATGAGATGAGTGCCTCTGCTGCTGATTGCAAAAGTAAGATCTGTCACCTGATCTAATAAGCCTTATACTCAGTCACATTTGTATGTTTCATAATTTCATTGAAAAAATGTTGATGTAGTCAGTAGCGTACGTTGGGTTAAATCACATAATTCTTGCACAATATTTGTATGCTGGGACAAATACCAATAACTTTTAGTGATTGCCTGTAGGACTTAATTGGTTGTCTTTGATCAGTTGATTATGATAAAAAAAATTACACCACTGCATGTGAGTAAACCCACAGGTGCTCAGTTCCCTTTGGATATGCATATTGATGGCTGACATGATCCCCTGGTTGAAAGCACCTCAAAGCTTAACCCATACTTATTTTTCTACTTGTCACACTTTCAATTTTAATTTCTCACAGCCAGAACTGATAAATCCATCATTTGCAGTCATCCCTCTAATTTATTTTCCTACAAATTTGTCTACTTTCCCATTCTTTCAAACTATAAACTTATAGAATTGCAGCCACTCCTCCAAAAGGTGTGCAGCTAATGCCTCTGGTGTCTCACTCATATTCATGATTACTGTTCCTGCTAAAGCATTTTCTCTGTTCTCTTTATGTTAATGAATGTTATAAACTGAAAATTAACATCAAGTACCAGGCCTGCTGGCATAGGTCGTCATGTCTCTCCACAACTTTCGATCTCGACAGTTATTTATCATTTCTGTTGTTGACCTTCTGCCAAGCCATTCTCTTAAGCTGTCTGTATCTTTTTTCTTTGCTTCCCTCTATCTCTCCGTCCCTCAATTTTCCCAGTTGTTACAATATATTCCAGTTGTTCTCTGCTTATTACATGGCCAAAAAATGACGATTGTTTCTTCCTAATATTGGAAATTAGCTCTCTTTTTGCTTTGGCTTCTTTCAGAACGTTTTCGTTATTCTTCTTAGCTGTCCATGGTATTCTCAACATTCTTCTGTAAAACCACATTTCTACAGACTCCAATGATTTTCTTGTCCCGTTGTCCTATTGTCCATGATTCACATCCTTATGTTAAGACCGGCTCTACATAACATATAAGAACTCTTTTTATTGTTTCTATTTTTAAAAATGGATTGCATAGTATCTTCCTCATTTTTGGAAAGCTGCTTTTGCCTGAGCCATTCTGCATCTCACCTCTTTTGTACTTGTACATCTTCCGTCTGAGGTTAACAAAGTTCCCTAATGCTTAAATTCATTTACCTGTTTTAATATTGTTCTACTTGTCTTTATTTTGCACTGAGGTGATGTCTTTTTTTATGTTGTTACCATTACTACTGTTTTTTTGCTATTAAGGCTGAATCCTTTATTTTTGCTTTCTTTCACTATAATGTCTAACATTTCTTGTAACTCATTTTCACTCTTAGCGATTAAGACTGTATCATCAGCATACCTTATATTATTTACATTATGACCTCCAATTGTTATTCCAGGCATGCCCCTTATGGATCTTAAAAACTGAAATAAAGATATATAAAACACTAGCTAAAGTAAATTTATAGCACTCACACATTCTGTCCACAGTCTGCTTATTTTTTATAACATCCAAGTAACTTTACAATGGATCCCTGAATACTATGATAGACCAGTTGCTAAAGAGAAATCATTAAACCTTCAGGCTTACAAAGTTGTAGGTGCAGAGACCATTAGATGGATCCTTAGAGGAAAGTTGAAAGAAGAGAGGTTGAATAATATAGTATGTCTGGAATGACAAGTCAAAATATGTATGCTAAAAGGAATACATTAAGATCCAAAGATAACATTAATCTGCCACATAACTCAAAGTACTTATTCCAACTAAGAACTGAGTATTGACATTGAATAAATACCACATCAACAGAACAAATTTCAACAACACATCCCAGTGTAGAAACTGCTCAGATCCTTTTGAAACTGGTGAGCATGTTATTGAGTTATTTGCGGGTCATCATTGCACTCCAAACATGTCCATAGGTGCTCAGATCCCCTCCTCAGCAATTCCCTCAGTGTCGAGCAACTGACGACTCCAGTTCTATGTTGGTTGATAAATCTTCTTACACGGCCACTAAGTTTCTCATTTCTGGCTGTGCCCATCTTAACTCCCATTTCTATCATCCGAAGAAGTGATTCTGTGTTTGTCGAAGTCATGTGCTCTTCCAACATCTCGGAGGGCATTGATGATGTCCGCCTGATCCATTGGTTGCCCGTCCTCAACGACAGCACAGCTAGCCAACCTATCCGCTCTTTCATTTCCCTGCACTCCCGCATGTTCAGGGACATAGACAAAGGTCACCTTACATATTTTGGATTTCTGCAACGACTCTACCCATTGCATGCGTACAGAGCCCGCCTCCACTTTTTTTATCAAGCTCATTGAATCATTCAGTATACATGCGTAGGTGTAGTCTTGTGACTCTAACCATTTGAATGCCTTGGTCACTGCCATCGCCTCCATTGTCATGCTACTTGTGGTCATGACGTATGCACCACTGTCTTCCTTGACTATTCTGCCTGCCGAGCGTGCTGTAAATGCCCATGCACTTCTTTTGTGTCATCTTATAGATCCGTCTGTATAGATGACTGCATCTTTCTCATCGGTGTTATCGTAGATGAGACCGTTGACCTCAGCATTAACCACGACCGGGTTCTGTTCCCTACTTTTCCTGTCGAGTGTGACAATACACAAGAAAGTCCCCTTGAATGATGTAGGCACCGGTATCCACTCCTCGCCAACGCTGATATTGTTGAGCATGTGTTACCTTGAATGTCTTGGCCTTAAAGAAAGGCAAACAAAGTCTACACTCACCACAGCCATCTTTGAGCAAAATTCTGTATAAGACATTACCCTAAATCTAACAATTATAGACTGGTATTGTTGCCAAAGACTGAATAATCATAGCACCTGAGTAATAGAATTTAAAAAAACTATGCACATAATGGAAAATGAAGTATTTGATCTCAACTACTTACAGAAGACTGTCAGTCAGGCTACCAACTGGATAACACCACCAATACATGTGTCCCGTGTCCCAAAGGTTTTACCGCAACAAAACAGAGGGTAACTGGGATTGTGTTAGCTGCACTGGTAATCTAACCACACAAAACATCGGCTCAGATAAAGCTTCAGACTGTTCAGTAGGTGAGTGTCCTTTGTGTTGATTTATCCTTTTCTATCATAGTAGATGTAGCTGTTTAGCACAAAAGTTGACAATTTAGGTTTTCCATAAATATATCACTTCTCACATTCACAAAGTGCTCAACTAAAGACGTATAGTCATGACTACATAGCTACCTATTAAAAGCTTTTCCCAAAGAAAATAAAAAGCTCTCACAATATTAATTCCTTTAGCAGGTTTTTTAGTTAATGGATGAGGTTGAAACCCCGTTATTCATCATCTTCTATACAGGGACTTCTTGTGATTCAGTTCTTCCCTTCTTAGTAAGGAGTCTGGAATTGATTATCTCGCAGAAAACCAAACACCACAATTTATAAAAGTGATTGAAAGATGAGATATAAATGTAGCAATTTAAGAAAATCTTTTTTTCTTTGAAAGAAAGCAAGATGTTTTATTATAGTTCAGGTGATATATATTTGTTATTAAATGTAAATGGATGTTTTATTACCAACTGTATTGTTATTTCTCATAATTATTTCATTTTGTAACTGTTTAAAGCATCAGTGCTGTTCTATGAAATTCTAGAAAGTCATAAGAAGATAATATTTTGTGTTTTGTCTGCAGCAACATGTCGTATCGGTTTTGCATATGACAGATCATTGCAAAACTGTAGTATTTGTCCAGTAAACACTTATTCTGACATGGAAGGGGCAATGTGGCCCTGCAAGACATGCCCCGATGAAAGGATCACAGACAGTAAAGGCGCAACATCAGTTTCACAATGTCGCTGTGAGTCTGACCTATATGTTGTATTACACACTCATCTTATATGCAAAGTCTTTTTTTCCAGGAAAAATGTTTATCGATGATATACGAATAATCATCTTCAATGAAAATTTGATACATACATGGCACCATCTACATCCTGCCTAGGTAGCTCACTGTACAACTTGTTTATATTGAGATCTGCACAGAACAGACTTTGGCAATACATGTGTTTCAGAAATCCAAACCTTTTAGAAATGATGAGTTTTGAACTTATGGTTGTTTTCAAGAAGCCCAGAAAACATTCTCTAGTCATGTAGACTCAACATCTCAGTTTGAGACTAATTCTATGAAACTGAGAACCCTTTGAAGACAAGATCTTTGAAAGAGCTCTGGACCACAGTGAAGTTTATTATTGAAATTGGCATCAATGCCCCAACGAAAGAGAATAAAGAAGAAGAAGGAATTAATGTTCATAACATCAAATTTTGTGTATGTTTGGTTTCTCTCATAATAACATCATGTTATTTGAGCTGTTCTACTTGTGTTGTTTATTGTATAGTATTAACTGTTTATTACAAATAAAATTATTACAAGAGTTTTCACTTTACTTTAGTAAATAGCTCATGTTACAAAATACAATAATTTCATTTTGTAGAAGACAAGCAGCTGTTGTTCTAGACTATGCTTAGAAAAAAATTGCAGGCTTACCTTTGTTTTAAATTTGGTCACATCACCTCTGAAATAGTCCCCTTGGGCCTTGGGAACACAAACATTGACCCCAGTGCCTCTTCCTTGCCTCAAAGCAAAGTAGAAGTTTTTTTTCCTCAAGGTAGTCCAAAGCGACCAGGTGATCCAAATGTGATGTCATTTATGATGTTGAAGTGGTACCCCTTCAACTTCAGTTTTAATTTAGGCTTAGGGAACAATACAAAATCACAGGAGTCAGGTGAATATGGAAGGTATGATATCTGTAGTAGTAGCTTCCGTCAGTCATAGTTGACTATGGATTTTGCAGCGCCCGTAGAAATGTTATTTTTTCTTTTCTTTTGCAGTGTATCCTCTTCTTCAATGAATTTGTCTGCTTTTTGTTTGAGTTGGAGCTTTAGAGTGTGTTTCCAAAGATTGTGGTCTGCAGCTATCTCTTCCCAGGCCCAGAGTCTACACTCAGAGTCTTCATGTACGCCCACACACGTTTCTACAAATCAAAGTTTTGGGCACCCTACTAGTTTTTTTTGCCATCTGCTAGCTATCCATAGAGATTATCTTTTGGCATGCGGCCATCCTTCATATGGTGTATGTGGCCAAGCCAGCATAACCTACGTTGTTTAAGCAGTGTTTAGATGATTGGGAGGCCTATTCAAGTGAGGACCTCCACGTTTCTCACTTTGTTCTTCCAGGTGATACCAAAAATACTACATAGACATTGCATATGAAATGCATTTAGCCTTCTCCCCTGCTTTGCATAAGTTGTCCATGATTCGCTACCATACAGAAGGATACTAATTATGCAGGCATTGTAAACTGCGGCCTCTAATTTGTCTATTTGCTATTTTGCCAAACATGCCTAGAAAGACGGGCAAAGGTGGTAGCAGCTTTGCCAATGTGGGTGTCAATTTCTGTATCTAAAGATAGTTTGTTGTTTTTGATGGACCCCAGGTAGCTATACTGTTACACAACATCAAGTTTGTAATTGTCGATAATGATGGCAGGTGTTGCTTCGACATCCTGACCAAGGATATTAATTTTCTGCAAACTTATTGTTAGACTGAAATTTCTGCAGGCATGCGGAAAACAATATATCATGCTATAAGTTCTTCCTGACTTTGTGTGACAGGTACAGTGTCATCAGCAAATAACAGGTCTCAATATAGTCTGATATATAGTGATATGTCTGATTTTGGACCTTGCCTTTAGTCTTGCGAGATTGATTAACTGACTGACCGTTAGATCTAGGATGAAGATAAATTCCTTTGTTCACATTCGAGAATGCATGTTTCAACAGAACCTCACAGAAGATTCCAAATATGGTCAGAACAAGAACGCATTCCTGGTTGACACCACTGCATATGTTGAAGGGTTATGATGTGCTGCCATCATATTAAATTATATCCTCATGAAACTATTTGACTAGCGTCATCAGAGTATGCGGGCAGCCTATTTTAGATAGTCTTTTGAAGAGACCATCACAGCTAAAAAGGTCAAAGGCCTTTGTAAGCAAATTGTCAGATAGGCCAGGTTGCATGAGGCTGACATTCCAGCAACCCAATCGTACGTTAAATTTCTTGGTTGTTGATTTCTCTTGTATGGCAGGTGGGCTTGGTAACAGTCTGCCTTTCCGGTTTTCCCTAATCCTAAGCACCATTGGGGAAAGCTGGCTGTGATGAGATAGCACCTTAGTAGCTGGGAAGCCATATGAGCAGAATGACTTATAACCAGAAACTGCTGCTTCTTGTGTTGTGCCAACACCAAAATGACAAAGCTGGAGTGTCCTCTCCAGGATGCAAGCTTAGGCAGAAATAGAAAGAGACAAGTTGTTGCCCAGGCAGCATGTTTTTCTTTCCACGCAGCTGAATAATGCAAAGGTCTAGCAGGGCAAGAACATTTTGGTGCCAACTGTGTCGCAATAGATGCCAGGGCAATGTTGAAATCAACACTGAACTACATAAGGGACTCCATCTTGGAATTTTTCTTCAGTGTTTACTCTCGAAGTCTATTCCGTGAACGCGTACCCACTAGACAACGGGAGTTTGTAATCGGAGTCGACCTTCTCCTAGATGTGTTGCTATTTTTAGGCTAGCGGGTCGCATCTACCCGGGGAGAAGGTTATGGCACCTCCGACTCACCAATGAAAAACATAGTGCATATGAGACATTTTATAGAATTAGCAACTCCACGCAACTAATTTACTCCACCCCTATAATCACCACTTCACTTTCTTTTTGCAGTATGTGTCTAACACTAGTGGAAACGTTTAGAAATAGGTCAAGCCACCCTGTGGTCCCTGTGTTCAGGGCAGCAGGTGGATAGTGCATAAGGTCTCTCTCTACACATGATTCCATTGTTTACATTATTGAAGATGGGTCAACTTACATTGAGTCCACAGTGAATGAAAAACCATTCAGTCAACATCAATGAAATTGTTTGACATCACTGGCATATTTTTTACTTTAAAAAAACTGCATCATTTTGAGTGAGGTGTAAACTGAAGCATTGTAATGATACAATAGCCAGTTGTGTTTCCACCATAGGTCCAGTCTTTTTGTCACTCACCTTCTCTCAAGTACCTCAGAATGCAGCAGTAGAATTCAGAATTCGTCATACTGCCAGAGAGAAGAAATTCTAGGTGAACAAAGCCTTCAACGTTAAAAATTTAAAAAAAAAAAACCAATGAGCATGCATTTTTTGCACTCCAGAACCACCAAGCCTTCTCTGGCCTTGGTGACTATGCTGCAATGCTTGTACAAGTTTTCTGTTAGAATCTCCTGACAGGCTGATTCCATCTTGTGGGAGAGCTGATGTATTGTTCACCAATGGTCCCTCAAGGATGAGTCCTCCAATTTGTATTATTATAACTATATATATATATATAAGCATAATTTGATAAAGTATAAATGTTGATTGCAGAGAATTGAGAATAATAAAAAAATAGCAATGAGGACATTTTGAGATAGACCCAAGCAAAGACTTCTTATCAACATCTGGATGATTCATCCATCATATTTTGGCCATGTAAAGATAAGACAGCAGTTGGAACACTATAAGAGTTGGAAAAACTGATGAAAGAAGAGATAAAAGGAAACAGAAAGAAAAGACTCTAAACAGTACCAGAGACAAGTTTGATGAGTAGTCAGTTGTAGAATTAATAAACTACAGTAAAGACAGAGAGTTGTAGACAGATGGTCACCTACACCGGCAGGCATAGTACTTGATGGTATGGTAATATATTTATATATTTACGCATTTTAAAGGAAATTATTCATGTGTGTCACACATTTTCATGTCACCCTATTTTGCAGCTTTGTTTAATAACTGTTCTGTGCCTTCACCTACCATTAGCTCTACTGCAAGCCTTGGCTTGTATTCTCCAGCATAAATCTAATCTTTCTTGGTGTATTCTCTCTCAATTTGTCAAATGATATTCTTTGTTCACGCATCTACTTTTGTGTTGTATTCTGGTCAGACCCATGCTCCACTGGAGACAAGTGCAACATTGTCTCTGAAGTCTGCATCAATGTTCAGTTCAACTACAGGTGTGACTGCAGAAGTGATTATCAACCTCAGAATGGCCAGTGTGTCCGTAAGTTTGTGCTTATTTGATCCATTCTCCTCTGTGGTATAGCCTGATCAAATTTTTTCTGATTGAAATTTTGATAGAAATATTATTATTTCCCTGCTGGTTGCATATTACTCCACACACATCTCTGACATAATTAGAAAGTAGCAATGAAATTACCCTCTGAGAAATAATGTAATAAGTAAACGATGGTAAGAGAGGCAAGGATAACTTGCATCAACTACCCAACTGTGAATGAGTAGCGGAAATTACTCAGGAGTAACTGTGTAGTGAGGTTATGGTGAGGTACATCGTATGCTGTTTGATGGCACTGGAAGGAAGATGATGATGAAACTACAGTGACACCAAATGAGTAATCTAACAACAGTTTGGAAATTGGAATGAAAGAAAAGCTGTGCAAAAGAAAACTAAGAAAACCGAGTGGTGGAAAAAAAAACAACAGACTACTGTAACTTTGGTTGGCTCAGTAGCAGTTGAGGTTCATTGAAGGCATGAGCTTGACTATGTGTGACCGGGAGCCTTATTGTCACGTGTTGATATCATCCTCTTCTGGTCCTCCTGATTTTTGGGTTCACCAATTAAGTACTCATATCTGGACTACGTTTGCATCTAGAAAGATGAGGAAATTGAATGGAAGAACTTTTAAAGCAGGTGCCAAAACAGTCTTGGGGGACACTCCAGCTGTGATGTTCCTGGTGTAGTAGAGTCAGGGGCACTTTTTGGGAGCTGTGATATCTCAGTAGTTAGTGAACTGACTACAAAGAACAAGAGGTCGGATTTGATCCTAATTGATGGCTTCCCGGTTCACCCAGCCTTAAATGGGTACAGGAATTTTTCTGGCAAAGTAAAGCAGAATGGCTGTAATACCAATCATATTACCCCAAAAATCATGTGTCAAAGGTCTGTACAAATTATGGTTACTATTACCATATTTACTATACGCCACTTGGCATGACGGGGGCTCTTTACTTTTTTTTTTAAACTGTAACTTTATTTTGTATCTAATTCGTTGATATAATGAGTGTTTTTTCCAAGGCATTTCCTTTAAAATAAATGTTACTGAGCTTCATGACTAAGAAAAGATTTTCCATATTTATTTCAATAAAGGCAAGTACTTTTCTACAAATGTTGATGGGAGGCGGTAGACTCGTGGGGTATATATATGAGTTTATCACCTCAAATTGTCATTTTGAGATAAGTACTTGATTTTCTGTTTGTTTTTTATATGAATATTTGTTGTTTTGTACCTGATGAAGGCCTTTTGCTAAAACATCATAGTTTGTCTCATCTGTCTATAGGTTTAGCTCTTCAATAACATTTAATGTTTATTTGACATGTTTTCTGCATCTCTATTCATGACACCATGATATTTAATATGTTTTATATTTGTGCCTATCATTATTACTTTTATTATTCTTATTTTCATATTCTGCTATTGCCAGCACACACACTATACATACATTCTGATATGACATCATCATATTTCATTTTTAACATTTCAGATAAATGTGATATCCCAAATTATTGTGGCCAGAGAGGTGAATGTATCCGATCACCATTACAGTGTAAATGTAATGATGGTTACACAGGTGCTGTATGTGACATCAGACCAGGTAAGATTTAAGTTCAGTTTAGTCGACAGATCATCTACATTGCACTTCAGACAACTCATAATGCTCAGATCCCCTCCTCATCCCCTCCCTCAGCATGCAACACCATCACCAAATACTAGCAAATACAATCAAGATGGATTCAGCTCAGATGCATAAACTCCAGAGCATTGGTGAAGACTTTGAAAGTTGATTGTGAATTGTTGGATAACAGTCATATCCTGTGACTTCACACTTTTTAATGTTTCTATGTAGAAAGTGTTGGCCAAAAGTACAGATTAAAGTTTGTGAAGCAAGCAGGATAAAAAGATTCTTATTCTAAATCTGGTTTCTGTGTTTTCTTTTGCTGCTTGTGGATTTTAAATGAAAGTTAAACTAAAGAGAAACAAACAAAACACTAATTCATCAACAATACCACTAGGCATAACAGCTTTAAATCAAAAAGATGTTAGAGATACTTATAAAATACAAGACAAGAAAATCCCTGGAGGCTGTAGCAAGACAAGAAAATCCATGGAGGATGTAGAAATGTGGTTTTACAGAAGAATGTTCAGAATACCATGGACAGCTAAGAAGAGTAATGAAAATGTTCTGCAAGAAGCCAAAGCAAAAAGAGAGCTAATTTCCAAAATTAGGAAGAAACAATCATAATTTTTTTACCATGCAATCAGAAGGGAAAAGCTGGAATATATTGTGAAACTGGGATGAAGAGATAGAGGTAAGCAAAGAGAAAAGATTCCAGACAGCTTAAGAGAATGGCTTGGCAGAAGGCCAACAACAGAAATGATAAATAACTGTCAAGATCGAAAATTATGGGGAAGGGACATGATCATCTACCTCTGCAAATATGTTATTTGATGATGATGATATAATACAATTAAAGAACACATCAGAAACTGCTAAAAGAAGGGATTGAGCAGTACAGAAGAGGAAATCCAGATGAAAAAATAACAGCCAATTGCATAAAGAAAAGCTTACAAGAAATGTGCTACATCTTACCCAAAAAGAAAAAGAACAAAAATGGATGACTGATGCCATCCTGGAAAAAATGGAAAAAGAAGACAAGTGAAGAACACTACCAAATACAGTAAAATAGATAATGAAATATGTAAACTTTTCAAAATGGTTAAAGAAGACTGGCTGAACCAGAGATGTCTAGAAATTGTAACTATGGAAATATACAAGATTTAAGAGGAATACAAAAAGAAATAAAGAGGGCTAGTAAAAATTAAAAAAGCCACAGAAAGTGGATGTATTGCAAACAAAACAGGAAAAATGCTAACAGACAATAAAGATATAACCAATAGATTTCAGGAATATATAACAGAATTATTTTATAACAAAAGGGAGAAGAAACCAATTATAAAATAAACGTCAGACTAAAAATTCTTAAAATCTGGAGCGAAAAAAGCTAAATGAACAGGGAAAAACTGCAGGACCTGACAACATACAGATAGAGATAATAAAGGCACTAGTAGGTTTTGGCATTGAAGTGATCACAAACATATGTAACAACATATACCATACAGGATACATACCAAATGAACTAAAAACATCAACTTTCATTGCATTGCTTAAATAGAATGGTGAAGTTGAATGCAGTGATTTTAGAACAGTAAGCCTAATGAGCCATGTAACAAAAGATCTTGCTTTACGTTATACAAGGAAGAATTCAGAAAAAAATGAATATGTAATTACAACAACAATCAAAGAACAATAATCTATATTTAGTAAAAACAGCGGGACAAAAGAAGCCATATTCTGCATGAGGATGTTAATTGAAATGTACACAGAAGTAAACAAACCAATATATGCCTGCTTCATAGACTACACCAAAGTTTTTGATAGAATACATCATAAACAACTTACAGACAGCCTAAAAGATATAAATGTAGATGACACAGACATATGACTAATATATAATTTATACTGGGAGCAAACATCAATAATAAGATACAACATAGAGAAATCTACACCTATTGATATAAAGAGAGGATTAAGACAAGGATGCAACCTATGCAACCTATCGCCAAGCTTGTTCAGTTTATCCACTGAGCAAATCTTTAAAAACATCACAGTAATGCCAGGCCTAAACATTAAATAAATATAATTAATATTTTAATAATATCATCATCATCATTGAGTGCCGTCTCCGCATCAAAGGTTAGCTACCATGGAGCGCCATTCCACTCTGTCTCTTGCTTTGTTGGTGCAGATTGTCATAGGTTGACTTGTCCATCTTTTGATGTTACTCGTCCATGTTAGTCTTGGTCTGCCTCTGCTTCTTTTACCTTGTATTTTCCCTTCCAATATTACTTTTATTAGGAATGACAAAAAGTAATTTTAATGCCATGAAAAATATACTAACATCAAAACATATAACACCATGGCTAAAACTAAAAATAGCAAAATGTATATCTTCTCAATATTAGTGTATGTTGCAACAACATAGACATTAGACAAGAAAACAGAACAGAAAATTGAAGCCTTTGAAATGTGGATTTATAGAAGAATAGGAAGAATTGGATGGAAAGAAAGAAAAACAATGAAGTCTTAAAACAACTAAAAATGAAAAGACAACTACTAAACACAATTCATATAAGACAAATGAGATTTCTGGGGCATGTTAAAAGACACAGCATTGGTTGGTTATTGGTTATGGAAGGCCTTGGCATCACTGCAAACGAATTAAAATCCATAATTGCTCAACCGCCCGTGCCAGTGAAATCATCCGAATTACTAACACATCTCCCAAACAAAGAAAGGTAACTGTTGTCCCCATCGTAGCAGTCTCAGCACACGCCAAAAGACATAAGGCGAAACCGCGCAGAAAGTGAACACAGCCAACTGTTCCCTGTCATACGATATCATCATTCATTGTAAACAAGCGGGATATAGAAACAGGATCAAAACGGATGAGACACACAGCTCACGGTGTGCACAGAGCACTTAACTCAGTAGCTCCTGCAACAAGCCGGACATGGAATATGAGGAAACTGCAAGAAGGAACACTTTTCAGACATAGCCTTCAATGGTTCCCGCCGCCTATCCACCATATACCATGGAAGTTCATGTCCTCCCGAAAACGATGATCGTCATAACACTCGATGATGTTAGGTCATCGCTGATGACTCCAATTCCAAACACATAGACACACAGTGGTGGTAAGTTATCATTTCCAATCCAACAGAAGCCACCTGATCTGTAGTTAGTAAAACCACAGAGAGAATATGATTTTGTGACCTTCACTGATTCAGTCTTGGATGTGAATGTGTAGTTTACACATGAGGAGAAGTTTCCAACTACAGTGATCCCATTTAAGGCAATTCTGTGATAGCAAGACAAGTCTCCTTTATAGCAGCAGAACTTAATGTTCTCTGCTCCCTTCTTGTAGCTGCTGCCACACGACTCTGATGTCTCATTAACTTGGACATCATTCAAGAACAATGTCAGATTAACATTCCATAGATCTGGCTCTGCTAATGAAGTGCTTGGTGCAACAGTTGTATCAATCATACAGGAGGCTCCTGGTTTGTGGTCATTAATATCACATACGGCATATGATGTTGTTATATTCAGTATTTATTTCTGGGGTGTAAATATGTGGCACACACATGGAGAGTGGTTTGTGGTCACAGTAATCCCATTAAAGGCAATTCTAGGGTAGCATGGCATAGCTGTTTCAGAACAGCACAATCCTATGATGTTTTCTGTGTTCGCTATAAAGCTGATTCTGCTACACAATCCTGACCAATTATAGGTGTGGACATTATTCACTTGCAATGACAAAACTGCTTTGTTTACATCATAAACCTCTGGAAGCGAATCATTTATGGGACTAATAATACAATTTATTCTTCCATCGGGGATATCTTCCTTGAGTCCCCCCCCAAAAAAAGTCTTTGGTTAAAAAGCACATATGCTTTTGAGTTAAACACAAAATGAGCCCATTTCAAAGATTCAAAATGATTCTTGCCAATGCCATCCATTTGCACAAGTTAGGTCCTTAGCTACCAAGGTCACATACGAAGCCATCAAATTAAAGACTTTATCTACAGCGAAGGTTAATGAACTGTGAACAAACATTTATGTTCAAACCCTTGAATACATTTTCAAAAATCTGCCAATTCACTGCAATAACAGATATCGTGGTGTTCAAAGTAAACATTGCTTAGTCCATGGCTCGAATATAAATAAGCTGCCATTTTGGTGCGTTCATGACGTCAATCACACAGCACTGAAAGGTAAATGAAGAAAGAAAGGAGCAGGAAATTGAAAATGTTGTTTGTAGAACCATACATTTCAGAATTTATATAGGGAGTGAGTCAGAACATTAGAAGAATTGTCATTGCCTCAGCTTGTATTTTTCTTTCTCATTCTGTATTTAGGTTCCATGTTTCATACATGAATGTTTTTATGGATAAGTGTTTTACTACTGTAAGACCAAATTTCTTCTGTGGGGGAGGGGGGTTAGAGAAGAGAAAAATTAGATATCAAATAAACTATATATGACATGTCATCGAGGTGGACAAGTAGTCTCTTTTCTTCAATTCCCCAAACATCTGTACAGAACCTCCTAACCAGGTACGTATAAAGGTTCTCTTATTTCTTAAGAGCATTGAAATTATATGAAAATGTAGACATCTAACAAATTTGATAATGATTGTCTTCTCTGCATCTGACAGATGCTGCAGCAATGTCTGACCAGGCAACAGAAACCATTATGATTGCTGTGATCACAACATTGGCTGCAATTCTGTTCCTTATTCTACTTGTTGTCACTCTTTGTGTTATGGTCAGGTGAGTCAGGTTTTAATTTTTGTGTAATTAAATTTGTGTAATGTCTATTTCGAGGATGCTTGAAGTTAGCTGTTAGCTGATATCTGATATATCTTTTTTTTTAACTGTACTTGAGTACCATATTTAGCAGCATATAAAGCACATAAGACTATTTACATGTGTATATATATATATATATATATATATATATATATATATAATGTGGCCTTTAGTATCTTGACAGACGGTTGGTAGCAAACAATGATGATTAGCTTGTAGTTTAGTAAAATATTAGTGTCTTATACTGGATGCTGTTTCCCTGAACAGCTTCTCTCGTGGTTGAATCTGTTGATATTTGAGACAGAACTGACCACAGAGTGAAAAGATGTATTTGTTGTGCCTGACCATGTCTCCTTTCTCCTGCGCCTTTTGACTTCTGATTTTGACTTTATTGATTCCTCAGATGTTGTTGTGCCATTCTTTATTTTTGTTTTCCATGTGCTAAGATCTGATGCTAGATTTTTCCAGTTTCTTTCACTTAAGAAAGCTCTGCAAACATCTTTAAATCTCAGCACTGGTCTGCCCTTTGGTCTCTTTCCATAGATAAGTTTGCCATATAATAATTGTTTAAGAATATTATTATTTTCCTTTCTTCTTGCATGACCCAGCCATATTAGTCTTCAACTCCAAACTAATATACATATATATATATATATATATTATTACACAAATATATGTTTTATAGAAAGCATCAACTCCTTCACTGAAAATAAGATGCTTGCCCAGAATAGGAGTTTATGTTTCTTAAATTCCTGTTCTTGGCAAGCATCTTATTTTCAGTGACCGAGTTGGGGGTCTCGGTAGCCTATTTAGGAAAACCACCCGACTGGATTACCAACGTTCGGACAACCCGTGTTCGATTCCCACTAGGAGCAGTGTGAATTGTACTTGTGGTTGTAAAAAAAATACCCCCACGGTCGACCCAGCCATTAGCAGAAATGGGTACCTGGGTATTACCCTGGAAAGGTGAGGAATGTTACTTTGCATCGTGATTTTCGATGCTTGAAGCGACACTATCCAGAAATCTCCAAACATTTCTGGATAGGCGGCCGAGCACATATGGGTTGAAACTCATGAGCTAAGACGCCGGTTCAAGTCTCGTACTTTACCTTTTACCTTTACCTTTATTTTCAGTGAAGGAGTTGATGCCTTCTATAAAACATATATTGTAAGGAATATAAATCATCTTTTGCATTCAGAATTGGATGTGACCAAAGGCAAACACCTCAGGTGTGGAAAATCCTGGATGGCCGGGGTGGAGGAAACATAAGCAGAGTACGTGACATGAAAGACATTAGGGCTGGCAAGGATTGGATAGAGATAACAGTGGAGAAAAAAAGTAATCATTCAACTCAGCAGGGAGTGTTGCAATTGGGCCTATGGAGCTATCAAGAGAATCCATAGAAAAAGTGTCATCATCTACACTGATGTTTCTGTATCCCATGACCTGAGCAGTGGATGTGGTTTTGTGGCATACCAACTTGGCAGAGAAGGGGTAAAGATTCTGACAAATGTAGCATTACAGTGTCCAGTATGAGAATGGAGATAGAAGCAACAATGGCAGCAATAACATGGTTTGTTACACAAAAAGTGGGTCGTGATGACCGACTCGCAAAATATACTACAGAAGTTTGATAGACAGTGTCTGTGTCAGGAGTGGATGCAGCTTCTTGGATGACTCTAAAGTTAACGCCTTAACATGGTGTACTGTCCAGGGCATGCTGGTGTACATAGCAATGAAATAGCAAATAAGCTCGCTGGCAGCTGTGGCATTGAGTGTGGTCCTACTGTCGACAAAGAAATCTCCAAGTTTGTTCTTCATTCCTTAAGAGAAGAGGAGAATGGGTGGGACATTGATGTAGATATTGAGAGACTGAGGAGTATAAAAGTGGAAAAGGGTGCTGGTCGACCATGGAGTGCTTAGTGGGAAAAGTAGATGCATCTATAATCAACACCTTACAGGAACAATCAGTCTGCATACACTTCAAGAAATGCTGGGACAGTTGGTGGAGCGGATATGGGAATGCCCCAACTGCAGTGAAACTGATTCCATGAATAGAATAGAATGTTGTATAATAAAATTGTGTGCATATATATTTATTGTAGTAAATGATAAATAGGTTTTTAAAATATATACTCATAATCTGTATGTGCATGGAGATCTATAATTTTTTTGTATCATGTTTCCCAATATTTTTTTTCTGTATGTTGACTATCATTTACCACAATACGGGGTAAAACTTAAACATATTTCCATTTAATTAATTTTAAATACTAGTAGTTTTAGTTCAACATGTTATTTTCTCATAAAAGTTAAAACCAAGAATGTTGAGAAGAACAGTGTTTATCAGTGATGTTTCTGTGATTGTAATCTGAGACTAATTAAAAACAACTTGTGTAATTCTTCTCTCATTCAGGCGACGTAAGAATGCTAAAACTCCTCGCACCTCAGAGATTGATGAACGCACCAGCACAGCAACCAGGTCTATGAAAGGTTATGATGATTATCCAACATTTGCAGTGAATCCTGCCTTCTCCAGCAAACCGCCATCAATCTTTGGTGGAACTAATGGAGCTCTACCTTCTCAGGGTCTTCAAATGTACAAGAACCCCACTTACAGTGGAGGTAGGTATTTGGCTTTTTCACTTTATTAATTGTATGTCATCCTTTACACACGGTTTAAGGTTGAAGTTGAAAAGAACTTACTTTTGTTAACAAATAAAATAAGTCAAGCCTCCATGGAGGTTAACATAGAAGATACTACAATAATGTCAAACAACAGCACAGTGAATATGTAAATCATGCTACAAGGGTTAGTCTTTAGAAACTTTACAATTGAAATATCTAACATCAACAACAATGGTTCCAAATTGAACTGAATATTAAAATAGCACAGACAACAGCTGCATTAATAAAACTGAAATGAATTTAGCAAGACAACTCACTAAACCAAAAACACAATATTAGACTATCATACACACTGGTAACATCAATATTCTTTTATGTCTGTAAGACATAGACCCTAAATACAGAATTAGGAACGAAAATACAACCTGTGAAATTAAGTGTACCTAAAGATCTCTCTAACTAAGAATAGCAAAATGTTATGTCTTCTCAACATTCCTATATGGTGCAGAAACATGGACATTAGACAAGAAAACAGAACAGAGAATTAAAGCCCTTTAAATGTGGATTTATAGAAGAATAGGTAGAATTGGATGGAAGGACAAGAAAACAAACGATGAAGTCTTAAAACAACTAAAAATGAAAAGAGAACTACTAAACACAATTCAAGCAAGACAAATGCGATTTTTGGGCCATATTAAAAGACACAACAGCCTACTAAAAGTAATCGTGGAGGGGAAAATACAAGGTAAAAGAGGCAGAGGCAGACCAAGACTAACATGGATGAGTAACATCAAAAGATGGACAAACCAGCCAATGACAACTGCACCATCAAAGCAAGAGACAGAGCAGAATGGTGCTCCATGGTAGCCAACCTTCGTTGTGGAGATGGCACTCGAAGATGATGAAAGATCTCTCATGACATCTCATAAAGAGACCACATCACAAATGAGAAAGCTCATAAAATCATCACCAGTAATATAAACTCACACAAAGAGCTGGTGAAAAATATTTAATTATGGTGGCATGGGAATGCTATACAAAATACAGCAGACTGGCAAAGACCATCTTACAGGGGAAAATGAAAAGTTGAGAGCACTGAGGTAGAAAAAGGCAAAATGAATTAATAGTATCAAATACTGGATAAGAAAAACATCAGAGTACGCTCAAAAGGCTCCAAAAGAAATGAAGGAATGAGGCAAGTAGACTGTATCTGTTAGTATAAACCTCTGTACTTGTCTAAACTTGTTGATGTAAGTTCTTCACTGAAAGCCTATCTACATCTTTTAAGAATGAAAAAGAATACTGTACTGAAAATAACACTTGGTATATTTAACTTTTTAATGTAAATCGAAAAGGCATCTTCAACATTTGGTAAACTTAAAGGTAGAGCATGGACCTACACCAAACTAAGACTCTATTAGGAGTCTAATTTATCAAAGCTGTGTGCTTAGTACACTTTTTAATGGATCAGAAACTTGACTTACCTATGCAGGGCAGGGAGAAGTTCTCATGTAAACATGTTTTCATAAAATAATGAACAGGACAAAATGGCAGGACAAAGTAAGCAATTTGTAATGAGCCAAACTCCTACCTTTTCATAGACTACCTAGAACACCAAATTCTTTATTCTATTAGTGGTCATGTTTCCTTCATGTATTACCTGGTACATCGACAATGGTTTTGGAGTATCTGATCTTTAAGAACCTAATTAGACCAAGTTTTTGGACTTTGTAGTCTCCTTTCACTCCTCCATTCAAATTTTGAACTCTATCTTTACCTCCTCAGTTACCTTTTTAGACATCTCGGTCTCTCTTCACCCATCAGGTTTACATAATTTCTTATTAAATAAACCGACTGGGGCCTCTCCTGCTTCCTCTATTCCTCTTCGCACTCTCACACCTGTCGTGATTCTACACCTTTTTCTCTGACCCACCATTGATGACTTTTAAATGAAAAGGGAATCTTCATGATATTTTAGATAGGAGCTGTCTCTGCTCCCCTGACCAGAACCTGCTGGGTATGAAGTGCCGTTTTATTCTCATCATCATCATTGAGTGCCGTCTCCGCAACGAAGGTTGGCTACCATGGAGCGCCATTTTGCTCTATCTCTTGCTTTGATGGTGCAGGTTGTCATCGGTTGATTTGTCCATCTTTTGATGTTACTCGTCCATGTTAATCTTGGTCTGCCTCTGCCTCTTTTACCTTGTATTTTCCCCTCCAGGATCACTTTCAGTAGGCTGTTGTGTCTTTTAACATGGCCTAAGAATCGCATTTGTCTTGTTCTAATTGTGTTCAGAAGTTCTCTTTTCATTTTTAGTTGTTTTAAGACTTTGTCATTTGTTTTCTTTTCCTTCCATCCAATTCTACCTATTCTTCTATATATCCACATTTCAAAGGCTTCAATTCTCTGTTCTGTTTTCTTGTCTAATGTCCATGTTTCAGCACCATATAGGAATATTGAGAAGATGTAACATTTTGCTATTCTTAGTTTTAGCTCTGGTGTTATTTGTTTTGATGTTAGTATGTCCTTCATGACATTAAAATTACTTTTTGCCATTCCTATTCTTTTGTTTATTTCAGTTGTACATTTTCCATCACTGGTTATAGTATGTCCAAGGTAGTTATAGTTCTGAACTGTCTCAAGGTCTATTCCTTCAATTTTGATATCCACTTGTGGGTTTTGAGTATTTTCTTTGTTTATGATCATAGTTTTAGTCTTTTTGATATTCATATCTAGTCCATATTTTTTGCTTGTCGTGTTTATTTCATTAAGTAATTGTTGTAGGTCTTTAGGATTTTCTGCTAGTAGTACAGTATCGTCAGCATATCTTAGGTTATTGATTATCTTTCCATTAATTTGTAGGCCTGGCATCTCTATGATGTTTTTAAAGATTTGCTCAGTGTATAGATTGAACAAGCTTGGTGATAGGATGCATCCTTGTCTTACTCCTCTTTTTATATCAATGGGTGTAGAGAACTCTTTGTTATATTTTATTATTGCTGTTTGCTCCCAGTATAGATTGCATATTAGTCGTATATCCATGTCATCTAGATGTATCTCTTTTAGGCATTCTATAAGTTGTTTGTGGTGTACTCTATCAAAAGCTTTGGTGTAGTCTATGAAGCAGGCATATATTGGTTTGTTTACTTCTGTGTATTTTTCGATTAATGTTCTCATGCAGAATATGGCTTCTTTTGTCCCGCTATTTTTCCTAAATCCAAATTGCTGCTCATCTAATTCAGTATTGATTTTATTCTGAATCCTTCCTTGTATAACTTTTAGCAAGATTTTTGTAACATGGCTCATTAGGCTTATTGTTCTAAAGTCACTGCATTCAACTGCACCATTCTTTTTAGGCAATGCAATGAAAGTTGATGTTTTTAGTTCATTTGGTATGTATCCTGTGTGGTATATGTCGTTGCATATGTCTGTAATCACTTCAATGCCAAAATCTTCAAGTGCCTGTATCATCTCTATCTGTATGCTTTCAGGTCCTGCTGCTTTTCCCCTTTTCATTGTTTTTATAGCTTTTTCCACCTCAGATTTTAAGATTTTATAGCCTGATGTACATTTTATAACTGGTTTCTTGTCCCTTTGATCATGAAATAGTTCTGTTATATATTCCTGCCATCTATCTATGATATCCTTATTGTCTGTTAGCATTTTTCCTTTTTTGTCTGCAATGCATCCACCTTCTGTGGCTTTTTTATTTTTATTAGTCATTCTCTTTATTTCTGTGTGCATTCCTCTTAGGTCTTGTTTGCTTTCCATAGTTTCTATTTCTCTACATTTTTGGCTGAGCCAGTCTTCTTTTGCCTTTTTGCACATTTTGCGTATCTCATTATCTATTTTATTGTATTGGGCAGTGTTCTTCGCTTGTCTCCTTTCTTCCATTTTTTCTAAGATGGTGTTAGTTATCCATTTTTGTTTTTTGTTCTTTTCTCTTTTGGGTAAGGTGTCGCAGGCTTTTTGTATGCTTTTCTTTATGCATTGCCATTTGGTTGTTACTTTTTCATCAGGATTTTCTCTTCTGTATTGTTCAATTCCTTCCTCTAGCAGCTTCTGGTATGTGTTCTTTACTTGTATTGTATAGGTATCTTTAATATCTTTTTGATTTAAAGCTGTTATGTCGAGTGGGTTTGTTGATGAATCAGATTTTTGCTTGTTTCTCTTTAGTTTGATTTTCATTTTAATCATTACAGGATTGTGATCAGAATTAATATCTGCTCCTGGGTAGGTTTTGGCTTTCTTTACGCTGTTACGGAACCTTTCTTTTATCATTATGTAATCTATTTGATTCCTCTTCCTATCTCCAGGGCTTTTCCATGTGTATAGTTTCCTTTTCTCTTGCTCAAAGTAGGTGTTACATATTATCAGCCTGTTTTCTTCACAGAATTGTATTAATCTTTCTCCTCTGTCATTTCTTTTTCCTAAACCATGATTTCCTATAATTGTCTTATATCTACCTTTTCCTACTTTAGCGTTCATGTCACCCATTACAATCAAGATGTCTGAAGATTTCACTTGCTTCATAACTTTATTTAGGTCTTCATAGTATGCCTCTATTTGTTCATCTGTGTAGTCTTGAGTAGGTGCATATGTCTGTATTATTGCTATGTCGAATGGTTTTGCTTTCAACTTGAGTAGTATAATCCTATCACTGTATGTCCAGTGGGTACTTATATATTTTTGTAGCTCTCTTTTTATCAGTATTCCTACCCCCCTTTGATGTTCTGTTGTGTTTCCTGAGTATATAAATGTATATTTTTCGTCTTCAATGTACCCACATTCCTTCCATCTAGTCTCTGATATGCCTAAAATATCTATATTTATTCGTTCTGCTTCTTGAATTAGATTTTCCAATTTCCCTTGTTGATATAGAGTCCTAACATTCCAAGTACTTATTTTAAGATCTTTCCTCCGACATAAGTTCGAATTTCTCCGACTCTCCATGGCTTCCTCTGGACTGGTACGTGATGAGGCTCCAATCTCTTTCACGGTGGTCAGCCATGTTCGTCTTTCGTGTTCTGAACATGCCTCTTGTGTACCACACACTTTGCTGTTTTCGCTTTCTGGGCCGTTGATCATTCTTGATTCCTCCGCCTCCATCCACCGTCACAGACTTTTCACATAAGGGTTGAACATACCCGTTTTTTCCGTTGACATTTTTGTCAAACCATGTGCTTGCCTATCGAACCGCGAACACACAACACAAAGAAGAATAAATCATATTCCACTTAAATATCGGCAATCACAGTCCATCCCCACGTTAGAAGTAAAACATACACCAAACGGGAGAATAGCAACACATAATTTCACAACTAGACTGTCGCGTAAATCATTTAAATATATCAGCAAGAGCCGAATTATAAAAATCGACTACACGAAGCCGCCATGACACCGGAAGTCTTATTCTACAGACTCACAAAGTCTTGCTCTTGAATGGCCCTTTTGATAGCCAGGAAGGGTTTACGTGTTTCCTTATGTGTGTACAAGGGTTTCCCTGAATCTTATATACATCATCATCTGCCAACATTGTCTCAAAATATACATTTGCCAAACAGGCCAATGCCTAGGAGACAGAATCTGTGAACTCTTATATAACACCAAACATGATTCTGGCATTCCTGTCTCCTTCCATTTCAGATATCTCTGATGACTTCTGTGATCCCCTCTTTTTCTTCTTATACCCATAGCCGGTTCGCATTGGGGAACCTACTAATAGCCCGCTTTGATACTCTCCAACCAAGAGGATTAAACTCTTTTCATTCTTTTCTTTAGTCGCTGGTCTCCTCTCCATTTCTTTCCTTTGTCCTAATCCCTATTCCTCCTGGCATTATTTTTCTTACCTCTCTTGCTCTTCTTTCCCCTTGCCTCCCCTATCCTCCTTTTTACTCTTCTTCTTGTTTTCTTCATACCCTAAGGGACACCTCCTTTCATTTTTTTCAATTTTTAATTGTTTGGTTCCTTTCTCTATCTATCTATTGTCCTTTCGAGCCGAAGACGGCACATAGGGCAGAACCACAATCTCAAAAACAGAAACCTTGTGTGCCAAAATGGCACATTTTGCAGAGATCACTGCTTCTAAAATCTATGTCCCTGTTTCCATAACAACACTTTTTACAATGACAGCTTGTCAAGCCATCGATCAATCTCCTTAGTCGCCTCTTGGTTCCTTTGGTCTAATTAAGTTCTACTTGCCCTATTGCCTACTAATCTGTTAGCCAGACTATGTAAATACTGACCACTGTCTTTTCTGCAAATCTTTCTGCTGTTTTTTATAGCTGTTTCATTGTGTATTCTGAATGGGATTTTTGTGTTTAATGTGTATAGTTTGTTTGCTACCTGATGAAGGTTTCTGCCAAAACATAGTTTCTCTACCAATGAAAGAAACTGGGAAAGTTTGGCATTAGATCATAATAAAAGGAGAGCAAAAAATTAAAAAAACAGCACAGCAACATTCGAGGAATCATTGATGTCAAATTCAAAGACAAGACAAACAAAATGTGCAAGAGAAAGGAGATGAGGCCAGGCACCACAAATGCATCTTGTTCATTCTGCAGTCAGATCTGTCTATCCAATATTCGCAGGTTCAGCCTTGAGAAAAGCTGTTCAATAAAACAGCATCCAGCATAAGACAATATTATTTGACCAAACTACTGCTTGCCACCAACCATCAGTCAAGACACTAAAGGACATATATAATATATATAATCTAAACATTGCTGAATGTTTAGATTGCTTATTTACACCCACCTTGTGCATACTTACATTGTTTATTAACACCCACATTGAGCATACTGTGTGCTAGTTTTTTTTTAGTTTTTTTATCATCTTCATCATCATGGTGTATCATGTTGTGTTGTGTTGATCACTTTTTCCAACATAATTCAACATTTCAAAACTTCACTTGGGATTTGTTATTTTGTCATTTTTAGTGACAAACCACAATTCACTACCAGCAGAGATAGACTCAAGATGCATTAGAGCTTGTCAAATCAGTGGATAGCTATCACTGTAATAGAGTAAATTTCCATTCTTCGAACTCATCATTATAATTCTACCTTTCCTTCTTGAAGAATGGAAATTTCCATTCTTCGAACTCATCATTATAATTCTACCTTTCCTTCTTGAAGAATGGAAATTTCTATTCTTCGAACTCATCATTATAATTCTACCTTTCCTTCTTCCCCACTTCCGTGTCTCCACCACCCACCATTAACTCTGCATTATCTCCATTTCTACAACTTGCGTGGTGGAAATTTCCTAAACTTAAATTTATGTCCTAACTACTGATGGTCGCTACCATATGTTACTGCTATTGTCCGTTAAGGAAGCGGGTAACAACTAAGTTACCTGCCCCTTGCTCTCACTAGCTTACTCTATTACATCACCACTATTGTTCAATAAGGAAATAACTCTAGAGGCAAAACGGGCACTATACAATACAATCTTCATCCCAATGTTGTGCTGCCAATGTCAGACCTGGACCCTAGATGCAAGAACAATAAGAAAAATAACCTCTACTGAGATTAAATGTGTTACATGAATGACAGGAAACAGCCTGAGAGACAAGATCAGAAATGAAGAACTGAGAAAAAAAGCTAGGAATAGTTTTTACCATAAGAAAATATATAAAAAAAACAACAGATAAAATGGTTTGACCACATGACAAGGCAGAAAGATCAAAACACAACACAACGAGCCTTGAATTAACGTTGTGGGAATACCAGACCCAGGGGTCGACCATGAAAAAGATGGATTGATGGAATATTAGAAGCACTAGGAAACATAATAGCAGCCAAAGCAAACAGAAGAGCAAAGGACTGCAAATTATATCTCTCCTCGACGCTGAAAGGCAAATGAGGAAGGAAATGAGTAGACTTGGGATTATTTTCCAATCACTTTGTCATTGGAACTCATGTATTTCCTTCCTGCCTTCCTCTACTTCCTTTGCCCTTGATTTGTCTATTGTTAATTAGTTTCCACATCTACTCCTTTTTTATGCCCAGATAAGTTTTATTAACTTCATTTTATTTTTAGTCATATTTCATCACTTCATTTCTTAACTGTTCATGGCATTTGGAACATTTTTCTCATAAATAATTCTGTCCTGTGCCAAATCTTCCCATTGTGGATGTGTCAAAAGCTGTAGCCCTTTGACAAAGAGATGGTGCCAGATAATTCTTATCTGTGCCACATCTTCCCATTTTGGATGTGTCAAAAGCTGTAGCCCATTGACAAAGAGATGGTGCCAGATAATTCTTATCTGTGCCAAATCTTCCCATTGTGGATGTGTCAAAAGCTGTAGCCCTTTGACAAAGAGATGGTGCCAGATAATTCTTATCTGTGCCACATCTTCCCATTTTGGATGTGTCAAAAGCTGTAGCCTTTGACAAAGAGATGGTGCCAGATAATTCTTATCTGTGCCACATCCCCCCATTTTGGGCTTTTTGGTTGCCAGGCCATCTTTCTTTTTCTGAAAAAATGTACATACCCATTTCAGCCGGGGTGCACCAGTCAATCAAGGGATTGAACCTAATTTCTTTTCTCATTAGACAACACTACAACTATTCTGCCAATCACACAATTTTTCTTTTTCATAATTCTCTCTTTCAGTTGTACTGGAAATATTTCTTCAACTACATTATGATATTCCTACAGATAACATCTCTTTGGAGCCAGATAACTGTTGTGATCTTGAATATCTGTCTGTACATATATTATTGCAATGTATGATGTTAAACACTATCAAGCATTTGTATTTTCCATTAATTTCGTTCAGATGAAGACAATGACCCAGCAGTATACCGAGCCTAGCCAACCAGATGTATAACCATCATGAGAACACCAGAATCCTGACATGAATCCAGACATTCCTCACTTGCAAACAGCTGATTGATTGTTAAATCTTAACATAATTAAATGCATGTTGGTCCTGTAATGTTTTATATATAAATTGTAATATAATGTTCATTTTTCTCATGTACTCAGTGAGTAATTAATAAGACAATTGCCTAAAACATGCTTCTACAGCCGATGAAACTGACCTGAATGTGCTAGTACTGTATTCATTCTGCTTTTTTGTTAAATCTGGCAAAATTGATATTTAAACAATAAAAGATTTAATTTGTCTAATTGTTGTATTAACCAACTCTAAATGAAATACTGTATTATTTAACTGTGGCCTACATCACTTAACTGTGCCCCACATTACTTAACTGTGGCCTACATTACTTAACTGTGGCCTACAATACTTAACTGTGGCCTACATTACCTAACTTTACCCCACATTACTTAACTGTGGCCTACATCACTTAACTGTGCCCCACATTACTTAACTGTGGCCTACATTACCTAACTTTACCCCACAATACTTAACTGTGGCCTGCATTACTTAACTGTACCCTACAATACTTAACTGTGGCCTACATTACCTAACTTTACCCCATATTACTTAACTGTACCCCACATTACTTAACTGTACCCTACATTACTTAACTGTACCCTACAATACTTAACTGTGGCCTACATTACCTAACTTTACCCCATATTACTTAACTGTGGCCTACATTACCTAACTTTACCCCATATTACTTAACTGTGGCCTACATTACTTAACTGTACCCCACATTACTTAACTGTGGGTACATTACTTAACTGTGGCCTACATCACTTAACTATGGGTACATTACTTAACTGTGGCCTACATTACTTAACTGTGGCCTACATCACTTAACTATGGGTACATTACTTAACTGTGGCCTACATTACTTAACTGTCGCTAAGCTTTATTTTATTCACTAATCAGTTTTAGTAACTGAGCAATAAAACATTGTTATTAATAAAGTAGAGTGTTGCTCAGAACAGAGAAGGGTGTTATGAAAGAACAAATCTTGCTTTGAAGAAATGCTCTGTTCTGAGCAACACTCTACTTTATTAATAACCATGTCAATGTTTTATTGCTCAGTTACTAAAGCTGAAAATGACACAATACAGTTGGTTAATCTATGAGCAAAGAAATGAAGTCAGTTCAGGAATATTCTGATAGAATAAGAGATATGATTTTAGCCATAGAAAACAGTATGTAAATAGCACTGGCATGAGAATGCAGGCTGTGGTAGATAGTGCCACTCTGTGCTTACTTTCAGAGACTGATATCAAGATAATAGTTATTATGTCAGACTATCGGTTTATATGTAAGTCACAAGTTCTAAAAAGTGGTTTTTTCATGACGTGAAAGATAGAACATTTGGAGGCCTAAGACCTTTCTTTAAGAAGTTGTGTGGAGCTACTATTTGGTCACTCAGGATTTCACTGGCCTAAAGAAGATGGCAAACTAGTTTTGTGGGCTCCTGTAGTCAGAACTTTGAAACGTTTGACAAATTCTGATTGCTTATTACTAACTGTCTGTCAAGATGCCAAAGGCCATATATATATATATATATATATAGGTAAATACCATAATAGGTAAATGTAAATGATACAAACAGTTTCTTCATTGCTGATAAGTTGCTTCAGAAAGAGCCCTTTACTTTCCCATTATTGTTTTGGGACATTCTTTCAGTCTGTTTCAGACAAATGTCATGATGCATTGTCGTGGTTTAAAGAAGATATTATTTACAACCATTTAATGAATTTTGAGAGACAATGGCTTTAGGGGAAAATGTGTGTCTCCACACGTGTGTTATGTGGCAACAACAAAAATGAAGGAAAATAACTAATAGAATTATAATAATGATATTATTTTCCCGTATCTATCGTAATATAATTAATAGTCAAGTATAATTTTGTTTAAAATGTCTGATATATAATGAAAGTGAGAAATAGAATGATAACATTGTAGTAAAACTGATAAGTTGATATTGTTTATGTGACAGATCATCCATGACAAAACAAAAACTAAGTGGTTTTCAGCAAATTCATTACAGGAACATTTTCCAGATATTGTGATAATGGTCCAAAGACGAAATTAATTATTTAAAACAATTTTTTTTTATATGCATATATAATATAGTATTTTTTGTACTTGTACAGTGCTCATCTGCACATAAAATCAGTGGTGAACTTCATTTGAATCAAGATGATAGCAGGACTAGCCATATTTTAGTTGTTATTATGTGAAATTGCAGCTCATTCTAGAGCATGATCCTCTGGATTGTTATGTTTGCCTAATGTAGGTTTAGTTGGAAGTTTAATGATAATATTGACATTGATACACTTATTACAAGAGGAGATGTTAGCTGCAGTGGAATGGGCAAACATAGCTTAGACTACACCACAAGTACTAGCTTCACAATCTGTCTATATATTATTTTTGATAGTTTCATGAGTGATGTATCAATTGATATAGCCATGGAAGGGTAGAGTGTCAAGAGATAAGTAGACAATCATTATGTTACATTTTTGGCAAGACCCACAAATGTATGCTGGGTATTTTTTATATTTAATATACAGCTTAGAGTGATTAATCTTGGAGTGTTGCAAATCATAGATTGGTGACTTCTTTGAATGTTGAAACTATTACTTTATGTTATAGATTTGAAAGAATTATTTTTTAAAATGTCAGATTTGAAAGAATTATATTTTTTAATGTTAGATGGATTACTTCTTGAAATGTTGCAGACTTGCAGTAATTACTTCTTTGATTGCTAAAAATCGAACTTGAATGCTGTAAATTATCTATTTTTAGAGACACCTAGAGGCTGAAAGCGTACAAATAGTGAACATGATATTTGACTTCCCATCCGTGTGCTGTGTCATAAAAATCCATTGCTCTAGTGACAATCCAAACCATCAACATCATTGGGTGCCTCTCCACATCTAAGATTGGCTACAATGGAGCACCATTCCACTCTGTCTCTTACTTTGATAGTGCAGGTTGTCATAGGCTGACTTGTTCATCTTTTGATGTTACTCATCCATGTTAGTTTTGGTCAACCTCTTTTACCTTGTATTTTCCATTCCAAGATTACTTCTAGTAGGCTGCTGTGTCTTTTAGCATGCCCCAAAAATCTCATTTGTCCTGTTTGAATTGTGTTTAGTAGTTCTCTTTTTTATTTTTAGTTGTTTTAAGACTTCATTTGTTTTCTTTTCTTTCCATCAAATTCTTCCCATTCTTCTATAAATCTGCATTTCAAAGCTTCAATTTTTTGTTCTGTTTTCTTGTCTAATATCCATGTTTCTGCACCATACACAAATGTTGAGACGATATAACATTTTGCTATTCTTATAGCATTCCTATAGAGATATTTACCTTGCTCTGTGTTATCTATCCCTACTTTTTAAGCTAAAACAATTTGTTGTAGACATTTAGTTTCTTCATGTTTGCTGTGAACGATTGATTGGTGGCCTTACAAACCCTAACTGTGAAACATCCATTGTTTTTTAAATAGGAAACTTGACTCTTAGACAGAAGTGATGAACTTTAATCTAGACCTAGCAGTGAAATCAATTATAAAGTTAAATAAAATAGGTTTCTGGAAGGCACAAACAATGCCACAGGAGGTGAACATGTATCAACCATGTGATGAGAAAAGATAATCAAAGAACTATAAAACAGGCCCTCAGATGGGAAACAGAAAAAGGAAAAGAGGTTGGCCTAAAGATCCACTAAAAAGAACACATGCAAGAGGCAAAAAACAGAATTCATCATCTCCTTTGCCAAGACTGATAGGTTTTTCCAGAAAAGGAACATGTGGTGAGATAATTACATGTGGTGAGATAATTACATGTGGTGAGATAATTACATGTGGTGAAATGTGTGTCCTATGCAAAGTCTGACGCTTAATAGCAAAGATCAACAGGCATGGAAAGTCTAGTAATTCTGCTTTATGTGCCATCTTTAAAGGACAATAGATAGATAGAATTAATCTGCAGATTGTAATCAGAAGGCATTTTGCTTAATCAGGGAACTCATAAGATTCTTCTTCTACCTTTCAGCTCCCCGTGGAGCATAGGTCTTCAACAAACACTTGACAAGCCGTTCTGTTTCTTGCCATTCTTTTAAGATCATTCCATGTTTCCCCATCATCTTCATCTCTGCTTCTATCTGTCTTCTCCAAGAATTCCTTGGTCTTCCTCTTTGTCTTTTCCCCTGGGGATTCTAAAAAAGGGCCTGTTGTGTAATACTCTCAGTTGGCTTCCGTAGTGTGTGTCCTATCCAGTGCCATCATCTTCACTGTATCTCTTTATCCACTGGTATTCGACTGGTACATTTCCATAATTCTATGTTAGTGATTTTGTCCTCAACTCATAAGATGCTCTTATATAAATGCATCTATATGTCTGAGTGTTCATATACTCATACTTCTGTAAACATTCTTTAATTTGTACTTTGCTGACAGAAAGATATCTTGTGTTCATAGTACTAGTTCTATGATGGTGTCATTAATTTAGAGTACCTGTTACTACCCTAAACCATAACTGAAAATGTCCAGCAACTTCAATCTTTTGCCTTGCTTTTCCTTATTTGTTTTTGTCTCTTGCTAAAAGCATATTTTGTTGAATAAATAATTGTATCAAAGTATGCTTCATCAACATATAAGTACTGATTTGAGCAAGAATCATTTTCTGTGTATTTTCAACTTCTTATATACTATATCCACGTCACAAATCATTAGCTAAACTGTTTTCAATTTGTGGCTTTTGGTTGAAAGTAGCAAGACTGGGTTAAAAATGACAACTCATTTAAGCTATATTATGATGAGTACTGAGTAGTTAAAAAATGATCATGTCCTTAGAAGAAAGTCAATGAAAAAAATGTGTTTTTGTTGTGGCTTTTCCATCTTCATCAAGATCTCAATATGCAACTCCTTCATTTATGACAGTGTTATTTCAAATATTGCATGACAGTTAAACCAGATTAAAACAAATACCATTGAAATACAAATAAATGTTACATTTTATAGATGTTAAAATGAAAAGACAATTAGAGGCCACAGATTTCTCAGAAGAATATTGAAAGCTCCTTGGACAGCTAAATAGACCAACGAGGACATTCTCAAAGAATCCACCACAAAAAGGGAGCTCCTGAAATACATCAGAAAGAAACAATCAACATTTTTTGGGCACATCATGAGATGAGGAAAGTTGGAATACTTGGTTACAACTAGCAAAATACAGGGAAAGATAGATTGCGGACGACAAAGAGAGAAGATACTAGACAGCTTGGTGTCATGGCACGAAAAACAGTCAACAACAGAATTGATACAATGCACTATGGATAGAAAATTGTTGAAGAAAAAGATCACCTACACCAACTGGTAGGGTACATGATGATAGATGTTCAGCTTAGCAGAAACACTCTTGGTTGTTAGAAGAAACACTCTTGGTTTTTAGAAGAAACACTGCTGTTTGATAGAGATTTCCATTGTAGTCTCTGTTACAGGGGAAAGCTAATAAGTTCATGTTTGTTTTTTAATAAAGCAGAGTTAACTTGCTCTGTTCTGTGTTGTTTTGGTTTTATGTTTTCAACTATGATAAATTGTAACTAGTTTATCTGAGTTGTCAACAGTTGTATATAGAATAACAAAAAATCTTTGAGAACAATAAATTTGTTCTTGAGAAACATACGATAATGATGCAAATGCTTTTGAACATTCCATTTACACTTACTTTAACTGAATATAAGTTTTTCTTTCATGATAATATTAGTTCCTTATTTTGTATTTTACACAGTTTATATTTGTTTTGATTATCTACCTACATTAAATGTTTTTTCCTTTAATTTGACTACATTTTTCTGTATTCCCCATTCACATGTCCATACTTATCCTTATTTCCATTTAACATGATCTAAAAATAAATACAAATATATATTGAGATCAAATAATTATCTCTCTTGTGATTCATTGCCACTAGAAGTTACATTGTTGGTTTGTTTTGTTGCTGTTTTTTATTTTTTTTTTAATCAGACCTCCTCATTTCAGTCATGCCAATCAACTTTCAAAAACTCTATGCATGTAAATAAACGTGAATTTTTGCCCTTTGTACATGGTGGCTAACCGACAACATCACCACAGACTGTGTTAGTGGTCACTTTAGATGTAATCCAGTCAATATACTTGCTGACGTTGGTATAGATGCCAGGCCATTTGTACTCTGCACATTGAAAGCCCCAGCTGGAGATTCCTGTCAAGAGAAAAGACAGCAGACTAGTAGATGTACCTAAAGTATAACCTTGAAGTCTCTTTGTGTCATGTAGTAATTACTTGTGACAGAAGTACAATTTATACATGTTGCTCTAGCTTTTGTGTTTCCATATAAATCTTTTAGCTGCAACAGGAACTACCTACCCTCATCTTGTGTCATACATTGTGACAGCTTTAATCCTTCTGTAGCCAGATCCATTGAGCATTTCAACATTCAACACAAAACCCCAAAATAAAACACATTTTTTGTGTTATTTACTGTGAGATGCCAACACTAAACATAATGGACGATTTCAATATTTCTGCTTGATCTGTTTGGATAAAATCTCAAAGAGTTATTCCTCACTAGCCATTTTCAAGTTAGAATATGAGTTAATTAAACTTACAAGCTAACATAAACAAACAAGAAATCATACATGAGCATAACATTAATAATTATATACTATGTGTCCAAAAAAACATTCCTTGATTTAAAGTGCTTTTAAAAACAAAACTTATTATATTAAATGTCTTTGGGTACAGTTTCATCTGCTCATAAAGTTTCATGTGGTATCACACTCATACACACACACACTTGACTCTAGAAACATTGACGCAATAATCTAGCTTGGACAAGACTCTTTGCTTGCAGCATATGTAGTGTGGTGGAGTTCACAGCTTCAGTGATGCATTCCAGCAGATCTTCTAGGTTTGGTGCATGTAGTGCAGGCACTGCACTCTGACCTTCACCAAGGAAAGAGTCACAAACAATTAGATCTGGTGATCTTGGGGCACGGCACTCTGACCTTCACCAAGGAAAGAGTCACAAACAATTAGATCTGGTGATCTTGGGGCACTGCACTCTGACCTTCACCAAGGAAAGAGTCACAAACAATTAGATCTGGTGATCTTGGGGCACGGCACTCTGACCTTCACCAAGGAAAGAGTCACAAACAATTAGATCTGGTGATCTTGGGGCCCACTTGCAGAACACCTGTAATTTTGTCTGTGTTGCTGTGGAGTGAGCTCCACTTGAATTTTGCTGTCATCTGATGGCGGGAGGAATGCACAAAGATTTTGTGGACAGAAAAGAACATTTTTGAGCAAACCTGCAGCACATCACTGAAGCTGTAAACTCAGTCATGCTGGATATACCTCAGAAAATCTTGTCTGAGCTAGATTGTCTCACTGATGTTTGCCAAGTAAGAGCTGGGACACTCATTGAGTGTGTATGTGATACTATATAAAACTTCATGAGTTGATGCAACTGTAATCACCGATGTATAAGAATATTCCAACTAGTTTTGATTTTATAATTACTTGAAATAAGAAGTGGTTTTGTGGGCATCCTGTTTTGTACAAATGGAAAATTAAGATGAATTTTACCTTCACTAAGGAGTAATAATGATGATGAATAAGTGATGAAAAAGATGGAGTTCATTTGTTTTGAAGGGGAGTGATCTTTCATTAAGACATCAGCTAATATGCCCTTTTGGTGTTGTTACTCTTTTCTGTCTCTTTGTTGGGCTAAAAAAACTTGTGAATATTGATTGTCATTCTCCCTAGTTTTCCATACCTTCCGTGTGATATGAGTTACTTGATTTGGGCTGGGTTTTTATGGGTTTTTTTTTAAAAAATAGGTCCATACTTTCAATTTATATGGGAAAAAGACCATTTCTGAGATATTCCACAATTCTTTTCTTAAATTAATCTGCACAAAAAATTTGTTGAAAATAAAATTATGCAGAATTGTGAAATTTATGGTTTTTCTTATACTTAAGCAGCCAAACAAAATCATACCAAAGTATGTTTGAACCAGCGTTATAAACTGTATATTGGCCCCATCTTCTCCTTCTTCTTCTACCTTTTTTTAGCTCCCAGTGGAGCATAGGTCTTCAACAAACACTTTCCAAGTCGTTCTGTTTTTTGCCATTCTTTTAAGATCATTCCATGTCTTCCCCATCATCTTCTTCTCTGCTTCTATCTGTCTTCTCCAAGAATTCATTAGTCTTCCTCTTTGTCTTTTCCCCTGGGGATTCCAAAAAAGGGCATGTTGTGTAATACTCTCAGTTGGCTTCCATAGTGTGTGTCCCATGCAGCGCCATTGTCTTTGCTGTATATCTTTATCCACTGGTATTTGACTGGTACATTTCCATAATTCTATGTTAGTGATTTTGTCCTGCCATTTCCATCCTTTTATTCTAAGTAAGCATCCATTAATGAAAGTCTGTATCTTCGTGATAGTCAATTTTGTTGTTCTCCATGTTTCACAGCCATATAATAGGACCGACTTATCATTTGAGTTGAAAATTGTTATTTTTGTATTTAACCTAATTTCTTTGGATTTCCATGTTTCCCAGTGCAATGAAAGCTCCTCTTGCTTATGATATCCTTATTTTGGTATCATTTTTTGTTTCTCCCTCCTTATCTATATTACTGCCCAGATATATGTAAGATTGTACATCTAGTAGAGGTATTTCTCCTAGTTTTATTTGGTTATTGCCAACTGTATTAATTCTCATAATGTTGGCCTTATCTCTATTAATCTTCAGTCCTAGCTGTTGTGATCTCTCATCAAGTATGCTCATTTTATCCTGCATCTGTTGATGGCTGTGTGATAGGAGGAGTTATGTCATCAGCAAAGTCTAAATCATCAAGTTGTTTAGTCAGTGACCACTGGATCCCATTTCTGTTATTTTGAGTTATTTTCATAATCCAATCTATGGCCAGTAGAAAGAGAAATGGAGACAGAAGGCATCCTTGCCTTACTCCTGTTCTTATTTCAAATGCTTCTGTAAGCTGTCCTTCATGCACCACACTACATTTCGTTCCTTCATACATTGTTTTTTATCAGGTTAATAAACTTTATGTGGATTCCGTAATGACTCAGCAACTTCCAAAGCATTCTTCTGTCTAAACTATCAAATGCCTTTTCGTAATCTATGAATCCAATATAAAGTGGGGATTTTAGTTCTAAATTTTGTTCAACTATTATACTTAGAGTATTTATTTGATCAGCACATGATCTGTTCTTCCTAAAACCTGCTTGTTCATCTCTCAAATGTTTCTCTATGGCCTCTTTTAGTCTCTCCAGAATGATTCTTCTTAATATTTTTGCTGGCACTGATAGTAGCATAATTCCCCTATAATTTGTGCACTCCTGTAAACTTCCTTTCTTTGGTAGTTTGATCATATAACCTTCTTTCCAGTCTTTAAGTATTTCTTCCCTCTCCCAAATTTTATCCAATAGATCATGTTGCATCTTGGTAGAGGTGTTAATATCTGCTTTGATGGCTTCGCAAGGAATTTCATCTGGTCCTGTGGCATTACCATTTTTTAATAGTTTGATGGCTTTCATTATTTCTTCATTGCTTGGTTTTCCACAATTAACGTGTAACTCTTCTTCTGCTGGTAGTATATCTGGAGGATTATTTGAGCCGGGTCTGTTCAAAAGTTCTTCAAAGTGCTCTTTCCATCTCTCCATTTGTTCCCTTATATTACTAAGCAGATTTCCTTTCTTATCTTTAATAAAGGCATTCATCTGTTTGTATTTTCCACTTAATTTCTTTGTGCTGTTGTACAGTTCTTTCATATTCCCTTTATTTGCTGTTTCTTCTGCCTCTTTAGCTGGTTCATCTATATATTTCCTCTTATCCCTTTTAATGCATCTTCTCACTTCTTTGTTCACCTCTGTGTAAGCTTCCTGTGTTTTGGCTTTATTACTTCTCGTTTTGCTTTTATTTATGTCTGCTTTCTTGTTCTTTCTTTCTTTAATTTTATCCAGGGTCTCTGCTGTCATCCATGCCTTATTCTGGCGTTCTCTTTTCCCCAGTGTTTCTTCGCATGTCTCTTTCCATATATCTTTTACCTGTTTCCAATGATCTTCTATATTTATTGTATTTTCTAGTTGTTGGAGGACTTGATATTTGTTTGATATTGTGACTGCAAATTTATCTTAAATTCCTTGTTCTTTAAGAAACCCTACATTGAAATACTTTCTACCCTTATTCGTTGTAGTATACCTTTTCAGTTTAATTTTAAGTTTGGCTATCAGAAGATGATGATCCGAAGCTACATCTGCCCCTCTATATACTTTTACATCCTGTAAGGATGACTTAAACTTATTATAATGCATATGTGATCAATTTGATTTTCCGTTCTATGATCTGGTGACACCCATGTAGCTTTGTGTATTCATTTATGTTGGGATATTGTTCCTACTAGGCTCACTTGATTAAGGGCGCAGAAATTCACAAATATCTCTGCATTCTCGTTTATATCTCCAAGTCCATGTTTTCCCATAATCTCTTCGAAGCCTCTGTTGTCTGATCCTACTTTAGCATTTAGGTCTCCCATCAAGATTATAATATCCACAATTGACCACATCTAAAGCAGTAAAAAGCCAAAATATATATTTTTTTCTGCATTGTCAGGAAGTTACAAATAACTGGTGAAGAGTCTCTGCAGAGTGCGTTCAATCCAGCTAAGCATGATGTGTGAGTCAGTCAAGATGACTGCATGTATCATTAGTCTCTTAACCAGTTATGTGATAGCTTCTTTCACAGCCTCAATATCCAAGCGTGTGATGGAGATTAGCAGTCTTGTAGGCTCCTGCACCTTTCTTTATCAACTATCCAATAGAATAGACAACAAGACGCCAGCAGCTCCACACAGTCCTTGTGACCGACCCATCAGTGTAGATGATCCTGAAATTGTGTAATGGTTTACAACAATATGTGTCACCTGTGATCCTGCCCAGCACATCTGATTTCACACTGTGGAATTTTTTGGTACCAGTTTGCCTTCCCTCTTAATTCCCACTCCCTTGGCTAATCTTGTTAATTTGTTTCCAGTGCCACCATGAAGAGGTGGAGTTAGTCTTGTTGGTGTGGTTTCAAGTGCCACCATGAAGAGGTGGAGCAGTCTTGTTGGTGTGGTTCCAGCGCCACCATGAAGAGGTGGAGCTAGTCTTGTTGGTGTGGTTCCAGCTCCACCATGAAGAGGTGGAGCTAGTCTTGTTAGTGTGTTTCTAGTGCCACCATGAAGAGTTGGAGCTAGTCTTGTTAGTGTGTTTTTAGTGCACTATGAAGAGGCGGAGCAGTCTTGTTAGTGTGTTTCTAGTGCCACCATGAAGAGGTGGAGCTAGTCTTGTTAGTGTGTTTCTAGTGCACTATGAAGAGGCGGAGCAGTCTTGTTAGTGTGTTTCTAGTGCACTATGAAGAGGTGGAGCAAGTCTTGTTAGTGTGTTTCTAGTCACTATGAAGAGGCGGAGCAGTCTTGTTAGTGTGTTTCTAGTGCACTATGAAGAGGCGGAGCAGTCTTGTTAGTGTGTTTCTAGTGCACTATGAAGAGGCGGAGCAGTCTTGTTAGTGTGTTTCTAGTGCCACCATGAAGAGGTGGAGCTAGTCTTGTTAGTGTGTTTCTAGTGCACTATGAAGAGGTGGAGCTAATCTTGTTAGTGTGTTTCTAGTGCACTATGAAGAGGTGGAGCATGTCTTGTTAATGTGTTTCTAGTGCCACCATGAAGAGGTGGATCAGGATGTAGCCAGTGACACAAACCAATCATTTATGAGTTTCTGAGCACATTTAGACTATACATAGCTGTAGTTGAATAACAGAGTGACTAACAAATGCATTACCTTGGATGAACCATGTATCATTATCTTTGCAGATGAGAGGGCCTCCACTGTCACCCTGAAAGAATATTAATGAAGAATCTAAGCAAACAACAAGTTGAGATGATCTTCATTATGTCAGTACTAACCTTATGAAAGTCATCTGTGATTCTCTTGAGTTCATTGATAACATTAGGATAATACATACTAATGTAGACATATGAGATATTTTAAATGTTATTTTTGTTTCATTATGACAGTCAACGTGGAACCATAATTTAAATGAATTTTAACTAGGACAGTTAAGGAAAGTAATAACAGTGAAGAGAAAAACCTCCCCTTTCACTCAATTATTTCTTTTGGTTTAATTAATGTGAGGTTGAAACATTTAACACCTTTCATCTCTAACTGATGTTACTTGGTTCTGTGGACACCTCTCATCACTAACTGATGTTACTTGGTTCTGTGGACACCTCTCATCTCTAACTGATGTTACTTGGTTCTGTGGACACCTCTCATCTCTAACTGATGTTACTTGGTTCTGTGGACGCCTCTCATCTCTAACTGATGTTACTTGGTTCTGTGGACACCTCTCATCACTAACTGATGTTACTTGGTTCTGTGGACACCTTTCATCTCTAACTGATGTTACTTGGTTTTGTGGACACCTCTCATATCTCTAACTGATGTTACTTGGTTCTGTGGACTCCTCTCATCTCTAACTGATGTTACTTGGTTCTGTAGACACCTCTCATATCTCTAACTGATGTTACTTGGTTCTGTGGACACCTCTCATATCTCTAACTGATGTTACTTGGTTCTGTGGACACCTCTCATATCTCTAACTGATGTTACTTGGTTCTGTGGACACCTCTCATCTCTAACTGATGTTACTTGGTTCTGTGGACACCTCTCATCACTAACTGATGTTACTTGGTTCTGTGGACACCTTTCATCTCTAACTGATGTTACTTGGTTTTGTGGACACCTCTCATATCTCTAACTGATGTTACTTGGTTCTGTGGACTCCTCTCATCTCTAACTGATGTTACTTGGTTCTGTAGACACCTCTCATATCTCTAACTGATGTTACTTGGTTCTGTGGACACCTCTCATATCTCTAACTGATGTTACTTGGTTCTGTGGACACCTCTCATATCTCTAACTGATGTTACTTGGTTCTGTGGACACCTCTCATATCTCTAACTGATGTTACTTGGTTCTGTGGACACCTCTCATATCTCTAACTGATGTTACTTGGTTCTGTGGACACCTCTCATATCTCTAACTGATGTTACTTGGTTCTGTAGACACCTCTCATCTCTAACTGATGTTACTTGGTTCTGTGGACTCCTCTCATCTCTAACTGATGTTACTTGGTTCTGTAGACACCTTTCATCTCTAACTGATGTTACTTGGTTCTGTGGACACCTCTCATCACTAACTGATGTTACTTTGGTTCTGTAGACACCTCTCATCTCTAACTGATGTTACTTGGTTCTGTGGACACCTCTCATATCTCTAACTGATGTTACTTGGTTCTGTGGACACCTCTCATCACTAACTTATGTTACTTGGTTCTGTGGACACCTCTCATCACTAACTGATGTTACTTGGTTCTGTAGACACCTCTCTACTCTAACTGATGTTACTTGGTTCTGTGGACACCTCTCATATCTGTAACTGATGTTACTTGGTTCTGTGTACACCTCTCATCTCTAACTGATGCTACTTGGTTCTGTGTACACCTCTCATCTCTAACTAATGTTACATGGTTATGTGGACACATGCACTGGTTTCATGCTATTGTATGTATTTACCAGCTGATGCTTGACACCAGCAAATAAAGTGTCATTAGTTGTAACTTGCCATGATAATCTTCTTCATTATAATTCAACTTGCCATACTTGAATACAGCACAGTTGTCAGAGCATTAAACATAAAACAAGCCAGTTACAGTTACTGTAAAGTACTGACACGATTTTAAATTATCAAATGGTGAGACTGGCTGTACTAGAAGTCTATTTAGTTTATGTTCCCTCGGTTAGTTCAGTCAATGTCATTTTTGAACAAGTATGCCTCTATTGTTTCAATTGTTTATCAAACGTGCACTGTACAACGACAGTTTTAAAATGACGACAGGCCAGATTTTGTCCACAGATCACTTCTCCAGACCTCTCCAAATAGTTGAAACGATACCTTCTTCCATGATTGTCAATCTTGACATTTGAACAAAATCTCCACCAGCTCAAAGTACCACATAATCTATTCATTTACTTTGGAGTTGTTTATCTTTCTCGTCCCCACCTCTAAAAAAAAAAAAAAGAGAAATTGCCATATGTGGGTCTAACTTATTTCACCCTTATTTATTTTAGTGAATAAATTGATAGATGCGTTCAGTTAAGCAGGCACGTGCATGCCAACAAAATGTGAGGAAATACGAGTAACAGCAGGCAGGGGGAGTGTGCTCACCTTACAAGCATCCTTCCCGCCTGCTTCGTAGCCAGCGCAGAATGTGTATTCTGGGATGAAGTTAGTGAAGTACCAATCTGGCTGGGAGCAAACTTCATCCGATATAATCGGTAGCGACACTTGATTTAACACATTTTGATTGCCTGTACCTTCATTGAAACATAATATTACGAGACCGGTAAACGTTTACTCTCTGCAACAATGGTTATGTTTCTTCTCTTGTATAGTCTTCTTGGTCTGTATTCTTCACCTAACTATCCTCTCTATCTATCTGATCTAATCTACCTAACTACCTACCTACATCTATCTATTCTATTCTAATCTAATCTAATCTAATCTAATCTAATCCTATCTATCTATCTGTCTGTCTGTCTGTCTGCCTGCCTGCCTGCCTGTCTGTCTGTCTGTCTGTCTGTCTGTCTGTCTATCTATCCATCCTATCTATCCTATCTATCTATCTATCTATCTATCTATCTATATCTATCACGTAATATACTACGATCTAATACTGGATATTCACATTTTTTTTTAAATTAATGATGGGTAAAGAGCCTTTCAGAGTAGTCTTACAGCATTTTTGTATCTCATCATTGGTCTGTCCTCGGGCCTTCTACCATCAACGAGTTGCTCATGCAAACATAGGCGACACATACAGAACGAGATTAGAAATTGGCTATAATAGTGCTATTTAATTTTTGGTTTGATAATTCTGTACTGACATTTCAGTAGCTTTTATCTGCAAGGGATTGACTATGACATTTGATCTGGCAGCTATATCAAGTGAAAATCTATCAAGTGGAATCTTCTATCATGTGAAATTCTTCTATCAAGTGAAAATCTTCTATCAAGTGAAATACTTCTATCAAGTAAAATTCTTCTATCAAGTAAAATTCTTCTATCAAGTGAAATACTTCTATCAAGTGAAATACTTCTATCAAGTGAAATACTTCTATCATGTAAAATTCTTCTATCAAGTGAAATACTTCTATCATGTGAAATACTTCTATCAAGTGAAATACTTCTATCAAGTAAAATTCTTCTATCAAGTGAAATACTTCTATCAAGTAAAATTCTTCTATCAAGTAAAATTCTTCAATCAAGTGAAATACTTCTATCATGTGAAATACTTCTATCATGTGAAATACTTCTATCATGTGAAATACTTCTATCATGTGAAATACTTCTATCAAGTAAAATTCTTCTATCAAGTGAAATACTTCTATCATGTGAAATTCTTCTATCAAGTAAAATACTTCTATCATGTGAAATACTTCTATCAAGTGAAATACTTCTATCATGTGAAATTCTTCTATCAAGTGAAATACTTCTATCAAGTAAAATTCTTCTATCAAGTAAAATTCTTCAATCAAGTGAAATACTTCTATCATGTGAAATACTTCTATCATGTGAAATTCTTCTATCAAGTGAAATACTTCTATCATGTGAAATACTTCTATCAAGTAAAATTCTTCTATCAAGTGAAATACTTCTATCATGTGAAATACTTCTATCAAGTGAAATACTTCTATCAAGTAAAATTCTTCTATCAAGTAAAATTCTTCAATCAAGTGAAATACTTCTATCATGTGAAATACTTCTATCATGTGAAATTCTTCAATCAAGTGAAATACTTCTATCATGTGAAATACTTCTATCAAGTAAAATTCTTCTATCAAGTGAAATACTTCTATCATGTGAAATTCTTCTATCATGTGAAATTCCTATACCTATGATATTCGACAATCATTGAGCAATAAATATGGGCCACCTTCAACACAATGAATATATGCATGGTCTCTAAGAATAAAGAGTCGTGTTTGTGCTTAAAAAAATAGTTTTACTTTTTCATAATTTAAAAAAATATGACACAGCTTTCGCCTGTCTACCATCCTAAAATGTCTTGTTGTCTCAAGGAAATATGGTCAAGTCCATCACCAGCCGTTGCTCCCAAATAATACATCAGCCGTTGCTCCCAAATAAAACACCGTTTTCTAATCCTGCAGCAAACTTCTCGTGTTCGCTTCTAAAAAGGGCATTACAAATATTCCTCATGCAAGCCCTCGTCTATTTGTTTGAGATTCTTGAGATAACCGAGGCAGATTTAAATAAAGAACAGTACACACCAACAGCAAACAAGTTAACTGTCTTTGTATCATAATGTCTTTGTATCACAATGTCTTTGTTTGTATCATAATGTCTTTGTATCACAATGTCTTTGTTTGTATCATAATGTCTTTGTATCACAATGTCTTTGTTTGTATCACAATGTCTTTGTTGATATCATGTCTTTATTTGTATCACAATGTATTGGCTTGTATCACATTCGACAGTGTTATACAAGGAAATAAGAAAGTTGACATCCTGGCTAAGGATGGAAGGAGATCAGAACAACAAAGTTTTCCGATCGAGTGTCAGCAGAAGATTGTAGATAAAAGAGAGCATGCGCGTCAAATTCCAGCAGTTCGATCACCCCCTACATGGAAACCATAGCCATAAGTACATAAAGTTCAAGACTGGAAGCACAGAGCGCCTCATAGATCCTGCAGCCAGTAAAATGCATTGAGAGAAGTTAGGTGGCAAAACAGGGAAACAATACAAAACCATATGACTCCTCGTAATAACATAAGGCGACCATATTTTTGAAACCTTAATAAGTTAATCCGCGACGGATTAATTTGACATAAATTTCCCATCAATAAAATGAAATTTCTTCTGTCTTTTTAAAGTGAATAATACATATTATATATATATATTAAAACTAACTAAAACACCTAAAAATATAGGCTTATAAATCGTTATCAGGAGATTAAAAAAAAAACCAAACATTAGTGATACTCACTTAAATGGAAGGTGAAGCAGAGTTGTACTTTTCTGATCAGTATTTCAGTTTCAGTATAAAAGATTTAAAACTTGGAGCGCATTTTACTGTTACTATTTCGCTAAATGAACAGCCAGTTCAACTTTTTAAATATTTTCTACACAACAATGGAATAATGTATATTTTTAAGTCGAAGAGACGTTTACCATATTGGCAACATTGGTAAATGTTTGTGTCCCTAATGTATTTTAACAAATCCGGGACAAAAGCTAAAAAATCTGCCAAAATCGGGACAGTAACAAATCCGGGACAAAGGTTGAAAAAAGAGTAAAAAATCGGGACTGTCCCGGAAAAATCGGGACGTCTGGTCATCTTACGTAACAGCATCAGGTGAAGGTTTCTTACTGAGGTAAAAGTAGAAGTGAAAAGGTCATCACAAGTGAGAGTTAAAGAGTTTCATACATCGAACCAGTGCTGTTTTATGGTTGCGAATCATGAACAGTAAACAAAGAAGTACAACGCGGATAGAGTCAGCTGACATGTCGTCTACAGAAAGAAGGATGCTTAAAGCTCCGTGGACGGGAAAACAATGCGATGAGGAGGTGCTGAAAGAGGCAGATGAAGATAGGAAGAATGTTAAACAAATTAGGCAAAAGCGGTCCAGATTTGTTGGACACGTGTGGAAAAAAGGCGGGTTGGAATTCTTAGTATCAACAGGAAAAATAATAGGCCAGAGAGATAGAGGTAGACAAAGGGAGACGATGCTAATAGTTATATGATCAACGATGGATCAAAGACATTGTGAGCTGCTCAACAACGCACAAGATCGAGGGTTATGGAGTAACTGATATGCGACGCTTTTTTTTTTTTGGCATGGATCATAAATAAATGAATGGCCCTGAACTAGCCAAAATAAGGCTAGACTAAATATACAATTCTTTAATTCTTTATAACAACCTTACATACATAGACGTTAAGGCGATAAAACAAGAAGGGGGACAATGTCTAATAAAATGTAAAGTTAAAATATGCACCAGTAAAAGTTGTTAGCAAGAGAATGCATTAAACTCGTCGTTAAGAATGTCAACCTACAGCAACAGTGTGCTATAGGAATGGCAACCTACAGCAACAGTGTGCTATAGGAATGGCAACCTACAGCAACAGTGTGCTATAGGAATGGCAACCTACAGCAACAGTGTGCTATATGGATGGCAACCTACAGCAACAGTGTGCTATAGGAATGGCAACCTACAGCAACAGTGTGCTTTATGAATGGCGACCTACAAAAACTGTGTCCAGTGTGAGCACACTTCATCTTCTCCTGAAATCAACCGGACACTAACGAGATTCCTGGATGCTCTTATGTCAACTCTATCAACACAAATGAGAGCTCGCGCCATACAGAACTAGCCTTACACTACGACAATGTGGGTAACTATGCAGAAGTTTGTCGACATAAATAATAGTCAGCCTAGAATACCTCTTGTTTTCCCCACCCCGCCAAAAGGCACATCTCTCCAACACGCAGGCCATGTTCAACTGCTGGTACACACAAGGGCTGGATGAAGCTGGAGTAGGACAGAGATTCGTTGAGAACAAGTAGAGCTATGTCGTTGGCGAGCGTGAGGTTGTTGAAACTTTCGTGCAGAATTATCTGCTTGATCTGCGAGATGACAGAAGCACACAGTTAACGATAAATGCATATAATGTCGGAACTGACTGCAATCAATGTGATAACGATTATTGTAACATCCACCAGGAAAAGACGTTCGGTGAATGTGTGGAAAATAAGCTGCATGGTGATACTTGATATAACAGGAAATATAGGAGGTAGGAAAGATAGAGGTAGACAAAGAGAAAATTAGCTGAATGGGAATACTGTATTACTAGCAGAAAATCCTAAAGATCTACAACAATTATTTAATGAAATAAACACAAGTAAGAAATATGGATTAGATATGAATATCAAAAATACAAAAACTATGATCATAAACAAAGAAAATACTCAAAACCTACAAGTGGATATCAAAGTTGAAGGAATAGACCTGGAGACAGTTCAAAGCTACAGCTACCTTGGACATACTATAACCAGTGATGGAAAATGTAAAACTAAAATAAATAAAAGAATAGGAATGGCAAAAAGTAATTTTAATGTCATGAAAAATATACAAACATCAAAACAAATAACACCAGGGCTAAAACTAAGATTAGTAAGATCAGCAAAATGTCAAATCTTCTTAATATTTCTGTATGGTGCATAACATGGACATTAGACAAGAAAACGGAACAGAAAATTGAAGCCTTTGAAATGTGGATGTATAGGAGAATAGGAAGATTTGGATGGAAAGAAAAGAAAACTAATGATGAAGTTTTACAACAACTAAAAATGAAAAGAGAACTACTAAACACAATTCAAACAAGACAAATGCGATTTTGGGGGCATGTTAAAAGACACAACAGCCTCTTAAAGCTAATAGTGAAAGGGAAAACGCAGGGTAAAACCTTGCGACAACCTGCACCATTAAAGTAAGAGACATGGCGGTATGGGGCTCCATGGTCGCCAACCTTCGATGTGGAGACAGCACTTAATGGTGATGAAGCTGGATGGAATACATAATATAACAGGAAGTATAGAAGGTAGGAGAGATAGTGATAGAGAGAGGTATAATCTGTTTGGAATACATAATATAACAGGAAGTATAGAAGGTAGGAGAGATAGTGATAGATAGAGGTATAATCTGTTTGGAATACATAATATAACAGGAAGTATAGAAGGTAGGAGAGATAGTGATAGAGAGAGTTATAATCTGTTTGGAATACATAATATAACAGGAAGTATAGAAGGTAGGAGAGATAGTGATAGAGAGAGGTATAATCTGTTTGGGGTACATAACAAAACAGGAAGTATAGAAGGTAGGAGAGATAGTGATAGAGAGAGGTATAATCTGTTTGGGGTACATAACAAAACAGGAAGTATAGAAGGTAGGAGAGATAGTGATAGAGAGAGGTATAATCTGTTTGGAATACATAACAAAACAGGAAGTATAGAAGGTAGGAGAGATAGTGATAGATAGAGGTATAATCTGTTTGGAATACATAACAAAACAGGAAGTATAGAAGGTAGGAGAGATAGTGATAGATAGAGGTATAATCTGTTTGGAATACATAACAAAACAGGAAGTATAGAAGGTAGGAGAGATAGTGATAGAGAGAGGTATAATCTGTTTGGAATACATAACAAAACAGGAAGTATAGAAGGTAGGAGAGATAGTGATAGAGAGAGGTATAATCTGTTTGGAATACATAACAAAACAGGAAGTATAGAAGGTAGGAGAGATAGTGATAGAGAGAGGTATAATCTGTTTGGAATACATAACAAAACAGGAAGTATAGAAGGTAGGAGAGATAGTGATAGATAGAGGTATAATCTGTTTGGAATACATAACAAAACAGGAAGTATAGAAGGTAGGAGAGATAGTGATAGATAGAGGTATAATCTGTTTGGAATACATAACAAAACAGGAAGTATAGAAGGTAGGAGAGATAGTGATAGATAGAGGTATAATCTGTTTGGAATACATAACATAACAGGAAGTATAGAAGGTAGGAGAGATAGTGATAGATAGAGGTATAATCTGTTTGGAATACATAACAAAACAGGAAGTATAGAAGGTAGGAGAGATAGTGATAGATAGAGGTATAATCTGTTTGGAATACATAACAAAACAGGAAGTATAGAAGGTAGGAGAGATAGTGATAGATAGAGGTATAATCTGTTTGGAATACATAACAAAACAGGAAGTATAGAAGGTAGGAGAGATAGTGATAGATAGAGGTATAATCTGTTTGGAATACATAACATAACAGGAAGTATAGAAGGTAGGAGAGATAGTGATAGATAGAGGTATAATCTGTTTGGAATACATAACAAAACAGGAAGTATAGAAGGTAGGAGAGATAGTGATAGAGAGAGGTATAATCTGTTTGGAATACATAACAAAACAGGAAGTATAGAAGGTAGGAGAGATAGTGATAGAGAGAGGTATAATCTGTTTGGAATACATAACATAACAGGAAGTATAGAAGGTAGGAGAGATAGTGATAGATAGAGGTATAATCTGTTTGGAATACATAACAAAACAGGAAGTATAGAAGGTAGGAGAGATAGTGATAGATAGAGGTATAATCTGTTTGGAATACATAACATAACAGGAAGTATAGAAGGTAGGAGAGATAGTGATAGATAGAGGTATAATCTGTTTGGAATACATAACAAAACAGGAAGTATAGAAGGTAGGAGAGATAGTGATAGAGAGAGGTATAATCTGTTTGGGGTACATAACAAAACAGGAAGTATAGAAGGTAGGAGAGATAGTGATAGAGAGAGGTATAATCTGTTTGGAATACATAACAAAACAGGAAGTATAGAAGGTAGGAGAGATAGTGATAGAGAGAGGTATATCTGTTTGGAATACATAACAAAACAGGAAGTATAGAAGGTAGGAGAGTAGAGTGCAATTGTTATACAGCGAGCACAGGATCGAGGGTTTATGGAGGAACGTTGTATCTAACGCCTTTTGATATGGACCATGAATGAAGGAACCTTCAGGGTCACATGACCAACACTGATTACTAAATCTATACCTCTCTGTTGCTCCTTGGGGATAAATGCTTGTTCATTCATTTATGTTAACTTTCCATATTTTCTTGTCTTTTACGTTATCTTCATCAATTTTCCGGGTTTTTTTTTTATTGGTATGGTGCTTCGAACCAGTTTGCTTTTCTTCAGGGTAACCAGGCTTTGTGCAAAGACTGTGAAGTCGCCACCTACTTTTATGTTTCATCTTTCCAATGATAAAATGGTTTTCCTGCCAGGAGATGTCAGAATTTGTCTACATCTCATTTACATTGCATGTAGTTTTCCTGTAGCTCTCTCCCTCTCTCCCCCCCCCTCTCTCCTCTCTCTCTCTCTCTTAGATTCCACTAATTACAAGCGTATGGACATGATGGACGTAACAAAGTATGGCGTCAGTTCAATTGTTTAGCTGGTAGTGGTGTTTCAATTATTCAGATTGACCCTAGCTTTGTGAAAGCCTTGAATATCCTATTATATGACATCCTTACGTTTTCGCCACCAAGGATCTGTGAGTGAAACACGTGACTTTTCAATTATTCAATCTAGGAACGCACATTTTTAGCCAAAATGACGTCAGGTTAACTTATAAGTGGCTAAGTCCCGTCCATGAATCGATGACTGAGTTAAATTATTTACATCAGCACTTACGTCCTCAGACACGTGCATTCAGTGTGCATCAGGTTTCATCAGCAACAATATCCAATCTAGCAGTCTATAATTATCTCAGACGTTTATTGAGAACACAAATAATGAAAATATCTGATTAATTTGTACATGGTTTACATTTTAATTTACATTTTTTAATTACTTCACAGCCTAGATCTTAGTGAATGAATTATTTATGAGCACAAAATATCATGATTGTGTTGTCATGTTTTCGTGTGTTTGCATTATCTGAATTCCATGTTTCAGTTTTCAGATATTTAAATCAGACTTTTAATGCCTGTGTCTACATCTAAATCTTGTATATTTATGAACACTTCCTTGTGGTATTTTTTAATAATATCATGAATGTGTTATTGTTTCAATTGCTTCATGATTTTCTTCTCTTTTTGCTTGATCGATCGGTTTATTATAGAACTCTTATAATTATATCCTGTTATAATGGGGGGCGGGGGGGGGGCACGCTTGATCGCTTTTTTTTGCAATCAATTCCTTCAGAAATTGTGCTGCAGCTCTTGTAGCTCTTTCTCTTACGCGAGTCGTTATGTGCAGCCATTTTTGCAGGAGGAAACATGTAGACACATTCTTCTTTCCTTCCTCATTTGTCTTTCGGCGTCGAGGGGAGGTATAATTTGCTGTTCTGTTTGCTACTGCTGCTATGTTTCTTAGTGTTTCTAATATTCCGCCAATCCATCTTTTTCGTAGTCGGCCCTTGGGTCTGGTGTTCTCGCAACGTTTATTGAAGGCTCGTTGTGTTGTGATTCGATCTTTCTGCCTTCTCACGTGGGCAAACGATTTCATCTGTTGTTGGCAGGTGTTATTCCTAGTTTTTTTTTCCTCAGTTCTACATTTCTGATCTTATCTCTTCGGCTGTTTCCTGTCATTTGTCTAACACATTTAATCTCAGTAGAGGTTATTTTTCCTATTGTTCTTGCATCTATGGTCCAGGCGTGGCATTGGTAGCACAGCGTTAGGGTGACGATTGTATTGTAGAGTGTCCGTTTTGCCTCAAGAGTTATTTCCTTGTTGGACAATAGTGGTGATAGCTGTGCTCCAATGATTTGACAAGCTTCGTTACATCTTGAGTCTATCTCTGCTGTTTGTGAATTGTCGTTTGTCACTAAACTTCCTAGATATTTAAATTCCTCTACTTGTTTTAGTTGCCTGCCGTCCATAGTTATAATGATATTCTGTTTCTCTTTTGCGATATTCATGACTTCTGTTTTGTTGATGTTGATTTTCATGTTGTATTTTGTGCCTGTGCTGTTGAGTCTATTTAAATGTTCTTGTAGGTCTTCTATTTTTCCATGTATTAGAGCCTGATCGCCTGCAAATAGAAACTTGTTGATCTCCTATATCTCTAATGGGTTGGCTAACATATAGTCCATCCATGTATGCAATAAACAGTAAAGGGGGATCACTCGTCCAGTGCCCTGCGTACGGTAATTAGAGTATATCACCAACAATAACTATAGAAGGCAGACAACTAAAACAAGTAGAGGAATTCAAATACCTAGGAAGTCTAATGACAAACGATAATTCTCAAACAGCAGAGATAGAATCAAGATGCAACAAAGCTTGTAAAATCATCGGACATTTATCACCACTATTGTCCAACAAGGAAATAATTCTGGAGGCAAAACGAGCACTATACAATACAATCTTCATCCTAACGTTGTGCTACCAATGCCAGACCTGGACCCTAGATGCAAGAACAATAAGAAAAAATAACCTCTACAGAGATTAAATGTGTTAGACGAATGACAGGAAACAGTCTGAGAGATAAAATCAGAAATGAAGAACTGAGAAAAAAGCTAGAAATAGCCCCCGCCGTAGAATATATAAGGAAACAACAGATAAAATGGTTTAGCCACGTGACAAGGCAGAAAGAACAAAACACAACACAACGAGCCTTCAACAAACGTTGTGAGAACACCAGACCCAAGAGTCGACCACGAAAAAGATGGATCGATGAAATATTAGAAGCACTAGGAAACATAACAGCAGCAGAGGCGAACAAAAGAGGAAAAGACCGCAAATTAAATTTCCCCTCGACGCTGAAAGGCAGATGAGGAAGGAAAGAAGAAGAAGAAGACCAACAATAACAGAAGCAAATCTGGGTGGAGCAATAACAAAATCACGTCATCTTGCTTGATCCCTAATTCCCCAGCACATTGACCTAATTCCCCAGCGCATTGCCCTAATTCCCCAGCGCGTTGACCTAATTCCCCAGCGCATTGACCTAATTCCCCAGCACGTTGACCTAATTCCCCAGCACATCGCCCTAATTCCCCAGCGCGTTGCACATTGCCCTAATTCCCCAGCACATTGCCCTAATTCCCCAGCACATTGCCCTAATTCCTCAGCACATTGCCCTAATTCCCCAGCACATTGCCCTAATTCCCCAGCACATTGCCCTAATTCCCCAGCACATTGCCCTAATTCCCCAGCACATTGCCCTAATTCCCCAGCACATTGCCCTAATTCCTGTCCACATTGCGCATTTATGAGTGAGCGGCTATTGCCGTTGTATGTGAGCTCCTGTTATATATTTGTTACTGTTTCAGTCACATCTTACATCAACACGTGGCCGTATAGAGCAAGCTTTAAGTGGGAAGAGGAAAGTCCTCATAACATTTTTGTCTGACCTTTGTTTCATAAAACTGTCCACTTTGGTTCGTAATGCCCATTCATGTTGTGTGTGTGCGTGCGCGCGTGTGTGTGTGTGTGTGTGAGTTTTTTTACTGGAGTGATTTATGATGTTGACGTCAAGACTGTTCTATCCTCTGTTGTTGGCATCAGACATCATGAAAGTAGTGATCTGTATAGATATCTACGATCTACTGCATAATTTGCGCGGCTTTTAAAATTGAGCTAATTTGTCAGTTTGAAGGTCTTAATTTTCCTCTCTTGTTGTTGCTTGTTGCGTCTTGCTAGTAATGCTTGTTGTGAAATGTGTTTCCTGATAGATGTGTTTTTGTATTCAAACTATTTCATTTCTTGTCATTCAGAATTAGTTTTCAACCTGCTTTCTTTTAAATCTTCGTTATCCACTTTTTGTTTCTTGTCGCATTCATCTTCTGAAACATTTCACTTGAATAGTTACATTTCTCTTGATAACAAAACAACAAATAATGATATTTTACATTCGATTCCTATACAAGAATTCGACAGATATCCTGGACTGAAGGTAACATTCTTTGTAGAATCCATAGAACATTAAAGATTACAAGAAATCGTTAACAAGATCTAACCTGATGCAGACATTTGCAGGAACTCGGGGTTATTTTTTTTAAAAATCTTTTAACAGGTAAATAATGAGGAGTGAAATAGTGAGGAACGTATCTCATGTCATCTCGATAGGTAGCAAGCCCAGAGAAAATGTTGCTGGCCGAAGATCAAATCTGGTTGATGTCACTGTTTCGAACTTGGGAGCTATATCAGTTATCATCGGAAAACGTCAAAATATGAAAGCTATGAGTACAAGCCAATGTTCGACTGATGTCATACATGATATAACTATAATTGCTGTGGTCTGAGACTCACATCCAAGGAAAGTAACAACTACAATGTTGAATTGAAACTCAAAGATTCAAACTTTTTCTTGTGTATGAAAATGATGGACGTACACTCAACAAACATTTTATAATAAAAAAGGACGACATTTAGCATCAGTGTAGAATGAATTCGGTGTAACACATGAAACACAAATTATTGTAACATTTAATGTGTCATATTTAATCAGCAGTAACTGAGTATATACATATATGTATATGTGCTTATATTTCTTTATGCATGTTTGTATGTGGGTACTTGAGTATGTGTTAGTGTATACTTGTAAGTGTGTGTATGTTATCGCCAATTATTACCTTCACGATTGTCTGACCTGATTCCACCTGTAGCAGGTCATGTTTTCCCGCCATGACCAGCCAGCGACTTGGGTCGTTGCTTTCTCCGCTGTCAATAATTTGAGCTGTGATAAGTCATCTATATTTGAAATGATCGAACTTGCGAGATAGAGTCAAAAATAAAGTCACTATTTCTCTGGACAAGCCTTTCTATTGTGTGTAAGTAAACGGTTTCATTAGGTACACACTTAGACTATACACGTAACTTTTACATTTATCTAACATTGCATTTTTTGGTTTTATTGCGATCTACAAAACACTGTTTTAGCTTATAGGCAAGCACATCTAATGTTTAATTATTAAACAAATGTTTGTGAAGTAATGGATCTAACAAAAAAGATGAAAGCCGTTAAAGAAAATCTAATGTTTGTTAACGTAGAGATTGGTTTCATGGAAATAAAAACGCGGACATTAAACCTGTTTACATTTCTGAATAAGGCATTTCTTTCTCCTTCGCCTTTTGTCTTCTTATTTTATAGTAATTTTTTCCTCGAATGTTGATGTGCAATTTTTTGTTGTTGTTTACAATGTACTACAACCTTACGCCAGATTTTCTGAGTTTCTTTCGCTGATAGAAAATTATCCCAAAGAAGCCCTGCATCTTTATATCTCTGTACTGGCGTCCCTTTGGTCTCTTTAAGTCTCTACTCCAGACAATAAATTATATAATTATAATTATAGTTATTCGAAGGCCCCGATATCACTGAAAACGAATGAAAATCCATAATTGCTCAACCGCCCGTGCCAGTGGAATCATTCGAATTAACATATCTCATTGAAGGATCCAAACAAAGAAAGGCAGCCGCAGTCCCATCACAGCATACACAGCACACGCCGAAAAAACATAAGGCTTATCCGCACCGAAAGTAAACGGAGCCGAACTGTCATTCGTCTTACGATAGCATCATTCATCATAAGAAAACCTGAATATCAAAATATACAATCCTCGTGAAAAACACAGCTCATGATGTGCACAGAGCACTAAACTCAGTAGCTCCGGCAGCAATGTGGACTTTGAATATGAGGAAATTTGATTTCAGAATGGTAGTGACAAGCTTGAGAAAAGTAAAAAAACAACACAAGAAGAGATAGAATACCAAATTAAACCATAAGAAAAATGGGCCACCTGGTCAGAATGAATCCTCACTAATCACCATCAAGGGCGTTCTTCTCGAGAATGTATGGGGAAAAGACCAAGGGGAAGACCTAGAAGAAGATGGATAGATGTTGTGATAGAGACATGTAACAACAAAAGACAATCACTAATTCAGACGACTCCCAAGAGCGACAAATGATATAAACCATGACATCTTTTCGTTATCAGTGAGAAAGAGAAAAAGAAAAAAAGTGACAAACCTAGCACGTGAAGTACAGGCCAGGCTTCTTAAGTCTAAGAATAAACAGCAATGAAACAAAACAAATTGTTTCCGGTCAGATGAAAATAAATGGGGCGCGGAATTCATGACGTCATGCTCGTGTAAAGGTAAATTAAGTTCATGTGAACTAACAATATTTTCAGAAATAGTTACAATACACATACTAAAAGCAATGGGCCGCTGTGAGAACTATGCGCTCATGGATGATCGAACCTCCACACGAAAAGTAGCCCAATTCAGTCAGCGCCACCTAGATTGAACAAACCAGACATGACAGTGTTATCATTCAATTTATGTAACATCATTACAAAACATACAATGCAATCAACATAATATATTAAGTATTTTCATCTCAATGAACTTTTTTCTTCTCAGAACAATTGTTTTTCTACGTCACCACCTTCAAGAGAGTTAAGTGGGCGTAGTAGCATTGTGTTGTTGTGCACGAGACGCTTCAATATTTGCACTTTCGGCTCAGCACATTCTGCTTCAGCGCATGGCACGGTGCTGTCTTGTCTATTACCTGCCTACTACCTCGGACACACTGATTAATGTTTTTCCAGTAATAACTGGCAGGTGAGTGAGATCTTGATCTGCACAAGTTACGTAAATTCTTGCTCAACGCTGCACATGTTACATAAATTCTTGCTCAACGCTGCACATGTTACATAAATTCTTGCTCAACGCTGCACATGTTACATAAATTCTTGCTCAACGCTGCACAAGTTACATAAATTCTTGCTCAACGCTGCACATGTTACATAAATTCTTGCTCAACGCACCACAAGTTACATAAATTCTTGCTCAACGCTGCACATGTTACATAAATTCTTACTCAACGCTGCACATGTTACATAAATTCTTGCTCAACGCTGCACATGTTACATAAATTCTTGTTCAACGCTGCACATGTTACATAAATTCTTGCTCAACGCTGCACATGTTACATAAATTCTTGCTCAACGCTGCACATGTTACATAAATTCTTGCTCAACGCACCACAAGTTACATAAATTCTTGCTCCACGCTGCACATGTTACATAAATTCTTGCTCAACGCACCACAAGTTACATAAATTCTTGCTCAACGCTGCACATGTTACATAAATTCTTGCTCAACGCTGCACATGTTACATAAATTCTTGTTCAACGCTGCACATGTTACATAAATTCTTGCTCAACGCTGCACATGTTACATAAATTCTTGCTCAACGCTGCACATGTTACGTAAATTCTTGCTCAACGCTCTACAAGTTACGTACATTTTTGCTCAACACTCCACAAGTTACGTAAATTCTTGCTCAACACTCCACAAGTTATATAAATTCTTGCTCAACGCTCCACAAGTTACATAAATTCTTGCTCAACGCTCCACAAGTTACATAAATTCTTGCTCAACGCTCCACAAGTTACGTAAATTCTTGCTCAACGCTCCACAAGTTACATAAATTCTTGCTCAACGCTCCACAAGTTACGTAAATTCTTGCTCAACGCTCCACAAGTTACGTAAATTCTTGCTCAACGCTCCACAAGTTACGTAAATTCTTGCTCAAAGCTTGACAAATTGCATAAACCCATCCTAACCTACCTTAGGTTAATTAAACTCCTACTTATGCACGTGACGCTCTCAGCCAGCCCCAGCACTGTGTTATCTTCAAAATAAACATTCATAAATCTCTCCACTGCCAAACTTCGTCAGGCCAAGTACCATGCAATCGATAAGAAATAATTACTCGACATTGACAGTATGACCCCAGCACAAACATTAATTACAAGTGCTTTCAATATGCCACGCACAAGGGCAACATAATGTAACGAAATAGACAAGAAAGAGAGATTGAGAATAAGAGAGAAATGGGGCGAGATATACACACATATATAAATACATATACGCAAGAAAAGAGAAAAAGGTAGGCGAGGAAGGGTGAATCCTATAGCCAACGCCACAACACTTAGCGTTCATGAAACTCATGCTTAGAAAGAATAAGTTGTGAACAGTTTAAGACTTCTCCGTTCTCCTGTACGCCACCCACCCTAGCGGCGTTTCCTCTCATTAATTTTAGTCTAATGGAGAAAAGGTTGGTTCTGATTGATACTGTTTACGTTTAAACCGTGTGTTCAGGTAAACCTTCTATGCGATCAGGGGTAATGTATTGACAACCTTCTATGCGATCAGGGGTAATGTATTGACAACCTTCTATGCGATCGGGGTAATGTACTGACAACCTTCTATGCGATCGGGGGTAATGTACTGACAACCTTCTATGCGATCAGGGGTAATTTGCTGACAACCTTCTATGCGATCAGGGGTAATGTATTGACAACCTTCTATGCGATCAGGAGTAATGTACTGACAACCTTCTATGCGATCAGGGGTAATGTACTGACAACCTTATATGCGATCAGGGGTAATGTATTGACAACCTTCTATGCGATCAGGGGTAATGTACTGACAACCTTCTATGCGATCAGGGGTAATGTATTGACAACCTTCTATGCGATCGGGGGTAATGTACTGACAACCTTCTATGCGATCGGGGGTAATGTACTGACAACCTTCTATGCGATCGGGGGTAATGTACTGACAACCTTCTATGCGATCAGGGGTAATATATTGATAACCTTCTATGCGATCAGGGGTAATTTGCTGACAACCGTCTATGCGATCAGGGGTAATGTACTGGCAACCTTCTATGCGATCAGGGGTAATTTGCTGACAACCTTCTATGTGATCAGGAGTAACGTACAGACAGTCTTCTGTGTGATCAACAGTAATGTACAGACAGTCTTCTGTGTGATCAACAGTAATGTACAGACAGTCTTCTGTGTGATCAACAGTTATGTACAGACAGTCTTCTGTGTGATCAACAGTAATGTACAGACAGTCTTCTGTGTGATCAACAGTAATGTACTGACAGTCTTCTGTGTGATCAACAGTAATGTATTGACAGTCTTCTGTGTGATCAACAGTAATGTATTGACAGTCTTCTGTGTGATCAACAGTAATGTATTGACAGTCTTCTGTGTGATCAACAGTAATGTACTGACAGTCTTCTGTGTGATCAACAGTAATGTACTGACAGTCTTCTGTGTGATCAACAGTAATGTACAGACAGTCTTCTGTGTGATCAACAGTAATGTACTGACAGTCTTCTGTGTGATCAACAGTAATGTATTGACAGTCTTCTGTGTGATCAACAGTAATGTATGACAGTCTTCTGTGTGATCAACAGTAATGTACTGACAGTCTTCTGTGTGATCAACAGTAATGTACTGACAGTCTTCTGTGTGATCAACAGTAATGTACGGACAGTCTTCCATGTGATCAGGGATGATGTACTGACTGTCTTCTATGTGATCAGGGATGATGTACTGATGTCTCGCTGTGTAATGAAGGATGATGTACTGATGTTATTTATATGATCCTGGATGAGGTCTGAGTACAAGAATTTTTTTTCGCATGCAAGATCTTTTTATATTTATACCAAGAACTATTTTCAATAATTGTATTGATGTCACATTCTACTGATGTCAGTTCTACTGATGTCACATTCTACTGATGTCAGTTCTACTGATGTCACATTCTACTGATGTCAGTTCTACTGATGTCACATTTTACTGATGTCACATTCTACTGATGTCACATTCTACTGATGTCACATTCTATTGATGTCAGTTCTACTGATGTCACATTCTACTGATGTCACATTCTACTGATGTCACATTCTACTGATGTCACATTCTACTGGTGTCAAATTCTACTGTCTCTAATATTTGATGTCAGCTGATGACTGTAGATTAATCTGGTAGTTATCAATGTAATAATCAAACTGCAACCATAACGACAGATATCAACATAACAGTTATGTTGCTACCATAACGACAGATATCAACATAACAGTTATGTTGCTACCATAACGACAGATATAAACATAACAGTTATGTTGCTACCATAACGACAGATATCAACATAACAGTTATGCTGCAACCATAACGACAAATATCAACATAACAGTTATGTTGCTACCATAACGACAAATATCAACATAACAGTTATGTTGCTACCATAACGACATATATCAACATAACAGTCATGCTGCAACCATAACGACAGATATCAACATAACAGTTATGTTGCTACCATAACGACAAATATCAACATAACAGTTATGTTGCTACCATAACGACAGATATCAACATAACAGTCATGCTGCAACCATAACGACAGATATCAACATAACAGTTATGTTGCTACCATAACGACAGATATCAACATAACAGTTATGTTGCTACCATAACGACAGATATCAACATAACAGTTATGTTGCTACCATAACGACAGATATCAACATAACAGTTATGTTGCTACCATAACGACAGATATCAACATAACAGTTATGTTGCTACCATAACGACAGATATCAACATAACAGTTATGTTGCTACCATAACGACAGATATCAACATAACAGTTATGTTGCTACCATAAATCCAAACAAACAGATTCTACTCCAAACCATACAAGGCTAAGCTCCAGAGTGAGCCTCTTGGCCACTCAAGATCCTGGGACTGAATGTAGATGAGCTCAACCTTGTAACAACCATATAGCAATCATACAACAACCATATAACAATCATACAACAATCACATAATAATCATGCAATAATAGTAAATGCTAACTAACAGTTGCTACTCCATACCATCCAAGGCCAAGCTCCAGTGTGAGCCTCCTGGCCACCTACGATCCTGGGACTGCCGTAGCTAACAGCCGAAGTGCCACAGAGAGTCCCTTGCCCTGTGCAAGGCAATGTTAAAGGGGACAGGCTGCAGGTCTCTATCAACACAACAAAATATGCGACAAGTGTGAACATTAAATGATACTATTGTAGTAGTACACATTATATATTTCACATTGTTTTAATTATATTTTTCCATTCTTTCTGGATTTTTAAATGTTCGATTTGTGTTCTTCTTCTATTGACTTCTATTCGTTTCCACCCTCTAACTCTAGTTAGTTCTTGCAGGCTAATACATGCCGAGACCGCATAAGCCGACATTCCTGATGAGCTAGTGCCATTGTTTTAAAGTTTTTTTGAAGAACCAAAATAATACAATACATTAGATTTTAGATTTTAGATTCCAGAAAAATGTTATCCTTTAATTTGATGGAAGTCTGTATCGCTTTACAAAACTCATTCTTATACTTATTATTTCGCATCTGACATTTCGACCGAAGCAATGAACAAATTGTTGCCACCGAGTTAGATTTCCTTCTTCTACTCCTCCCAACGTGGCCAGATTAAACAAACTGTTTCATAGGCCAAGCGTGTGTGTGAGATTTTTGTTCAGTTCTGGTTTGATCTGACCTTGTCGTCATCAATTATAAATCTCTAGGCCATGCTAGTCTATATACTGCGTGTTCCCAGTCCTGCAAACAGCTTGAATGATGGGAATATTAAAAATGTCATGTCAATCTTCAAAACCAGAGTACAGAAGACATCGTTCCTGATTCGCCATGCCGTTCAACAACGCCTTCCAGAACTTTGCAAATCTGACACAGCTATAGTCCGTTCAAAAATTCATAATCACACCTGAATTAGTTTTGCGTGATAACCGTTTGTTATTTTGCTTTCAAATTTTGCATGCAATCTTAGAATGTTGATGACGTTATGGAAATATTTTTTGCTCTGAGAAATTTGATCTAGTCTAAAAGTTTTCTTCTTTAGGGTATATTAAATTCACCCTGTTCGAATTTGACACCATTTTAGGATATATACATTAATTTGGTGCGGTCGTTGACGTAAAATAGTTTGGCTATTGCAGAAACACTAACTTCAGGAAAATCCCGTGCACAAAACTGAATTGTTATTGAACGACATGACGCACCACGGCCTTGGCATTAATTACCGAAGGGAAGGCGTATCTTTATTAATTTTGTGAAGACTCAGTAGACAATTTGTTGACTTTAAATACCAACATTTATATCTAAATTACAATGAGTTTGAAATGCAAATTTATAACTATGTAAAAGGTTACTTTTTCACTATATCAGCACTTCCTTAGGGAATCCAAGATGGGGCATTTATATTGTGATATTCATAACCCAAAGAGACGAACGCATCTCGCGCTTGGTCTTAATAGATCGTTATTTTCTCGTTGGATTAAACAAGACTCAAAGTGCACTCATGTCAATCAAGGAAGGAAAAGGAAAGTCGACAGCTTTGACATGGATGTCATAAAACGTGAGATATTGAAAATGTTTGCTAATAATGTACTTGTTACTCTCAGGAATTTGAAATTAAAATTGCATGCAGACTGCAATATTGGCATTTCTAAAAGTACTCTATGGAAGATTGTGCGAGAAGCCGGCTTCACTTTCAGAAAAACTGTTGGAGGCAGGAATATTATTTGTGAAAAACGACACTTTGTCATTGCTCGAAGCAAATACCTGAGGCAGATCCGTGAGCGGCGGAGTGAAGGGTATGATATTGTATATTTGGACGAATCATGGGTCAACGCACACCACACCTATGCTAAAGAATGGCTGTCAGTAAATGGCAAACTCAAAAGAACAATTCCGAGCAGCAAAGGCCAGCGCATTATATTAACGCATGCTGGGAGCACTGAAAACGGCCTTGTCCATGATGCGGGACTTATTTTCCAATCAAAAAGTACCGACCGTAGGGACTACCATAATGAAATGAATGGAAACATTTTCAGGCACTGGTTGGAGAACGATCTTTTACCAATCCTGGAGAGACCTTCATGCATAGTCATGGATAATGCATCATACCACAATGTCGTATCAGAGGAAGACAAAGTGCCTACTGCATCAAATACAAAAGAGCAAATTAGGACATGGCTTGCGAATGAAAATGTCAAATTTGACGACACATATTTAAAACCCGAATTGTTACAACTTGTGAAGAATACGAATAAGAACAAGGTGTACCATGTTGACAAAATCATTGACAAATACGGTCACACCTCTCTTCGAATCCCTGCATATCATGCGCACCTTAATCCAATCGAACTTGTCTGGGCTCACGTCAAAGGACAAGTTGCAGAACAGAACAGGACGTTTAAAATGTGTGATGTTGAAGTTCTGACACGCGAGTCTCTCTCAAAAATAGACATTCCGTTCTGGAAGAAGTGTGTTGAACATGTGCTGCGGGTGGAAGATGAGTACTTGAAACGAGATGGATTACTATTTGTCCAGCCAGTAATGATTATCAAGCTCTTGGAATCGTCAGATTCGGAATGATTAAAATTAGGATGAATTCAATTCCAGCTGCAGTTAGGACGTCCTGGGGTCTAATGGTGACCGAAGGACAAGACTAATTGTAACCAATTGAATTCATGTTTGCAAATACACATAAAGAACAACACCCACAATTAAGCACTATGTAGATACGCCTCTGACAAGAATTGCAATAAACTGAAAATTTAACATGATTACTGTAAACTCTAAAATTTGAATCAACTTGTGTGATATCGTCATAAAAGATCAAAGGAATTCGCTGATGTGCAAAATCTGTTGTGTATGTGGAATAAAAAATACCAAAATCTTTGCGTCATCAATATTCTAAGATTGCATGCAAAATTTGAAACCAAAATAACAAGCGGTTATCATGCAAAACTAATTCAGGTGTGATTATGAATTTCTGAACGGACTATACATAATTATCACTGCACAAATTGTAAATATCAATTTACCAGGAAAAATCATGGATATGATGTTAAGGATAAGTCACAAAAATGAAGACGCCATTCTTAATACTAAGGGTAGTTACTGACATATATAGCAACTTTAAATTTATGACAAGTTCTCCATGTATTTCAAAAATTTACATGTGTCAGAGATTTGTCTTTACTGCTTGTGTACACAGTTTGATGACACCAACACGGTGTGTGCTGAACAGCTTTAATCCTTCAAGAAAATATGTAAACTCTACGTAACCTGCTGTAAACAAGGTAGTCTCAAACTGACTCAATCATGGTGTATTTTTCTAAGCAGAGGAAACTGTTTTCAATAGTGGGGAAACAATTCTAATTGGCATCATGCACAATCACCAGGCTCATATTCTCCTGGTCCTTTAGTCTTTTCCTTTACAAAAGAAATTAAAATTAAACACACGGGTTGAGAGCTTACTTTGTCTTTCGTATACGCATTGATCACACGGCTCTGATAGAGAAGGATTCATACGAAGATTTTAATGAAATAGCACATTCTGGACTATATGGTTTGAGGTTTCTGGACAACTCTTATAGATAGCTCCATCGCCTTCAAATGGATGGGATAATGAGTTAAGAGCTGAGAGAGAGACACAGAGAGAGAGACAGACAGAGAGAGTTATAATAGAACCGAAAGCAATGATAGAAATTAGATCAATAAGAGAAACCAGGGTAATAAGACAATCAAGTGCAATAAGAAAATCGATGACGAAACGAAAGAACGCAGCTCAACAAGAGAGCTGAAAGATACTATCTGAAGACATCTATATAGATATAATGATTAAAAATAAGAATCATCAAAACAGTTATCGCAGAGCTGTGAGAACGAGTAAGCGACAGGTGAAAAGTCGAGTTTTCTCATATTGCAAGAAGCGTTTGATATTAAAAGTTGCAGGAGAAGGAAGAGAGCAGGAAACACACTAGATTTGTCTTTAACTAGCGAGCTACTGGAGCCATCATCACGTGTACTCTACTCTATCTGATGAAACAATTAGTGCGAATGTCTTTTTCAGACCACCTCGATGATTTTACAAACAATCATTATCAATCAAACAACTGTGTTCACGGAGAGCTGAATATGCGAGACTGGTGTACTGCTGACCACCATTCAATACAAATATGAGCACTAACGCCATACGTCACGTGTGTAACGGGATTCTTTCTTTGAAATAAACACACAAGTGCTGTCATGTTTGTAAAAGGTATGTACTATCATGGTTGAGTGGTCAAAGCACTTGTTCCTGATTAGAAGGGTCCGGGTTAAGTTAAGAGAAGGGGACAACCTTTTTTTGTCTTGTGACCATCATCACTCAGCTCTCATATAGTGTCAGAGCGTTTCTTTCTGGGAAGTAAGGCCTGGCGTGAGATTGACTCTATACGCCATCCGTCCGTCCGTCCGTCCGTCCGTCCGTCCGTCCGTCCGTCCGTCCGTCCGTCCGTCCGTCCGTCCGTCCGTCTGTCTGTCTGTCTGTCTGTCTGTCTGTATGTCTGTCTGTCTGTCTGTATGTCTGTCTGTATGTCTGTCTGTCTGTCTGTCTGTCTGTCTGTCTGTCTGTCTGTCTCTTGTCCTGTCGAGCTGATGACAGCACATTGGGCAGAGATTGTAGACTCTTGTCCTGTCGAGCTGATGACAGCACATTGGGCCGAGATTGTAGACTCTTGTCCTGTCGAGCTGATGACAACACATTGGGCAGAGATTGTAGACTCTTGTCCTGTCGAGCTGATAACAGCACATTGGGCAGAGATTGTAGACTCTTGTCCTGTCGAGCTGGTGACAGCACATTGGGCAGAGATTGTAGACTCTTGTCCTGTCGAGCTGGTGACAGCACATTGGGCAGAGATTGTAGACTCTTGTCCTGTCGAGCTGGTGACAGCACATTAGGCAGAGATTGTAGATTCTTGTCCTGTCGAGCTGATGGCAGCATATTGGGCAGAGATTGTAGACTCTTGTCCTGTTGAGCTGATGACAGCACATTGGGCAGAGATTGTAAACTCTTGTGTTGCACAATCTTTGTTATCAAGCCTCACACCTTTCACAGTACCACCTACACATCGCCAAAGATCTCTGTCCTGGGCGAGTTGTTCTGTTGTTGCCTCTCGCCTTAGCGTTCTTTTAGTGTTGGACTAGGTTGGCCTCGTTTTCTTTTACCCTCCGGTTCCAATTTGAGAGCTTGTTTTGATATATTTTTTGATGCGTTGTCATGTCTCTTATTTCTGCTCTAGTCTTAAATTCATTCCTTGGTATCCGAAGTATTTTCCTGAGGTATTTGTTTTCAATTGTATCTAATTTATTGTCTATTTCATTAGTTGTTTTCCAGCTCTCGAGTACATAAACAAGCGTGTATTTTATTTTACATTTTAGTTGTAAATCCCAAACTTGTTTTTGTATTTAGTAAGCTTGACTTCCATATTTTATCAAGGTTTATGAAAGTCATTTCTACCTTTGCTATTCTGAATCTTATTTCTTTCTTTGTGTCTCCTTCTTGATCGATGCAGCTTCCATGATATACAAAGTGATCTACTTCCTCCATAGCTTTTCCTTCCAGGTATACTATTTTATTCTGGGTGGATTTTATTTTTCGTTACTTTGAACTTTTCTTGTTTGATCTTAATTCCAAGTCTAGTCATTGATGAAATAGGATTATTTTTTTCTTGCATCATAGTTCATATTGCTATTGGTTCGTCCGCAAAACCAAAGTCCTCCAATTGAGATCCAAATGTCCATCCAATGACTTTGTTACCTGTACAGTACTTCTGCATAATGTAGTCGATGGCAACTCCAAATATAATGGAGCTAAAATACATCCTTGTTTCACTCCGGTATCAATCTGGAACCAATCACTCAAACCTGCCTCTGTGCGAACTGAACACGAGAAGCTGTCGTACAGATCTTTGATGATGTTAATCATTTCTGGTGTATTTCATATTGTCTGAGTATGTTCCACAATGAGTCAATGCTGTCGAAAGACTTTTTTTGAAATCAATTAAATTTAGAATAAGCTGTTTCTGCATTTTTATATCTTCTTCTAATATAAAATCTACATCACCCAAAATGTGTCGGTGGTCATAGAAAAATATAGTCACCAGCACCATATCACCCGTACATGTGTCACTGCGAGGCGGAAATATTCTAGACAGGAGAACACCACCAGTTTGTATGGTGTGTGCATCACAGTCGTGAGCTGAGGGCACACTCTTGTTCTTGAATAGACGCCTAGTAAACACTAAATATAGTTTATATACACGCGGAAAAAAATTAAGTGTGCATCACACTTTAGGTCGCTGTTCAGTTGTTAGTATATGAGATCAACTAAATGTTTGTGCACAGTCGGATAGTGTAGTGAATAACAGACATGGTAGAGTAGTGAATAACAGACATGGTAGAGTAGTGAATAACAGACATGGTAGAGTAGTGAATGACAGACATAGTAGAGTAGTGAATAACAGACATTCGTAGAGTAGTGAATGACAGACATGGTAGAGTGTAGTGAATAACATACAGGGTAGAGTAGTGAATAACAGACATGGTAGATTGTGAATGCCAGACATGGTAGAGTAGTGAATAACAGACAAGGTAGAGCAGTGGACAACGTACATGGTAGAGTTTTAATTCTCTCTCTCTCTCTCTCTCTCTCTCTGCGATCATGACTCAATCAGAGTATGTATGACTCCAGACTCTCGCACGAAGACAGCTGTCTGTTTAAGCCTGTTAGATCCACTCCGATTGAATACCTGTAAAAACGTTGCACTGTGTTCTGCGCCAGTGGCCCAGTGCATCCGATTACAGAGAGCATTTTGTTCAGGTCTGCTTTCCTTAGCCTTTGATTGTCCCCCATCTTCCTGCAAGGCAGCAGATGATCTTTTCTGTAGGGGATTCTGCCCTCAGATGGTCGGCCTTCCCAGGTTTACGAGCACCATCTGCCCGAGTCACTAGAGGTGACTAACACAGACATGCGACTTGTAATATGAGGAAACTGCAACAAGGAACACTTTTCATGCACAGCCTCCAACTGTTCCCGCCGCCTATCCCCATATACCGGTAAGTCACGTCCTCTTGAAAATGACGATCGTCGTAGCACTTGATGATGTTAGGCCATCGTTGATGACTCCAATTCCGAACATATAGACACACAGTCAGACGTCAAATTTTCCCCGTCGCACATCAAACAGCAGACCGTAAGATTTGTTCACGGCCGGTTTAGGGAACCATTATGATGACGTAGCACACACCAATGTCGCCGAACAAATAATCTCGATCCCTTTAGATTTTTGTCTGATTACTCAATTGTGAGCAGCCTACGACGAATAAAACACGAAGCAACTTCCCCAAAGAGACAAATCTGCGGCTGACGAAGTAGTTTACATTATTGTGTAACATGGAAATAACTTGCGTCAAAGAATTTCAACAACGGTCATAAACAACACCAATGTGTGACGTAAAGCGCAGATCAAGTCTAGACGGTGGAAGGTCACACTCACAACACTTGATTCGTCAAAAACAGACTGTTGTCGGCCTACGACCTCGCTTTAGCGACACAGATGTATCAAGCATATCATCATTTTGACTTTAACGCAGAAAAGTGCAATGAAGATCCGAAATTAATCAGACCCTGGGTGCATTTTCTGCAGCGATCGAGAGGACGTGGACTAGATCCGCCATCTTGGAGACGGAAGAAAGACATAGTAAATATCACACATGGTAGAGTAGTGAATGACAGACATCTTAGAGTTTTAATTGACAGACAAGGTAAAGTAATGAATAACAGACATGGTAGTGTAGTGAATAACAGACATGATAGTGTAGTGAATAACATACAGGGTAGAGTAGTGAATACCATACAATGTAGATTGTGAATAACAGACATGGTAGAGTGGTGAATAACAGACATAGTAGAGTAGTGAATAACAGAAATGGTAGAGTAGTGAATAACAGACATGGTATAGTAGTGATAACAGACATGGTATAGTAGTGAATAATAGACATGGTAGTGTAGTGAATAATAGACAAGGTGGAGTAGTGAAAAACAGACATTCGTAGAGTAGTGAATGACAGACATGGTAGAGTGTAGTGAGTAACATACAGGATAGAGTAGTGAATAACAGACATGGTAGAGCAGTGGACAACATACATGGTAGAGTTTTAATTGAAAGACATAGTGGAGTAGTGAATAACACACATGGTAGAGTAGTGAATAACACACATGGTAGAGTAGTGAATAACACACATGGTAGAGTAGTGAATAACACACATGGTAGAGTAGTGAATAACACACATGGTAGAGTAGTGAATAACACACATGGTAGAGTAGTGAATAACACACATGGTAGAGTAGTGAATAACACACATGGTAGAGTAGTGAATAACACACATGGTAGAGTAGTGAATAACACACATGGTAGAGTAGTGAATACCACACATGGTAGAGTAGTGAATAACACACATGGTAGAGTAGTGAATAACACACATGGTAGAGTAGTGAATAACAGACAAAGTTATCAGTTCGTTGTCAATGACATTATAATTAAGCAGCAGTAATGATCACTTTTGTGTTATGCCTCCTCACCAAAAAAAAATTATTTCAGTAGCGCTTCCACCTTTATCTGTTACTGCTGCTAGTCAGCGCATTCTCATCGAGCCAATGTCACGTTGAAGACGATGCTGTTGCATGCTATTCCATTCTTCTTCCAACACTTGGTCCAGCTGATGGTGATTTTCAGGAGGAATCCGTCTTCTTTGCACCAGATCGTCCCATATGTGCTCAGTGATAGGCAGGTCTGGGGAAACAGCTGGCCATCGTAAGACATCGATCTGATGCTGAAAATGATCCCTTAGCACACGTGCCACATGTGAACGAGCGTTGTCTTGCTGCAGTACCATGCCTGGTCTCATTGAAGAAAGCCTGTACATGTGGTGTTATGATTTCATCTCTGTAGTGTAGACCCGTCATGTTGCCGTTCATGATGACGAGATTCATCAGAGAACATAATTCGTCTCCACTCATTTCCGAGCCATGTCACGTGCTGTCTGGCCCAAGCCAAGCGACCCTGTTTATGATGAACTGTCAGTACTGGTCTAAATGGCAGGTCTATGAAGTAAGAGATATGTCTCTCCGAGCCTGCTTCGGACTGTCTTGCCTAGCACTTGCCTTAAACCTGGGATGTTCATAGTGGTACCTGTTGCCTGGATAAACCGGTGACGAAGGTGCATGAGGTGAATGTAGGCCAGTGCAGGCGCGGTAACTCTTGGTCGACATCTTCTCTGGGGATCAGCAGTGGGTCCATTGCGGTTGAAATGGGCTAAAGTGTATGTGTGTGTGTGTGTGTGGTGTGTTAAAGTGTTCCTGTGAACATTGAAGCGCTGCGATACTGATAGTACCAGCAGTTAACATTCCTATAGCAAGTGATCGCTGTTGTTGGGTCATTCCTGACATTGTGAAAAAAAAAGTTTCTGATTTGTATAGCCCTCTCTTTCAACGATGACTTTTTTCAGTTGACTGTAACTAGAGCTACATGCATACCACAATGGATTTGGGTACATGATTTCTCTTCAATTAGGTCATCTCCTGTGAATTTCTTGATTTAACTGAAACTACCGGTCAATCAACAACACCCATACACAATTACGTGCCAACTTGTGTTGGGGTTATTTCTAGAACACTTGCTCGGTGACCTATTTAACGGCGCACATTGACATTTTTCTGCGAGTATACGTAACAGAGAATGTTTGTCATCATCATCATCAAGTACCATGCCTGCCGGCGTAGGTGATCATGTCTCTCCATAACTTTCGATCACGACAGTTATTTATCCTTTCTGTTGTTGACCTTCTACCAAGCCATTCTCTTAAGCTGTCTGGTATCTTTTCTCTTTGCTTCCCTCTATCTCTTCGTCCCTCAATTTTTCCAGTTGTTACAATATATTCCAGCTGTTCCCTTCTCATTACATGGCCAAAAAACGATTATTGTTTCTTCCTAATATTGGAAATTAGCTCTCTTTTTGCTTTGGCCTCTTTCAGGGCGTTTTCACTACTCTTCTTAGCTGTCCTTGGTATTCTCAACATTCTTCTGTAAAACAACATTTCTATAGTCCCCAGTGATCTTCTTATCTGTTGTTCTATTGTCCATGATTCGCATCCATATGTTAAGACTAGCTCTACATAACATTTAAGAACTCTTTTTCTTGTTTCTATTGTCAAAAATGGATTGCATAGTATCTTCCTCATTTTTTGGAAAGCTGCTTTTGCCTGAGCAATTCTCCATCTCACCTCTTTTGTACAACTTCCGTCTGAGGTTAACAAAGTTGCCAGTATTAGAATGTTTGTACAGTCAGCAACATGTTGACAGTGCTGCCCGAACCACATGTTAGATACCTGCACAAGTTTGTATTGGCACAGCCACAACAGTTAAGATTTATTGAACGAGTGAAATTATCAAAGTGGAATAACTTGGGTGAAGATAAAGACACAAGAACTACGAGAATAATAAATCTACAGACAATAATGTATACAAGAATGTGCTGACATGAAAATGAAACAAATAATGTGTTTAAGGTTAATATTGTAAATGTTAAAATTAGTTACTGAACTCGAAACAAAATGGCATGGCATATTCTAAACATTTCTGTTTCGACATCAAATCATGTGATAAATACTCACCGCGGCTGTTCAAGAGCAATAGCAGACACATCAATATAGGATACATCAATACAAGGCATGGATTCATGGTGATTTTTTTTTAATAGAAAGAAAGGGTCCTGAACTAACGAGTGAAAAGATCAACCTCAACTACGAAAGCGGATACTGATAACCAGCCTAGACGGTGATACTGAACGCAACACTATGATCTAATTAGCTTTCCTAGGTTGTTTCCTATCTATTTAAAGCTTCTCTTAGAGCTATTGTCTATATAAACTAAAGTTATACGAGTTTTGAAGATTGAATGAGAGAAGGGGAAAGGAGGAGGGTTTAGGGATATAGTTTGGAAACAATGGGAAGGGACGGCGGGGTTATTTCATCTTCAGTGTAGAGGTTTATGATATCGTTGTTGATGGGGACGTCATGTCTTGCCAGTGGTAGCTGTCATGTGAATTGTTGCATGTGCAGGTTGTAATTTATATCTCTCTTCATGTCTGCTTGCCTATCTAGCGCCTCCACCTTCGTTGTCGTAGTAGCCAGCTCGTCTCAACATTTACGACCATCTTGAGCCAGGCAAGTAGCTTTTCAGCACCGTTTATGGCGGGTACTAAATTCTGGATACCATTCAACGTTACAACAAGAGGTTCTCCAGTTGGACATTCCACGTTACAACAAGAGGTTCTCCAGTTGGACATTCCACGTTACAACAAGAGGTTCTCCAGTTGGACATTCCACGTTACAACAAGAGGTTCTCCAGTTGGACATTCCACGTTACAACAAGAGGTTCTCCAGTTGAACATTCGACGTTACAACAAGAGGTTCTCCAGTTAGGCATGCCACGTTACACCATAAGGTTCTCCAGTTGGACATTCGACGTTAGAACATGAGGTTCTGCAGTTGGACATTCCACGTTACAACATAAGGTTCTCCAGTTGGCAAAATCGACGTTACAACATGAGGTTCTGCAGTGGACATTCCACGTAAAAAACATGAGGTTCTCCAGTTGAACATTCCACGTTACAACAAGAGGTTCTTCAGTTAGACATTCGACATTAGAACATGACGTTCTCCTGTTGGAGAATACACGTTACAACATGAGGTTCTCCGATTGGACATTCGACGTTACAACATGAGGTTCTCCAGTTGGACATTCCACATTACAACATGAGGTACTCCAGTTGGATATTTCACGTTATTACATGAGGTTCTCCAGTTGGACATTCCACGTTACAACAAGAAGTTCTCCAGTTGGACATTCCACGTTACAACATGAGGTACTCCAGTTGGTCTTCTTGTCCAGGCTGTCAACATCTCTAGGTTCCCGTTTACTTCCTCTAGAATTGCGTAAGGGAATGTTATGTGACTTTCGGAAGACCGGGAGAGGGAAAACGTGTCGACCATTGGGAGGCGGAGAAGAAGGAAAAATTGGATCGACATCTGGGAGATGGAGGACAGGTAAAAAAAAAAACGTGTCGATCATGGGAGGTAATAAGAAGACAAAATGTTTCGACCTTTGGAAGACTGAAAGAAGGAAAAAAACGTGTCCACTTTAGGGAAACGGGGAGTAGGGAAACAACGTGTCGGACTTTAGAAGGTGATGAGAAGGAAAAAACGTTTCGGACTTTAGAAGGTGATGAGAAGGGAAAAAAACGTGTCGACCTTTGAGAGGTGATGAGAAGGGAAAACGTGTCGATCTTTGGGAGGTGATGAGAAGGGAAAACGTGTCGATCTTTGGGAGGTGATGAGAAGGGAAAACGTGTCGAACTTTGGGAGGTGATGAGAAGGGAAAACGTGTCGATCTTTGAGAGGTGATGAGAAGGGAAAACGTGTCGATCTTTGGGAGGTGATGAGAAGGGAAAACGTGTCGATCTTTGAGAGGTGATGAGAAGGGAAAACGTGTCGATCTTTGGGAGGTGATGAGAAGGGAAAACGTGTCGATCTTTGAGAGGTGATGAGAAGGGAAAACGTGTCGAACTTTGAGATGTGATGAGAAGAGAAAACGTGTCGAACTTTGAGAGGTGATGAGAAGGGAAAACGTGTCGAACTTTCTAACAGGGTAGAATGTACAACCACACGCTAAAAAAATGCACTCAAACAACTTCAAGATGAAACACACCAGCCACACACTAAAGAAAGCACTCAGACAACTTCAGGATGAAACACACCCGCCACACACTAAAGAAAGTATCACAGACAACTTCATGATGAAACACACCCGTCACACACTAAAGAAAGTATCACAGACAACTTCATGATGAAACACACCTGACACACACTAAAGAAAGTATCACAGACAACTTCAGGATGAAACACACCCGCCACACACTAAAGAAAGTATCACAGACAACTTCATGATGAAACACACCCGTCACACACTAAAGAAAGTATCACAGACAACTTCATGATGAAACACACCTGACACACACTAAAGAAAGTATCACAGACAACTTCAGGATGAAACACACCCGCCACACACTAAAGAAAGTATCACAGACAACTTCATGATGAAACACACGCCACGCGCACTAAAGAAAGTATCACAGACAACTTCAGGATGAAACACCCGCCACACACTAAAGAAAGCATCACCGACAACTTCATGATGAAACACACCCGCCACACACTAAAGAAAGTATCACAGACAACTTCAGGATGAAACACAACCGCCACACACTAAAGAAAGTATCACAGACAACTTCAGGATGAAACACACCCGCCACGCACTAAAGAAAGCATCACAGACAACTTCAGGATGAAACACACCCGCCACGCACTAAAGAAAGTATCACAGACAACTTCAGGATGAAACACACCCGCCACACATTAAAGAAAGCATCACAGACAACTTCAGGATGAAACACACCCGCCACACACTAAAGAAAGTATCACAGACAACTTCAGGATGAAACACACCCGCCACACATTAAAGAAAGCATCACAGACAACTTCAGGATGAAAACACACCCGCCACACACTAAAGAAAGCATCACCGACAACTTCATGATGAAACACACCCGCCACACACTAAAGAAAGTATCACAGACAATTTCAGGATGAAACACACCCGCCACGCACTAAAGAAAGCATCACAGACAACTTCAGGATGAAAAACACCCGCCACACATTAAAGAAAGCATCACAGACAACTTCAGGATGAAACACACCCGTCACACACTAAAGAAAGTATCACAGACAACTTCATGATGAAACACACCCGCCACACACTAAAGAAAGTATCACAGACAACTTCAGGATGAAACACACCCGCCACACACTAAAGAAAGTATCACAGACAACTTCAGGATGCAACACACCCGCCACGCACTAAAGAAAGCATCACAGACAACTTCAGGATGCAACACACCCGCCACACACCGAAACACACACTAAAGAAAGCACAGACAACTTCAGGATGCAACACACACTTCAGGATGAACACACCCGCCACGCACTAAAGAAAGCATCACAGACAACTTCAGGATGCAACACACCCGCCACGCACTAAAGAAAGCATCACAGACAACTTCAGGATGCAACACACCCGCCACGCACTAAAGAAAGCATCACAGACAACTTCAGGATGCAACACACCCGCCACGCACTAAAGAAAGCATCACAGACAACTTCAGGATGCAACACACCCGCCACGCACTAAAGAAAGCATCACAGACCACTTCAGCCCCAATGCATGATATCCGTAGCAATGACAAAGACCCTGACCTGAGCCTCCTTATCAGCCTCTAAGAAGCGTGGCAAGTGGCCTTGGTTCTGTTCATGTTTTCCCCAGACCGTGCTCACACTCGGTAGCCACACAGAAGTAGTGGTTAGTACAGATCAGTGAACACACTTTCGAACATTGCTGAAAGATTTGCACACTTTTTATCTTATTATAGCTGAAAATACAAAGGCAGTATTGGCCTCTAATTCATTCAACAACAACAGCCTAATAAATGAGTCAATGTTTGCAGACAATACTTCTCTCCGCGTTTAAACGTTTTTTCTTTAACATTTTCAAACATGTCGGTGTTTTCAGTAAGGATTGGTGACAGCGCCCAAAGTCGTCTGCACATATGACTGTAGTGAACCTTCAATGGCGTTGCCTGAAGGAGGATGCTGAGGGGTAGTTGTCGGAGCTGTAACATTATTAAACAGCAAAGTTTCAAAAGATAAAAAAGAAAGTGGCAATAAAACATTGAATTAAAAGCGAGCTAGGAGGCGCAGTACTATCCCCCGGCAACACACGCTGCGCCACTTCTTCAGCATACTCTCTATGCTCAAGAAACGTCGATTGTAGTTCCTAGGTTATGGTTCTTACAACGACAATTATAGCACGTAATTAAAAAAAAAAAAAAAAATTGATAAACATTTGCGTGTTCAGCTTTCCTCCTGTATGTCTTTCTGCCTGTCTACCTCTTGCAATATTACATTGAAAATCTTTCCCAGGGTATTATGGATAGATTTCCTTCTTCGTGAGCGTCAGTAGCTTAATGGTTAGGGCACTGGTTTTGGTAATAAAATGATCAGACGTCTTCCAAGCTGAGTGAAGAATGTACACCTTGTTTGCCTAGCTGGAAAAGCACTAACAGCGAGGAGAAGCACTGGTCCACTCATTTCAAAATACCGTGACCGAGAACAGTCAAGTTTAAATATTGACTAACATTGGATTGTTATATTTTATTGTTTTTTTTTAATTTTCTTTCTTAAATAAAAACAAATCATTTTTATTGGTATAGACCGGTGACTGATTGGTTCGTGTGCTCTCGGGCTGATTATAACGGTCTGGGTTCATTTCCAGATGTCAAAATTTTTGTTCAGCAAAGCTTCGAGGTTCATCCAGCCTCTAAATGTGAGTTCCATAATGTGTTCCTGGAAGTAAGGGCGGGCTGGCAATACTGACCATATCACCTCCACAAAATGGCGCTAGTCATGGAACAAATGTGGCCACTAACACTTCATTCGCCATTAACTACCTGGGCGTGAAGAGAATCGTAACTCTTGATACAGCTCAAGTCACTTCTCTTGCAGTATCCCTGGCTACTTCCTCGTGTATGATCCACCTTATCGTCTCATTGGTTACCTCAGTTCAATGAAAGTCTGCACTGCGACGAGACAAATAAGATGTCTCAATCCTTATAATGAAAATAAAGTTGCAAATGTTAGCTGAAATGTAATTAATTGAAATTGTTCGGACATCTCGTGGCGAAAGCGAAGCCCAACAAATACGCGCCTTCATCAACCAATGACCTGACTTCTAGACTCGAGTGAAACTCTGCTGAAGGACTAGCTACCGCCAGTGTCCAGACGCAGGACATGAACGGGTAGCTTCTCACGACGTTGATGTAGCTGCGATAACTAAGTAAGAAATTAATTTCTAGGTTGGACTCTGTTTTATTCAAATAGGAAAACAAGCGGACCGAAGGAAGTATGCCCTATAGCACATGATTTTTTTTTAATGCAGGGAAGATATTCTTCTATATTCTTCTTCTTTCTTTCCACATTTACCATTCAGCTCTGAGGGTAGCTATAATTGCGGTGTTTTGCTCTTCAGTTGGCCTCTCTTGCTGTTATGTTTCTAATTTTCCATCACTTCATCTTTTTTGTGGTCGATCCTTTAGTCTGGTATTCTCAAAGCGTTTGTTAAAGACTCGTTGTTGATTCTTTTTGTTTCATCACGTGATCAAACCATTTTATCGTTGTTTTTTATGCATCCAACAGCGGGAAATTATTCCTAGCCTTTTCTCTCAGTTCTTCATTTTGATCGTATCTCTCAGGCAGAGATCTCTCAGATCGTATCTTCCTGTCATGCGTCTAACAATTTAATTTCGGTAGTGGCTATATTTCTGTTTATTTTGACTTGAGCCTCCATCCAGGGCTGGCATTAGTAGCACAAGTTGGGATGAAGATTGGTGTTGTAGAATGCCCGTTCTGCCTCCAGGATTCTTTCAGGGCAGCAGTGTTGATAGTTGTCCCTTAATTTGACAAACTTTATTACAACTGAGTGTGTTTCTGCTGCTAGTAAATTATCGTTTGCCACTAGATTTCCTTGGTATTACAAACCTCTCTACTTGTTTTAATTGTCTTTGTCTGTCGATATGTTGATGCTTTGTTCTCTTTCCCAATGTTCATAACTTTTGTCATGTTCATGTTCATGTTGTATTGGAACCTGTGATGGTAAGTATATTGAAGTGTTCTCTAGGTCTTCTATTTGTTCATGTTCATGTTCATGTTGTATTGGAACCTGTGATGGTAAGTATATTGAAGTGTTTCTCTAGGTCTTCTATTTGTCCATGTTTTAAAGCCTGACCGTCTGCGAACAGAAAATCGTTAATCCATCTGTCTAGGATGAGTTGTCTAACTTACATAGTCAATATAAGCAACAAACAGCTGGGGGGATATGCGCACATCTGTCTTACATGAGAAGATACAACTGATATATTATCGTGCCCTACCTATGAGATGATCTTAAGTGCTGACAGCGTGTGAAAATGAATCTACATGTGTTAACAGCACATGGACTTTGATCACGTGGAACTTTGTCAATGAGTCATGCTGTGACGTATTTCAACTTTCCGAGCTTTGACGGACCACACTTGTCAATGAGTTGTGTTGTGACGTATTTCAACTTTCCGAGCTTTGACGGACCACACTTTGTCAATGAGTTGTGATGTGACATATTTCAACTTTCCGAGCTTTAACGTGCCACACTTTGTCAATGAGTTATAATGTGACGTATTTCAACTTTCCGAGCTTTGACGGACCACACTTTGTCAATGAGTCATGCTGTGGCGTATTTCAACTTTCCGAGCTTTGAGGGACCACACTTTGTCAATGAGTTGTGTTGTGACGTATTTCAACTTTCCGAGCTTTGACGGACAACACTTTGTCAATGAGTTGTGTTGTGACGTATTTCAACTTTCCGAGCTTTGACGGACCACACTTTGTCAATGAGTTGTGATGTGACATATTTCAACTTTCCGAGCTTTAACGTGCCACACTTTGTCAATGAGTTATGTCGTGACGTATTTCAACTTTCCGAACTTTCACGTGTCAACTTTGTCAATGAGTTATGTCGTGACGTATTTCAACTTTCCGAACTTTCACGTGCCACACTTTCTATGAATAAACCGTCTACCGTCTCAGCCATGACTGATCAGATGTGGCACCATGCATATTATAACTCAATAGATGTTCTACTATAAATGAAGTTGTATGAACCTCACCAGTAGAGCATATGTAACATTTGCACCTATGGCGTATCTTCACCACAAAGTGATAAAGGAGCTTGTGTGCCCATATCCCCAAGGGCTATAATGACAGCTCTAGAGGCTGGACCCTCTACTCCACTCGTTGTGCTGCATCCAGTGACGGCTAACCAGTCTCGTCTGGCCAAGTGAGTAGGGATCAGTAAAGGAGTAAAGACATCAAGATGCAAAGCTGCTGTAAAGCTGATGATAATGACAATTTTCAGTGGAAAAATTCCAGGGTCCAGAGAGTGAATGAACTAAAATAAAATAGGCGGGATGACCAAACTATATATCTCACTGACCAGGCAGTCAGGTGGGAGACGGAAGGGTTCTAAAAATATAGGGAGGTGGGTACAATATACGTATAAACTGTGTGTATACAGTGTGTGCGCACAACGGACCGATGTGTAAAAAGCATGTGTGTATAACCATACATGCGTGCAAGCATAAATCCGTATATATTACCATAAGCACGCAAAAGAAAACTCGAAGGTGTCCAAGTGTCCAATACATATGCAGGAAAATATATATACATGAATAGGTTCGGTAGCGCATGTAAGTAAGAAATGTGTGTTAGGTTCCTATGTGTATGAGAGCGATATGCTTATGCAATGGGAGGACAGCGAACCCAATTAGGCAATGAGGCTATTCTCAAGGGCGAACCGGCTGCGATTGCTAGAGTGACACGAGACAATACCAGTAACTTGCACATCCAGGTTCACCACTATGGCCAGGGAAGTTGAAATGGGCAGACACTGGGCTGCCAGTCTTTTGTCAACATCACGAAGATGCTCACAAAATCTGTCACTTAAGTAAACCCCTCCTTGATGTCGAATCACCTATTAGGGAACAAGACCGAATCGGTGCAAAGCACATAGCCACAAATTCTACAAACTCGACGTCCACTATGAACAGTACCAAGTGTTCGTGAAATTCTGCAGTTTACAAAAACATCGCAATAAAAATGTATGACTATTTTTACAAAGAGGCTAAACGAGGAAGATTATTTCATTCTTTAGAAAACCCTGAGAATAGGACAAGACACATTTTGGATTTATCTAAACGGTCATTTATTCGCTGGATTCAAGCACGTGACCGTCAATGTTCAAAAATATACAAAATCACAAGGAAGAGCAAAAGTGTTGGATAATTTCGACAGTGAACTTATTAGAAGTGAAATTCGCAAAATGTTGGGTATGAATTAAACTGTTACAATAAGAAAATTAAAAGTATCGATGAAAAAGAACAACAGTATTGAAATATCAAAGTCTACATTATGGAGGATGTGAGAGCTGCAGGCTTTACATTCAGAAAGTATTCCAATGGACGAAACATCATCTGTGAGAAGCCACATATAGTAGTCCATGAGAAGCAAGTACTTACGTGAAGTAAAAGAGGTGCGCAAGCAAGGTTATGATATTGTGTACTTGGATGAAACATGGATCAATGCTCACCACACTAACCAAAGGGAATGGCAGTCATCAGATGGAAAGATTAAGAGATTAATACCTAGCAGCAAAGACAGCGCTTGATAATTGCTCATGCAGTAGTCGACACATGGACTAATACAGAATGCAGAGCTCATTTTTCTTTCAAAATCCATAGACAATCGGGATTATCACTCTGAGATGAATGGTCACATATTTAGACATTGGATTGAAAATTCTGTTCTCCCATCACTAGATCGACCATCTTGCCTAATAATGGACAATGCAGCGTACCACAACATTGTTGCACTTGAAGATAAAGTCCCGACGTCATCCTGTACAAAAGATGCTATTAAGATATGGCTCACAAAGGAGCACATACAATTTAATAACATGTACTTAAAACCTGAATTACTATCTCTAGTAAAGCAAAAACAAAGGACAAAGATTTTCAAATAGATAAGATTATCCAAGAGCACGGTCATATAAGTTTGAGGCTGTCACTTACCATGCTCATTTAAATCCAATAGAACTAATCTGGGCAAAATTAAAAGGACAAGTGGCAGATGAAAATACAACATTCAAAATATGCGATGTAAAGACTCGTGCTAATCTCGCTTATTAAATATAGACAAAGATTATTGGGCTAAATGTGAAGACCACGTCTTAAAACAGGAAGAGGAATATTGGAAAATGATGGTTTGTGGAATGTTCAACCCCAAACAGTTATTAATCTTTAGACTCGTCTGATTCAGAATGAAAGTATATAGCCCCACAATGTTGGCCCCTATATTACCTTAAATTAGTTCAACAAACGGTCCTTATCAGGACTACACAACTATGAAAATTGGACATACAGGTATACCTTGATATTATCGTCCGTCCTCGAACTGAGAAGACAATAATTCTCCTGATGTTTTGTCTTATTAGGTTATTTCCCCATTACGGCCACGCCTTTACCTAGTGAAAATTAATCATAGACCAGCAACTACGGTAATTTCATTATTTAGGGGTTCACAATTTACAATTTTGACAAACATAAAAGAATTCGCCACTTTAAGAAAACTGCAGCTGCAAGATATTTGTTAAATATACATTTAAAGGGTCTTTTGCATTCTAATAACATTTGGAAAATTTCAACAGTTTTAACAAACGGTTACTGAGTAATAGCGTTTTGAAGTTGGGCACGTGATTTGAAAGGAGCTATAGTTCGTATCTAAATAATCACACAAGAGTGTTTAATTTTTTTATTTTTATTTTAGAATTTGTGTTGACTGTTTGTGTCTTTCTGATGCAAACATTTTTTTCTTTGTGTTGGTAGCGTGTTCCGCAATTCCAGAAGAGTCTTGGCTGTTCAAGTGGCTACTTTGATCAACCTCTTGATCACAATACAAATGAATTTCTATCTGGTCAAGTATTTTACTTTCCTTTGTCCGCTTCATGACCGAGATCTGTCCCTAGTGAGTTGCTATCTTGCTGTGTTTCTCCAAAATTTCTCTTACTTTTTCCTGTCTTTCACTCTTTCCCCTCTTTCTCTCTCTCTCTCTCTCTCTCTCTCTCTCTCTCCCCTCATTCAAAGTTAATTTTATCGTTTTCTATCACTCTGTATCATTTATGCTTGTTCCGTACCAACTACCTACACAATGTACCTATCTAATTACCGATAGAATCACCCACACAATAATATCTGTCTGTCTGATGTCTGCTTATCTCTCTCTCTCTCTCTTCTCTCTCTCTCTCTCTCTCTCCTCTCTCTCTGTTTCTATTTAATCTAGTATCTGCCCGTCAACATCACCCTTCTTTCTTAATTTCTTCTTTAATTGATTCGTTCTTTCCTGTTTTCTTTCTTTTCTTCCTTAGTGAGATATTTCCTTCCATTTGCAAGTTCAAGTTGTACATTCTACCCTGTTAGAAAGTCCCACGCGTTTTCCCTTCTCATCACCTCCCAAGGTCAATATGTTTTCCCTTCTCATTGTAAAAGAGTGAGCTAGTGAGAGCATGGGGGCAGGTACGTAGTTGTTACACGGCTTCTCAATAGACAATAGCAGTAACAAATAGTAGCGACCAGCAGTAGTTAGGACATGAAGTTGGGGAATGGAAATTTTACAGAATAACAAGTTGTAGAGACAAAGTTAAGGGAGTAAAAGTTTAGAGTGGGTAGTGGACACACAAGGGGAGGAAGCTAAGGTAGAAAGTCCAGAATTATCTGGACATAATCTATCTATCTATTGACCTTTCGAGCCGTAACCGGCCCATAGGGCGTAGACCAAGATACACCTTCTCCTATATGAATTTTTGTTCTAGCAGTTTTCTTTTAAAGATATTTTATCAAATCTCGCCATCTGTCTCTGTTCTGTGCAAGCAGTTCTATCTCATTGAGGGAGCCGATTCCTGCTGCTCTTGCTCTCTCATCAATGTTCTTCTCAGTGTATCCCTGGGTCTTCCTCTTTTTCTTTTACCTGTTGTTTCCCATATGAGGGCTTGCTTTGCTATTCGATTATTATCTTCTCATCACATGTCCAACGTATGACCATCGTCTTTTCTTTATTACTGAAGATATAGTGGTTGATTGGCGATTTCTCTAATTTCCTCGTTTGTTTGAATTCGTTCCATTCTATACAAGTATTTTCCTTAGACATTTATTTCGAATGCGTTCAACTTTGTTTCTATATCTTTGTGTTTTCCAGCTTTAACACGCATATGTAAGGGTTGATAGTACATTTGATTTGAATAGCCTAAGTTTGTGTTTGTGCTAATGAGTTTTGATTTCCACAACTTTTCAAGGCTTCTGAAAGACATTGCTGCTTTAGCAGTCTGATTCTAATTTCTTTGCTCGTATCCCCTTCTCGATCAATGTGACTTCCAAGATAGATGAAGTGATCGATCTCTTCTACTGGTTTGTTTCCATGTATATTTTGTCACTTGTTGGAATTAAACTTTTCATGACTTTAGTCTTTTCATGATTGACCTCAAGCCCAATTTTGCTGGCTATTGATGATAGTTCATTTGTGTTTTCCTGCATCGTTTTTATCTGATTGCTGATGAGAACTATGTCATCAGCAAAGTCCAGGTCCTCCAAATGGTCTCCTTGTATCCATTCGATGCCTTTATTACAGTGCAGCATTTCTTCATTATGAAGTCCATAACAATTCCAACATAACAAGGGCGATAAAATACATCCTTGTTTAACCCCAGTTTCTATGGGAAACATTCGCTCAGTCCTTCCTCTGTTCGAACTGCACATGTGTAACCATCATACATGTCTTTGATAATATTTATGATTTTTGATGGTAAGCCATATTGCTTCAGAATTTTCACAAAGAATCTCTATGAATACTATCAAATGCTTTTTGAAGTCGATGAAGTTAAGTACAAAAGGTTTTTGCTTTCAATGTGTTCCTCCAATATAAGTCGTAGAGTGAAAATGTGGTCAAGACAGCTTCTCCCTTTTCTAAACCCAGCCTGTTCTTCACGCATTACTGTATCTATTGAATCCTTTATTCTATTTAGGATGATTTTACAGAATAATTTTGAGGCAACTGACAAAATGTCACGCCTCTCCAATTGTTACAATCTCTAAGATTGCCCTTTTTTGGGATCTTAACAATGATCCTTTTTCCATTTATGAGGCGTCTTCTCTGTTTTCCAAATGATGTTGAACATTTTTTGGAGATGTATTAAATTATGGCTATCAATTGCCTTGAGGATCTCAGCTGTTAACTTATCCTCTCCAGCAGCCTTGTTATTGGTCATTAGCTTTAAGGTGGTTTCTATTTCACTCAAGGTGAAGTCATCTAAATTTACATCTAATTCTGCTGCTGGTGTTTCAGCTTCAAAATCTATTAAACTGTGAGGTAGTGACGGTTAAGAATTTCTTTGAAGTGTTCCGCCCAACGGGCTTTTGTCTGCGCTTGTTGTTAGCATTAATCCAGATTTGTCTAGAATTGGTGTTCCACTGGATGTATAGGTGTTTGTCAGCATCTTTTGTACAGTATAAAGAGTTCTGCTGTCTCCTGTAATTGCAGCTGTCTCTGCTTTCTCTGCCAAGTTGTCTATATAAGCTCTTGTATCTCTTCTTGCCGAACTTTTCACTTTGTTGTCTAATTCTTTGTATGTTGCTTTTGCCAGAACCTTTCCAAGATCTGTCTTTACATTAGTCATGGCTCTCTTCGCTTCTCTTCTTTCTTTGATGTATTTCCATGTGGTGTCTGAGATCCAAGCTCGTTTTTCCATTTTCTTCAGTCCAGCACTTGCTTCTGCTGCTGTCATTAGTATTTTGCTCTGTGAGTCCCACATTTCATTGATATCTAAGTCTATTTCACCAGTGCTGAATAACAATTACTTAGCTCTATGTTAAACTTTTCCTTTATTGCTTCATCTTTCAGTTTATGACTATCAATTTTATGTGTAATTGACCTCTTCTGTTGGTTTCTAAATTTTAATCTTATTTTCCCAATGCACAGGTTGTGGTCACTATTAACATCAGCACCTCTGTATGCTCTTACATCTATTAATGATGATCTGAATTGTTGTTTAATACATAGGTGGTCAATTTGATTTGATGTTCTATCATCAGGAGATATCCATGTTGTTTTGTGGATATTTTTATGTGGAAATAATGTCCCACCTATAACTAAATTTTCTATTAAACATAATTCTATTAATCTTTCTCCATTCTGACTTGTTGTATTACAGCCTTCTCTCCCCATCACATGTTCCACTCCTGCGTTTATCTTGTCCTACTTTGGCGTTGAAGTCTCCCATTACAATTAAAAGATCGTGTTTTGGTATTTTGTTTATAAGTTGTTGCAGTTGGTTATAAAAATCATCCTTAACTTCATCATCAGCTTCGTTAGTAGGCGCATAACATTGAATAATTGAAAGTCTTCCATGTTTTGTTTTGTATCGTGTTCGTATCAGACGGCTATTTACCGGTTCCCATTCTAATAAACTTCTTGCAGCTTTGTCTGTCATCATTATGCCTACTCCTTCACGGTGTTTTCCATCTTCCCTTCCAGAAAAAACTACTATTTTATTATCAATAGATCTCCTACCTGTTCCAGGCCAGCGCATTTCGCTTAATCCTAAAATATCTAGATCGTATCTGTCCATCTCGCTCGCGACCTGTGCATGTTTCGTCGGAGCGGCCATTGTTCGCACATTCCAGAATCCTATTTTTGTTGTTGTTTTAGGGCCGAAAAAACTATCACTACTATCTACTGCTAATTTACACATTCTGTATCAGGTCTACGTTTCATTAACAACATCGTTTTTACGATAGCGGCTTGTTAAACCTCTGATCAACGGTTCTATACCAAGCCGGAGAAAAATAATTCCTCCATTTTCTATCATCAGGAGATATCCATGTTGTTTTGTGGATATTTTTATGTGGAAATAATGTCCCACCTATAACTAAATTTTCTATTAAACATAATTCTATTAATCTTTCTCCATTCTGACTTGTTGTATTACAGCCTTCTCTCCCCATCACATGTTCCACTCCTGCGTTATCTTGTCCTACTTTGGCGTTGAAGTCTCCCATTACAATTAAAAGATCGTGTTTTGGTATTTTGTTTATAAGTTGTTGCAGTTGGTTATAAAAATCATCCTTAACTTCATCATCAGCTTCGTTAGTAGGCGCATAACATTGAATAATTGAAAGTCTTCCATGTTTTGTTTTGTATCGTGTTCGTATCAGACGGCTATTTACCGGTTCCCATTCTAATAAACTTCTTGCAGCTTTGTCTGTCATCATTATGCCTACTCCTTCACGGTGTTTTCCATCTTCCCTTCCAGAAAAAACTACTATTTTATTATCAATAGATCTCTACCTGTTCCAGGCCAGCGCATTTCGCTTAATCCTAAAATATCTAGATCGTTGTCCATCTCTCGCTCGCGACCTGTGCATGTTTCGTCGGAGCGGCCATTGTTCGCACATTCCAGAATCCTATTTTTGTTGTTGTTTTAGGGCCGAAAAAACTATCACTACTATCTACTGCTAATTTACACATTCTGTATCAGGTCTACGTTTCATTAACAACATCGTTTTACGATAGCGGCTTGTTAAACCTCTGATCAACGGTTCTATACCAAGCCGGAGAAAAATAATTCCTCCATTTTGGAAAACAACCGGAAACGGGGGACATAATAGTTAATGGAAATCTCCATGTGGGTTTTCACTTCAATCAGGTTGTTGTGGACGTGACCATAGACGCATGACTAGCGCATGCATTGACCCATGACTTTGTTCGTATGATAAATGAGTGGTCACAACAAATGGGTCATAGAGATTCACGAAAACAGGTGTTTCATCAAACCAGGAGAAGTCATTGTCATGAGGTAACCATTTCATTAAATAGGTTATAGAAGTGATGGAAATAATCTGTTATTGTAAAAATTAGGGGGACAGTTGAGACACAGGTCAGATTTTGGAGTTCAGGTCTCGGACACAGAGTGAGCAGGGCTAACCGAGTTGCAATAAGTCACTTCGCGACAAAATTGCGACAATTTTTATTGGCTACTGATTTTCATGTGAAGAGAGTGGTTGAAGTATTTAAACTTCAACACAATAGGTTTAAGACAGCTAGAGTCAGAAGTTAAAGTCAGAGATGAATTAGTCAGGAGTAGAAAGTCACCGGTTCGAGTTAGTTATTCGGGAAGGAGAATTAGATAGAGTTAGTATAGTCAAGACAGTTAGAAGTTAAGATTAGAAAGTGAAGCCAGTTAGTTAGGAAGTTAGAATCTCCATGTTGTAGTTCAAGTCAGTTGAGAAGTTATTAGTAGAAGTTGATAGAGAGTATTATGCTGTAAAGCTGTAAAGTCTTTTAAGAGTATTTCATTTGTGTTTCACATTCCTCATGAACGTAAGTTGAATAATGTTGTATGCAAGATATGCACTTACGGACATTCAAATAGTCCACCGACGATAGTCTCTTGAGTGTCCCGAATTAATTAACATTAATTTAAGATAAGTACATCAACTACTAGTCGATCATTGTGCCTAGAGATCAATAAACTGATTATGATTGTATAATGAGAGAAAGAGTCTGTCATGAATAATGTTGTAATAAATGTGATGTGCTGTCAACAAGTCAATAACATCAAGATACAAATACAACAAAGAGTCCGTGTGGGTCTATAACACTCATCATCACCCAAAGGTCAACATGTTTTCCCTTCTCATCATCACCATCACCCAAAGGTCAACATGTTTTCCCTTCTCATCATCACCCAAAGGTCAACATGTTTTCCCTCTCATCATCTCCCAAAGGTCAACATATTTTTTTTTCTCCCCCCCGTCCTCAAAAGGTCGAAAAGTAATTTTCCCTCTCCCCGTCTCCCTTGTTATACACTACTGAAATGCCACCTTACACTGTAAACAATGATAACTCACACTACAAATAATAACACACCCACACTACCGACCAATGACAAATCACATTGTAGACAATGTTAAACCACAAAACAAACAATGATAATCCACACAACAAATAATAACAACCAAGATTTAAAAAAAAAAGTATAGCCAACGCTACAAATAATGATATTCCAAGCTAAAAATAATTACAAACCATACTATAAATAATGACAACCCACACTACAAACAATGACAACCCACACTACAAACAATGACAACCCACACTACAACAATGACAACCCACACTACAAACAATGACAACCCACACTACAAACAATGATAATGCAAGCTAAATTAACGATATCCCACACAACAAAAAATAATAATTCACACTACAAACAATGATAACCCACTACAAATAATCACCATCCAAGCTAAGAAAACAGATAACCTTGCAAATGATAACCCACACTACAAACAATGATACCCACTGCAAACATGATAATGCATATTACAAGCAATGACAACCCAAGCTACTTACGATAGCCAAATCTACAACCAATGTCATTCCAAGCCAAATAAAAACAAAAACAATGACAACCCACACTGCAAACAATAACACGTTCAAAGACCGATAACCAAGGAAAAACATGGAAAAACTTTGAACACTTTTAAAATACGTTAGTTCCCTTTATATGTGGTTACCAAAGTGTTCTAATTTCTTTCGAATGATGACTAGAAGTTATACAATCATGCTTTGTTCGCGCTTTACTGTTGTCATTACTTATAAATGTTATCAAAACAGTTATTGTTTTTTCCACAATTTAACATAAATCATCGTTAGTATCATTCTTTTTATTTCTGTCATTCTACTCCTCCTGGTACCGTGTAGTGTCGTAGTGAGTGAGGAATACACTTGTAAGGTGTTCGCTAGTTGTGTAGCATGAGTTCTTATGTCGAATTTACTTAATGTCTCATTTTGATTCCATCTATCTATCTCTTTCTTGGTTTCCTTTACTCTATAGCCTGATGTTTTCCACGTTCAAATATATCACGGTTTGAGATAACTGGTGCAGATGCCAGACATATCGTAGAGGACAGAAAAAAAAAAAAGTAAAGTACCCCCTCACGCCAAGTGACGGCGTATAGGAATATGGTGTTAGTGACCATAAATTTACAGACCTTCGGCACATGATTTTTGGGGTAATGTGGTCGGTATTACGCCGTGCCGCTTTACTTTCCCAGAAAAAAATCCGGTACCCATTTAAGGCTGGGTGAACCCGGAACCGTCGGTTGGGATCGAACCCTACCCCTTGTCCTTTGTATCCAGTTCACTAACCACTGAGCTATCGCGCTCGTAGAGGACAGAGATAGCTTCAAAGTAGTTCTCATGAGAGCCAGGTTGCGGTCGTGTCAGGTAGATGATGATGAATGTCACCTAACACTTATATTGTATGAGACTGAACAAATATTGTCCCGAACAAGACTACAGCATATGCAGGTGATGTGGCCAGTGTTATTCCTCGCTCTTACTATTTTTTCTCACTTCAGTGAGATAGGTACCTATTTTTTCTATTAGCTTGGTCGACTGAGAACCGGGAGCTGCGTTTGAATCCTCTCTCATATCGCCGATAAGCCAACGCGTTAGCACAGCGCTCATAAAGAGGAGTGGCTACAATAGCTGTTGATAGCTTGTAGCATGGAAGAAAATAACGCCATGACTAAACTTTCAGTAAGAAAGTCTTACATATACTCAATGTTCTCGTTTGTATAGAAATATTAAATAATAATAACAACAAAACATAAGAATGATGTCCTTGATATGTATTTACGCGAAGAACTGGAAAAACTGGGTGGAAATAGAAAAATAAAATTAAGATTTGAACAACTTAAAAAAAAATAACCATCAACACAATTCACATATGACAATGAATACCTTTTCATATTTTTATTACATGAAGAAGTAATTAATGAAAGTTCTCCTCGCCATCATCAGGTCGCATGTCTTTTACAGAACGTTGCATTCACCACAGCCAGTCTGAAAGAATTTGTCTGTAGCTAGATCTCCTACAGAACGTTGCATTCGCCACAGCCCGTCTGAAAGAATTTATCTCTAGCCAGATCTCCCACAGAACATTGCATTCAACATAGCTCGTCTTAAAGAATCTATCTATAGCCAGATCTCCCACAGAACATTGCATTCAACATAGCTCGTCTTAAAGAATCTATCTATAGCCTGATCTCCCTCAGAACATTGCATTCAACATAGCTCGTCTTAAAGAATCTATCTATAGCCAGATCTCCCACAGAACATTGCATTCACGACAGCTCGTCTGAAAGAATCTGTCTCTAGCCAGATCTCCCACATAACATTGCATTTACCATAGTTTCGTTTGACAGAATCTCTGTCTCTAGTCAGATCTCCCACAGAACATTGCATTTACCATAGCTTTTTGACAGAATCTCTGTCTCTAGTCAGATCTCCCACAGAACATTGCATTTACCATAGCTCGTTTGACAGAATCTCTGTCTCTAGTCAGATCTCCCACAGAACATTGCATTTACCATAGCTCGTTTGACAGAATCTCTGTCTCTAGTCAGATCTCCCACAGAACATTGCATTTACCAAGCTTTTTGACAGAATCGCTCGTTCTGTCAGTTTGATCTGTCAGTCGATCTCCCACTTCTTTTTTTTTTGTTTGTCAATTCAATGTTTCCTTGATGTCTGGAAACCACCTTCTTCTGGGTTTGTCGCATTTGCGTTGCCCAGGAACCACGTCTTCTATTATTTTTTCTTTCCAGCCCACTGTGTCTTTTGACGTGGCCACATTATTTTAATTTCTTCTGTATAGTGGTGTTTATAAACCGTTCATTTTAATGCTTAACACTGTTATATGTCTTCATTGCTCTTTTTCATTATCTTAGGTATCATATGCATTTTTCTGTTGCATTTTGTTTCGAAACAATCGATTCATTTCCTTCCTTTTTTATAGATTGTCCATGATTCACAACCGTATGCTGCTTTCGGAAAAAATGTCCGTAGTAATGTTAATTACTGCCTTGCTGGTATTGTTCTACATGTTGTTATTGCGTTTAATGTTTGTATTTCTATTGCTAATCGTTAACTTGCATCTGTTGATGATTATGTGATAATACCATGATAGATAACAAGGGGTAGGGTTCGATCCCAATCGACGGCTTCCGGGTTCACCCAGCCTTAAATGGGTACCGGATTTTTTTCTGGGAAAGTAAAGCGGCACGGGCGTAATACCGACCACATTACCCCAAAAATCATGTGCCGAAGGTCTGTAAAATTTATGGTCACTAACACCATATCCCTATACGCCACTTGGCATGATGGGGGTACTTTACTACTTTTTTTACCTACCATGATAGATAGGTTTTAGAAAGAACAGATCATGCGCCGATCAAATAACTACCTGACGTATAATAATTGAACAATGCTTAGAACTAGTCCCCACTTTATATCGGATTCATAGCTTATGAAAAGTTATTTGTTAGTTAGACAGAGCTTTAAAAGTTATTGAGTCATTACGGAACCCCCATGAACCTCATTAACTTGATAAGAACAATGCATTATTATTATTTCCTTCATCATCTGCCTTTCGGCGTCGAGGGATAATCGAGAGTATGTAGTTTTCGGTCTTTTGTTTGCCTCTGCTGCTAGTACTTATCTTCATGTTTCTAATATTCTGTCGATCCATCTTTTGTGTGGTCGGCCTTGGGTCTGGTGTTCTCGCAACGTCTATTGAAGGCTCGTTGTGTTGTGGTTTGATCTTTCTGCCTTGTAACGTGGTCAAACCATTTTGTATTTTGTTTCTTTATATATTCTATGACGGGAGTTATTCTTAGCATTTTTCTCAGTTTTTTCATTTCGGATCTTGTCTCTCAGACTGCTTCCTGTCATTCGTCTAACACATTTCATCTCTGTAGAGGTTACTTTTCTTATTATTTTTGCATCTAGAGACCAGGACTGGCATTGGTAGCACAACGTTGGGATGAAGATTGTATTGTAAAGTGCCAGTTTTGTCTCTCAGGTTATTTCCTTGTTGGACAATAGCTGTGATAGCTGTCCATTGATTTGACAAGTTTTGTTGTATCTTGAATCTATTTCTGCTCTTTGTGAATTGTCACTAGACTTCCTATGTATTTAAATTCCTCTACTTGATTTAGTTGTCTGTCGTCTATCGTTATGTTATGTTCGGTTTCTCTTTTGCAATATTCATGACTTCTGTTTTGTTTATGTTGATTTTCATGTTGTATTTTGTTCCTGTACTGTTGAGTCTATTTAAGTGAACAATGTATGAAGAAATGAAATGTAGTGTGAGAACGAAGGACAGCTTACAGAAGCATTTGAAATAAGAACAGGAGTAAGCCAGGGATGTCTTCTATCTTCATCTCTCTACTGGCCATAGATTGGATTATGAAAATAACTAAGAACAACAGAAATGGAATCCAATGGTCTGATCAAGCTACTTAAAAAAAAAAAAGTAAAGTACCCCCGTCACACCAAGTGGCGCATAGGGAATATGGTGTTAGTGACCATAATTTTTATAGACCTTCGGCACATGATTTTGGGGGTAATGTGGTTGGTATTACGCCCGTGCTGTTTTACTTTCCCATAAAACATCCCGTACCCATTTAAGGCTGGGTGAACCCGGAGCTGTCGGTTGGGATCGAACCTTACCTCTTGTTCCTTGTTGTCCAGTTCACTAACCACTGAGCTATTGCGGCTCCCGATCAAGCAACTTAATGACTTAGATTTTGCTGATGACATAGATCTCCTATCACACAACCATTAACAGATGCAAGATAAAATGAGCATACTTGATGACAGATCACAACAGATGAGACTGAAAATAAATAGTGATAAGACCAAAATGATGAGAATTAAGGCAGTTGACAATAACCAAAATGCTGAGTCAGTCCTATTATATTACTGTGAAATAAGAACAATAAAAATGACAATCATGGAGATACAGACCTTCAATAATGGATGCTAGCACTGAATAAAAGGGTGGAAATAGCAGGACACAATCACTAACATAGAATTATGGAAAGTACCAGTCAATTACCAGTGGAAAAAGTCATGCAGCGAAGACGATGGCGCTGGACGAGACACATACTGCGAAGCCAACTAAGAGTAGTGCGCAACAGGCCCTTTTATTGTTTTCTTTCATTAAAAACGAGACAAAATGTAACAATTGTATTACGTGGAAAAAGACTTTTATTTTCATGTAGGGTTTTTTTTTTAAAAAAAAACAACAAACTTTCTGAGCAAAAATATAAAACAATGAAAAATGGAAAAGCAGCGGGACCTGACAGCATACAGATAGAGATGATACAGGCACTTGAAGATTTTGGCATTGAAGTGATTACAGACATATGCAACGACATATACCATACAGGATACATACCAATGAACTAAAAACATCAACTTTCATTGCATTGTCTGAAAAGAATGGTGCAGTTGAATGCAGCGATTTTAGAACAATAAGCCTAATGAGTCTGTTACAAAAATCTTGCTAAAAGTTATACAAGGAAGGATTCAGAATAAAATCAATACTGAATTAGACGAGCAGCAATTTGGATTTAGGAAAAATAGTGGGACAAAATAAGCCATATTCAGCATGAGAACATTGATTGAAAAGTACACAGAAGTAAACAAACCAATATATGCCTGCTTCATAGACTACACCAAAGCTTTTGATAGAGTACACCACAAACAACTTATAAAATGCCTAAAAGAGATACATCTAGATGACATGGACATACGACTAATATGTAATCTATACTGGAGCAAACAGCAATAATAAAATATAACAAAGAGAACTCTACACCCATTGATATAAAAGAGGAGTAAGACCGGGATGCATCCTATCACCAAGCTTGTTCAATCTATAAACTGAGCAAATCTTTAAAACATCATAGAGATGCCAGGCATACAAATTAATGGAAAGATAATCAATAACCTAAGATATGCTGATGATACTGTACTACTAGCAGAAATCCTAAATATCTACAACAATTATTTAATGAAATAAACATGACAGGCAAAAAATATGGGCTAGATATGAATATCAAAAAGACTAAATCTATTATCATAAACAAAGAAAAATACTCAAAACCCACAAGTGGATATCACAACTGAAGGAATAGACCAGGAGACAGTTCCGAACTACAATTACCTTGGACATACTATAACCAGTGATGGAAAATGTACAACTGAAGTAAACAAAAGAATAGGAATGGCAAAAAGTAATTTTAATGTCATGAAAACATACTGACATCAAAACAATTAAAACCAGGGCTAAAACTAAGAATAGCAAAATGTTACATCTTCTCAATATTCTTATATGGTGCAGAAACATGGACATTGGACAAGAAAACAGAACAGATAATGGAAGCCTTTGAAATGTGGATTTATAGAACAATAGGTAGAATTGGATGGAAGGAAAAGAAAACAAAGGAGGAAGTTTTAAAACAACTAAAAATGAAAAGAGAACTACTAAACATAATTAGAGCAAGACAAATGAAATTTTTGGGTCATGTTAAAAGACACAACAGCCGAATAAAAGTAATATTGGAAGGGAAAATACAAGGTAAAAGATGCAAAGGCAGACAAAGACTAACATGGACGAGTAACATCAAAAGATGGACAAGCCAACCTATGACATTCTGCACCATCAAAGCAAGAGACAGAATGGAATGGCGCTCCATGGTAGCCAACCTTCGATGCGGAGACGGCACTCAATGATGATGATGATGCAACCAAGACCCATTATGTGTCTGTTTATCTTGGACTTTATTTAGTTATGACATTATCTCTCTCTTTCCTCAACAAGTCTCCTTGCAAATATATTTGCATTGTCTGCTGAGAGTCCAACAATCTTTTTGTTTAAGTCAAAATTATCAATTGCTTTCAACAATTGTTCAGATATTATGTCGGACGTTTCTCCTGAGATATCTATGAAAGCAATCTGTTTGGTCTTTACCGGAGTTTCCAGTTCATAAGCCTGAAAATAACGAACTAAAATAGGAAGTAGCTTAATATTTTTATGATTAGATGTATCGCAAGACAATGTTACAAAGCTGACATATTTGAGGTCATTTTTTTTAGTTCATCAATAGCCCAAGGAGCAAAAACATTGGTAATTATGGATTCACACTTTGTTCTTGCACAGTAAAATTGTTTCGTTGAAAATTCCTTTGTAGAATTGTTGTACAATCCATACTGCGGAAACTATGATTGTGAAGTACAGTATGATATGCGTAGGTTCCTTCGTGAACAGCTAGAGTGTATTCTTCTTTGAGGGTTCTGTTTTACAAAATAATTTGTCATACACCCAGACTGAGACTTACAAGGCAGCGCATCCGTATGCTTTTTTGCCTGTAGATGATCAGTTATTGATGTCCTTCCACCACTTGCTATAGAAAAATTTGAACTACATATATTACATTTCACTAGCGTTCCATCCTCTAAAATTGCTTGTATAATAAATGGAAATTCAGCTTTCAGCGAATCACTAAAATGACACTTACGTTTTTTGGAAAGCATTGTTTTTATGCAACAGACTTCCACTGATCACTAATAGAAACACGACTGCACTGTACTGTCATTACACACGAACTGATTCGAAATTGGCTGGGAAAGATACTTTGGCGGAGATGGCTGGAAAGGCAGAGGTGCGGGGAGAGAGAGAGAGAGCGTGTGTGTCTGCTTTTCTTTTAAATTAAAACCATCCCAATATAAGTCAGTGGCTGGAATAGAAGTGACGTAGCACCGCGTTTTCAAGAGTTCAAAGAGCTATCTCTGACACAACGCGTCCAAGTCTTCTCTTTTATCTCCTGCTAATGCCGCTCAGTCTGGGACAAAGAAACACAACTCAGTAACGTCCTGAGTCCTAGTGATTATTTTAAAAGAGGGCCGATTCCGTGTATGAACATTTATTTATTCACTGAAATCGGGGACAATTTCTTTCGGGGACAACTTCTACACTTTGGGGACTCTCCCCGAAATCGGGGACGAATGGTCACCCTAAAATATGTTTTCTCCTGCCTCACAGCCTCCATTCTATATGTCTGTTCCCCTGAATACCTTGTCTGTATTCTATCTCCTTCTTTGTCTCTCTCTCTCTCAATAAATCTGATTTCTTGCTTAACTGTTTCTTTGTACCAGTACTATTCTGTCTCTCATATATTTGTATCATTTTATGTTTATCTCCCGCATATCTTTCTCTCTCTCTCTCTCTCTCTCTCTCTCTCTCTCTCTCTCGCTATATCTCCAGCAATATTAACTGTAAGAACTTGTATGACTTTGCCTATATTACCGCCATAAACACTGACAGGCGGCCACTAAGCTCTTGAAGTGTCGCTCGATTGTCTTCATTTCTATGCACACAGAGGCTTTCTTTCACTGCTTGTCACCGCTAGGCCTGGCTGCCCGTCTCGCAAAGGCAGCACAATGAGCCACTCCTTCTCCATTGACACACCATAAAGTAATAACAGGGATGCTGTTATTAGCAGAGGCTTAGCTCTCTCGTGGACAGATGCAGTCTTAAGTTAGATATTCATTTCGTGAAAATAAATGTTTGTGGAATTGATAGGGCAGTCGACGAATTCTAATTTAGTCAACATTTCTTAAATTGCTTCCAATTCAATGTTCCTTAATGGTTGAAATATACATTCTTGGTATTTTAGCTACCAAGGATGAAGAAAAGAGCAAAATAATTAAAGAAAATAAACATAATGATAGACAGCAGACAGTTAAAACGGATGGATAAATTTAGAGATATCTAGGAAGTCTAAAATGACAAAACAAGAATTCACTAGCAGCTAGAAATACACTCAAGATGCACAAAAGTAAACTTGTCGAATCAACGGAAAATTATCACAACTGTAATTCAACAAGGAAATATCACTATAGGCAAAACAGGCACCCAACAACACAATCTTCATTCCAAAATGATGCTACCAATGCTACAATCTAGACTCCCAAAAAATAAGAAAAATAACCACTGCCGAGATGTAATGTGTTGGGCGAATAACGGGAAACAGCTTCAGAGAAACGATCAGAAATAAAGACTAGGGAAAAAGCTGGGAATAATTTCCGCCATAGAATAGACAAAGAAATAGATAGAATTGTTTGGCCAAATGATAAGACAGAAATACCAAAGCACAAGGCAACGAGCCTTCAATAAACGTTGCGAAAATACCAGACTCAAGGATCGACCACGAAAAAGTTGGATTGATGAAATATTTGAACCACTAGGAAACATAACAGCAACAGCGGCCAAAAGAAGATAAAAATACTGTAATTGATATCTCCCCTCGAAGCTGAAAGTCAATGAGGAAGAAAAGAGGAAGAAGAAGAACATAAAATTAATGAGCCTGTTCATACAGTCCGTTATCTCTGCACTTACAAATCTAAAAAAAAAGTAATATTCATAACATTATTTTCCGTAAATGTCTGAAGAGATTCATTCTGTCTGGGAGGTTGGTGGGGCGCATTATTTCAAAAGTTGTTCCAGTTTCTTTGCAATTAGTCTAAACTACAGAGACCAGGAACCTTCTATGTACACACGTTGACTGTTGTCTGCTGGTGTTTATTCGGTGTCCACATGACGATTGCACATTTTGATCATCACCGTAAAAGGACATTCTGTTCTTGTCGTATTATCGCGATTGATAACAAACCGTAATCTGTATGGCTTTCAGTCTAATTCGATCGACTTCAGCAAGCCATTGGGAGCAGGGTTGCTCCCTTTCTTTGATTTTTTTTCTTCCCTCGGTCAGACTGGTTAGTCTGTTTTCTGAGCTACAGAGAAGAGATGATCTTAGTCATTTTTGGTTTGTCGGCCTTACACAAGGTGTCAGATTTAAGTCCCTGACCGAATTCAATCAGTGAGTTACCAACATCTTGTTCTTCTCAATGTAGCAAGACTGTAAAATATCGCCTGTGTATTTTTGGCGCACCCTGACATGACTAGTATCCCATATCATAACGTTACTGTCAATCACTTACATTCTACCTTGCTTCCTACGACAACCCGCACTACGTTATCGTGTTTCCTTGATGTCAATATATTTGAGTTATCTCGTTTGTATCTTGCAGAATAAAAGTCGAGTGCATTGCTAGTCTAGTAGACAAATTAACTTCCCAACGAATAACTCAGATTCCTCTTCAACATTTTCCCCAGTATGAAGCCTTCGCACCAAACACTAAGGAAAGCACTAAGGATGGTTTCTGCTCAGATGAATGAAGCCCGTTTCACCGAGGAAAACCTTGACCCCTGAACTCCTTAGTCGCCTCTTACGATATGCGCGGCAGGCGACAGTGGCTTTGTTCTTGTCGCCCATGACCGCAGTCAAGGCAGCAGCAACACATGCTAATCCATGTGTAGTGGATCGTACTAATCGTTGTGTAGTGGATCGTGCTAATCGATGTGTAGTGGATCGTGCTAATCGATGTGTAGTGGATCGTGCTAATCGATGTGTGGTGGATCGTGCTAATCCATGTGTAGTGGATCGTACTAATCGATGTGTAGTGGATCGTGCTAATCGATGTGTGGTGGATCGTGCTAATCCATGTGTAGTGGATCGTGCTAATCGATGTGTAGTGGATCGTGCTAATCGATGTGTAGTGGATCGTGCTAATCGATGTGTAGTGGATCGTGCTAATCGATGTGTAGTGGATCGTGCTAATCGATGTGTGGTGGATCGTGCTAATCCATGTGTAGTGGATCGTACTAATCGATGTGTAGTGGATCGTGCTAATCGATGTGTGGTGGATCGTGCTAATCCATGTGTAGTGGATCGTGCTAATCGATGTGTAGTGGATCGTGCTAATCGATGTGTAGTGGATCGTGCTAATTGATGTGTAATGAATCGTGCTAATCGATGTGTAGTGGATCGTGCTAATCGATGTGTAGTGGATCGTGCTAATCGATGTGTGGTGGATCGTGCTAATCCATGTGCAGTGGATCGTGCCAATCGATGTGTAGTGGATCGTGCCAATCGATGTGTAGTGGATCATGCTAATCCTGTGTAGTGATCGTGCTAATCGATGTGTAGTGGATCGTGCTAATCGATGTGTAGTGGATCGTGCTAATCGATGTGTAGTGGATCGTGCTAATCGATGTGTAGTGGATCGTGCCAATCGATGTGTAGTGGATCGTGCTAATCGATGTGTAGTGGATCGTGCTAATCCATGTGTAGTGGATCGTGCTAATCGATGTGTAGTGGATCGTGCTAATCGATGTGTAGTGGATCGTGCTAATCGATGTGTAGTGGATCGTGCTAATCGATGTGTAGTGGATCGTGCTAATCGATGTGTAGTGGATCGTGCCAATCGATGTGTAGTGGATCGTGCTATTGATGTGTAGTGGATCGTGCTAATCCATGTATAGTGGATCATGCTAATCGATGTGTAGTGGATCGTGCTAATTGATGTGTAGTGGATCGTGCTAATCCATGTATAGTGGATCATGCTAATCGATGTGTAGTGGATCGTGCTAATTGATGTGTAGTGGATCGTGCTAATCCATGTATAGTGGATCGTGCTAATCCATGTATAGTGGATCGTGCTAATCGATGTGTAGTGGATCGTGCTAATCGATGTGTAGTGGATCGTGCTAATCGATGTGTAGTGGATCGTGCTAATCGATGTGTAGTGGATCGTGCTAATCGATGTGTAGTGGATCGTGCTAATCCATGTCTAGTTGAGCGTGCTAATCGATGTGTAGTGGATCGTGCCAATCGATGTGTAGTGGATCGTACTAATCCATGTCTAGTGGATCGTGCTAATCGATGTGTAGTGGATCGTGCCAATCGATGTGTAGTGGATCGTGCTAATCGATGTCTAGTGGATCGTGCTAATCGATGTGTGGTGGATCGTGCTAATCGATGTCTAGTGGATCGTGCTAATCGATGTGTAGTGGATCGTGCTAATCGATGTGTAGTGGATCGTGCTAATCGATGTCTAGTGGATCGTGCTAATCGATGTGTAGTGGATCGTGCTAATCGATGTGTAGTGGATCGTGCTAATCGATGTGTAGTGGATCGTGCTAATCGATGTGTAGTGGATCGTGCTAATCGATGTGTAGTGGATCGTGCTAATCGATGTGTAGTGGATCGTGCTAATCAATGTCTAGTGGATCGTGCTAATCGATGTGTAGTGGATCGTGCTAATCGATGTGTAGTGGATCATGCTAATCGATGTATAGTGGATCGTGCTAATCCATGTCTAGTGGATCGCTTGATTTCTCTGCTTGCCTGAACTTGTACACTGTCTCTGTGCACATTAAACATACTTTAAGTATAGTGTATGGGAGATCGTGAAGTGTCGTTGAAGTGATGTCCTTGTCAAAGTTCTAACAACTATATCTGAATCTCTGTAAATGTTGAGATAGAATTGAATCCGTGTATTAAGTAGGCATATAAGTTCTCCAATGTCTCCTTTTCCCTGTGGCCAAAATAAGATCACATTTGAAGCTAAAGGTTGCATTAAAGGTAACTTTTTCTCTGCCTTCCTTTAATTTTATGCCTTAACTCTTTTCTTGATGTACCTAGTATTTCTCTCTCAGACTCTGTACTATAGTTTATATTCTCTCTACTACAGTTTATATTCTCTGTACTACAGTTTATATTCTCTCTACTACAGTTTATATTCTCTGTACTACAGTTTATATTCTCTGTACTACAGTTTATATTCTCTCTACTACAGTTTATATTCTCTGTACTACAGTTTATATTCTCTCTACTACAGTTTATATTCTCTCTACTACAGTTTATATTCTCTCTACTACAGTTTATATTCTCTGTACTACAGTTTAAATTCTCATGCTTTTCATTATTTATTTATAATTTCTACTGTTTATTGTTTCTCTCTTTCACCTGCAATCTCTGTTATCTTCTCTCACTTGAACCAATTATTCTCTCAGCTTCTTTAGTTGCTGTCTCCTATAGTTGCCGTCTCCTATAGTTGCCGTCGCCTATAGTTGCCGTCGCCTATAGTTGCCGTCTCCTATAGTTGCCGTCTCCTTTAGTTGCCGTCTCCTATAGTTGCCGTCTCCTATAGTTGCCGTCTCCTATAGTTGCCGTCTCCTATAGTTGCCGTCTCCTATAGTTGCCGTCTCCTATAGTTTGCCGTCTCCTATAGTTGCCGTCTCCTATAGTTGCCGTCTTCTATAGTTGCCGTCTCCTATAGTTGCCGACTCCTGTAGTTGCCGTCTCCTATAGTTGCCGTCTCCTTTAGTTGCCGTCTCCTTTAGTTGCCGTCTCCTATAGGGTCCGTCTCCTATAGTTGCCGTCTCCTATAGTTGCCGTCTCCTATAGTTGCTGTCTCCTTTAGTTGCCGTCTCCTATAGTTGCCGTCTCTATAGTTGCTGTCTCCTATAGCTGCCGTCTACTATAGTTGCTGTCTCCTATAGTTGCTGTCTTCTATAGCTGCCGTCTCCTATAGTTGCTGTCTCCTATAGTTGCCGTCTCCTATAGTTGCCGTCTCCTATTATTGCCACTCTTTATTTCTATCAACAGACTACGAATATCCCTATTTTGTATTCTGGTCTGTTAATCTCACACACATAAACACACTTGAACCACGTGACAAGATAAATAAGAAAAACACGCACCCTTATCCCCGCCAACATTAATGTAACAGCAGGTAACCTTTGTCCACTTGTCATTGATGACATGTAACCGCAGGTAACCTTTTGTCCACTTGTCATTGATGACATGTAACCGCAGGCGTCTAGAACAGCGGGCAGCTATAAGTGTTCACACTGGAGACCGACGTTAAAAATACCAGACCAGGAGAAAATAGATGTGTGAGAGTAACAGGAAGAAATAGATGTGTGGGAGTAACAGGAAGAAAATAGATGTGTGGAGTAACAGGAAGAAAACAGATGTGTGGGAGTAACAGGAAGAAAATAGATGTGTGGGAGTAACAGGAAAAAATATATGTGTGAGAGTAACAGGAAGAAATAGATGTGTGAGAGTAACAGGAAGAAAATAGATGTGTGAGAGTAACAGGAAGAAAATAGATGTGTGAGAGTGACAGGAAGAAAATAGATGTGTGAGAGTAACAGGAAGAAAATATATGTGTGAGAGTAACAGGAAGAAAATAGATGTGTGAGAGTAACAGGAAGAAAATAGATTGTGAGAGTAACAGGAAGAAAATAGATGTGTGGGAGTGACAGGAAGAAAAAGATGTGTGAGAGTGACAGGAAGAAAATAGATGTGTGAGAGTAACAGGAAGAAAATAGATGTGTGAGAGTAACAGGAAGAAAATAGATGTGTGAGAGTAACAGGAAGAAAATAGATGTGTGAGAGTAACAGGAAGAAAAATAGATGTGTGAGAGTAACAGGAAGAAAATAGATGTGTGAGAGTAAGAGGAAGAAAATAGATGTGTGGGAGTGACAGGAAGAAAATAGATGTGTGAGAGTGACAGGAAGAAAATAGATGTGTGAGAGTAACAGGAAGAAAATAGACGTGTGAGAGTGACAGGAAGAAAATAGATGTGTGAGAGTAATAGGAAGAACATAGATATGTGAGAGTGACAGGAAGAAAATAGATGTGTGAGAGTAACAGGAAGAAAATAGATGTGTGAGAGTGACAGGAAGAAAATAGATGTGTGAGAGTGACAGGAAGAAAATAGATGTGTGAGAGTAACAGGAAGAAAATAGATGTGTGAGAGTGACAATAAGAAAATAGATGTGTGAGAGTAGCAGGAAGAAATATAAGTGAGAGAGTAACATGAAGAAAATAGATGTGTGAGAGTAACAGGAAGAAAATAGATGTGTGAGAGTGACAGGAAGAAAATAGATGTGTGAGAGTAACAGGAAGAAAATAGATGTGTGAGAGTAACAGGAAGAAAATAGATGTGTGAGAGTAACAGGAAGAAAATAGATGTGTGAGAGTGACAGGAAGAAAATAGATGTGTGAGAGTAACAGGAAGAAAATAGATGTGTGAGAGTGACAGGAAGAAAATAGATGTGTGAGAGTGACAGGAAGAAAATAGATGTGTGAGAGTGACAGGAAGAAAATATATGTGTGAGAGTAACAGGAAGAAAATAGATGTGTGAGAGTGACAGGAAGAAAATAGATGTGTGAGAGTGACAGGAAGAAAATAGATGTGTGAGAGTGACAGGAAGAAAATATATGTGTGAGAGTAACAGGAAGAAAACAGATGTGTGAGAGTGACAATAAGAAAATAGATGTGTGAGAGTAACTGGAAGAAAATAGATGTGTGAGAGTGACAGGAAGAAAATAGATGTGTGAGAGTGACAGGAAGAAAATAGATGTGTGAGAGTGACAGGAAGAAAATAGATGTGTGAGAGTGACAGGAAAAATAGATGTGTGAGAGTAACAGGAAGAAAATAGATGTGTGAGAGTAACAGGAAGAAAATAGATGTGTGAGAGTGACAGGAAGAAAATAGATGTTTGAGAGTAACAGGAAGAAAATAGATGTGTGAGAGTGACAGGAAGACAATAGATGTGTGAGAGTAACAGGAAGAAAACAGATGTGTGAGAGTGACAATAAGAAAATAGATGTGTGAGAGTAACAGGAAGAAAACAGATGTGTGAGAGTAACAGGAAGAAAATAGATGTGTGAGAGTAACAGGAAGAAAATAGATGTATGAGAGTAACAGGAAGAAAATTGATGTGTGAGAGTAATAGGAAGAAAATAAATGTGTGAGAGTAACAGGAAGAAAATAGATGTGTCAGAGTAACAGGAAGAAAATAGATGTGTGAGAGTAACAGGAAGAAAACAGATGTGTGAGAGTAATAGGAAGAAATAGATGTGTGAGAGTAATAGGAAGAACATAGATATGTGAGAGTGAACGGAAGAAATTAGATGTGTGAGAGTGACAGGAAGAAAATAGATGTGTGAGAGTAACAGGAAGAAAATAGATGTGTGAGAGTAATAGGAAGAAATAGATGTGTGAGAGTAACAGGAAGAAAATAGATGTGCGAGAGTGACAGGAAGAAAATAGATGTATGAGAGTAACAGGAAGAAAATAGATGTGTGAACGTTACGGGAAGAAAATAGATGTGTGAGAGTAACAGGAAGAAAATAGATGTGTGAGAGTGACAATAAGAAAATATATGTGTGAGAGTGAGTGGAATGAAATAGTTGTGTGAGAGTAACAGGAAGAAAATAGATGTGTGAGAGTGACTGGAAGAAAATAGATATGTGAGAGTAACTTGAAGAAAATATATGTGTGAGAGTGACTGGAAGAAATAGATGTGTGAGAGTGAGAGAAGAAAATAGATGTATGAGAGTGAGAGCAGAAAATAGATGTATGAGAGTAACAAGAAGAAAATAGATGTGTGAGAGTAACAGGAAGAATATAGATGTGTGAGAGTGACAGGAAGAAAATAGATGTGTGAGAGTGACAGGAAGAAAATAGATGTGTGACAGTAACTGGAAGAAAATAGATGTGTGAGAGTAAAAGGAAGAAAGTAGATGTGTGAGAGTGACTGGAAGAAAATAGATGTGTGAGAGTGACAGGAAGAAAATAGATGTGTGAGAGTAACAGGAAAAAATAGATGTGTGAGAGTGACAGGAAGAAAATAGATGTGTGAGAGTAATAGGAAGAAAACAGATGTGAGAGAGTGAGTGGGAGGAAATAGGTGTGTGATAGTGACTGGAAGAAAATAGATGTGTGAGAGTAACAGGAAGAAAATAGATGTGTGAGAGTGACAGGAAGAAAATAGATGTGTGAGAGTGACAGGAAGAAAATATATGTGTGAGAGTAACAGGCAGAAAATAGATGTGTGAGAGTAATAGGAAGAAATAGATGTGTAAGAGTAACAGGAAGGAAATAGATGTGTGACAGTAACAGGATGAAATTAGATGTGTGAGAGTGAAAGGAAGAAAATAGATGTGTGAGAGTGACTGGAAGAAAATAGATGTGTGAGAGTGACAGGAAGAAAATAGATGTGTGAGAGTAACAGGAAAAAACAGATGTGTATGAGTGACAGGAAGAAAATAGATGTGTGAGAGTAATAGGAAGAAAACAGATGTGAGAGAGTGAGTGGGAGGAAATAGGTGTGTGATAGTGACTGGAAGAAAATAGATGTGTGAGAGTAACAGAAGAAATAGATGTGTGATAGTGACAGGAAGAAAATAGATGTGTGAGAAAATAATAGGAAGAAACTAGATGTGTGAGAGTAACAGGAAGAATATAGATGTGTGAAAGTAACAGGAAGAAAATAGATGTGTGAGAGTGACTGGAAGAAAATAGATGTGTGAGAGTGACTGGAAGAAAATAGATGTGTGAGAGTAACAGGAAGAAGATATATGTGTGAGAGTAACAGGAAAAAAATAGATGTGTGCGAGTGATAGGAAGAAAATAGATGTGTGAGAGTAATAGGAAGAAAACAGATGTGAGAGAGTGAGTGGAAGGAAATAGGTGTGTGATAGTGACTGGAAGGAAATAGATGTGTGAGAGTAACAGAAAGAAAATAGATGTGTGAGAGTGACTGGAAGAAAATAAATGTGTGAGAGTAAAAAGAAGAAAACAGATGTATGAGATTAACAGGAAGAAAATAGATGTGTGAGAGTGACAGGAAGAAAATAGACGTGTGAGAGTGACAGGAAGAAATTAGATGTGTGAGAATGGCTGGAAGAAAATAGATGTGTGAGAGTGACAATAAGAAAATATATGTGTGAGAGTGAGTGGAATGAAATAGATGTGTGAGAGTAACAGGAAGAAAATAGATGTGTGAGAGTGACTGGAAGAAATAGATATGTGAGAGTAACTTGAAGAAAATATATGTGTGAGAGTGACTGGAAGAAATAGATGTGTGAGAGTGAGAGGAAGAAAATAGATGTATGAGAGTGAGAGCAAGAAAATAGATGTATGAGAGTAAAAAAGAAGAAAATAGATGTGTGAGAGTAACAGGAAGAATATAGATGTGAGAGTGACAGGAAGAAAATAGATGTGTGAGAGTGACAGGAAGAAAATAGATGTGTGACAGTAACTGGAAGAAAATATATGTGTGAGAGTAAAAGGAAGAAAGTAGATGTGTGAGAGTGACTGGAAGAAAATAGATGTGTGAGAGTGACAGGAAGAAAATAGATTTGTGAGAGTAACAGGAAAAAAATAGATGTGTGAGAGTGACAGGAAGAAAATAGATGTGTGAGAGTAATAGGAAGAAAACAGATGTGAGAGAGTGAGTGGGAGGAAATAGGTGTGTGATAGTGACTGGAAGAAAATAGATGTGTGAGAGTAACAGGAGGAAAATAGATGTGTGAGAGTGACAGGAAGAAAATAGATGTGTGAGAGTGACAGGAAGAAAATATATGTGTGAGAGTAACAGGCAGAAAATAGATGTGTGAGAGTAATAGGAAGAAAAAATATGTGTAAGAGTAACAGGAAGGAAATAGATGTGTGAGAGTAACAGGAAGAAATTAGATGTGTGAGAGTGAAAGTAAGAAATAGATGTGTGAGAGTAACAGGAAGAAAATAGATGTGTGAGAAAATAATAGGAAGAAAATAGATGTGTTAGAGTAACAGGAAGAATATAGATGTGTGAGAGTAACAGAAAGAAAATAGATGTATGAGATTAACTGGAAGAAAATAGATGTGTGAGAGTGACAGGAAGAAAATAGACGTTGAGAGTGACAGGAAGAAATTAGATGTGTGAGAATGGCTGGAAGAAAATAGATGTGCGAGAGTCACAATAAGAAAATATATGTGTGAGAGTGAGTGGAATGAAATAGATGTGTGAGAGTAACAGGAAGAAAATAGATGTGTGAGAGTGACTGGAAGAAAATAGATATGTGAGAGTAACTTGAAGAAAATATATGTGTGAGAGTGACTGGAAGAAATAGATGTGTGAGAGTGAGAGGAAGAAAATAGATGTATGAGAGTGAGAGCAAGAAAATAGATGTATGAGAGTAACAAGAAGAAAATAGATGTGTGAGAGTAACAGGAAGAATATAGATGTGTGAGAGTGACAGGAAGAAATTAGATGTGTGAGAATGACAGGAAGAAAATAGATGTGTGACAGTAACTGGAAGAAAATAGATGTGTGAGAGTAAAAGGAAGAAAGTAGATGTGTGAGAGTGACTGGATGAAAATAGATGTGTGAGAGTGACAGGAAGAAAATAGATGTGTGAGAGTAATAGGAAGAAAACAGATGTGAGAGATTGACAGGAAGAAAATAGATGTGTGAGAGTAATAGGAAGAAAACAGATGTGAGAGAGTGAGTGGGAGGAAATAGGTGTGTGATAGTGACTGGAAGAAAATAGATGTGTGAGAGTAACAGGAAGAAAATAGATGCGTGAGAGTGACAGGAAGAAAATAGATGTGTGAGAGTGACAGGAAGAAAATATATGTGTGAGAGTAATAGGAAGAAAAAATATGTGTAAGAGTAACAGGAAGGAAATAGATGTGTGAGAGTAACAGGAAGAAATTGGATGTGTGAGAGTGAAAGGAAGAAATAGATGTGTGAGAGTAACAGGAAGAAAATAGATGTGTGAGAAAATAATAGGAAGAAAATAGATGTGTGAGAGTAACAGGAAGAATATAGATGTGTGAAAGTAACAGGAAGAAAATAGATGTGTGAGAGTAATAGGAAGAAAATAGATGTGTGAGAGTGACTGGAAGAAAATAGATGTGTGAGAGTAACAGGAAGATATATATGTGTGAGAGTAACAGGAAAAAAATAGATGTGTGCGAGTGATAGGAAGAAAATAGATGTGTGAGAGTAATAGGAAGAAAACAGATGTGAGAGAGTGAGTGGAAGGAAATAGGTGTGTGATAGTGACTGGAAGGAAATAGATGTGTGAGAGTAACAGAAAGAAAATAGATGTGTGAGAGTGACTGGAAGAAAATAAATGTGTGAGAGTAAAAAGAAGAAAACAGATGTATGAGATTAACAGGAAGAAAATAGATGTGTGAGAGTGACAGGAAGAAAATAGACGTGTGAGAGTGACAGGAAGAAATTAGATGTGTGAGAATGGCTGGAAGAAAATAGATGTGTGAGAGTGACAATAAGAAAATATATGTGTGAGAGTGAGTGGAAGGAAATAGATGTGTGAGTAACAGGAAGAAAATAGATGTGTGAGAGTGACTGGAAGAAAATAGATATGTCAGAGTAACTTGAAGAAAATATATGTGTGAGAGTGACTGAAGAAATAGATGTGTGAGAGTGAGAGGAAAAAATAGATGTATGAGAGTGAGAGCAAGAAAATAGATGTATGAGAGTAACAAGAAAAATAGATGTGTGAGAGTAACAGGAAGAATATAGATGTGTGAGAGTGACAGGAAGAAAATAGATGTGTGAGAGTGACAGGAAGAAAATAGATGTGTGACAGTAACTGGAAGAAAATAGATGTGTGAGAGTAAAAGGAAGAAAATAGATGTGAGAGAGTGACTGGAAGAAAATAGATGTGTGAGAGTGACAGGAAGAAAATAGATGTGTGAGAGTAACAGGAAAAAATAGATGTGTATGAGTGACAGGAAGAAAATAGATGTGTGAGAGTAATAGGAAGAAAACAGATGTGAGAGAGTGAGTGGAAGGAAATAGGTGTGTGATAGTGACTGGAAGAAAATAGATGTGTGAGAGTAACAGGAAGAAATAGATGTGTGAGAGTGACAGGAAGAAAATAGATGTGTGAGAGTGACAGGAAGAAAATATATGTGTGAGAGTAACAGGCAGAAAATAGATGTGTGAGAGTGACAGGAAGAAAATAGATGTATGAGAGTAACAGGAAGAAATAGATGTGTGAGAGTGACAGGAAGAAAATAGATGTGTGAGAGTAACAGGAAGAAAATAGATGTGTGAGAGTGACAGGAAGAAAATAGATGTGTGAGAGTAACAGGAAGAAAATAGATGTGTGAGAGTAACAGGAAGAAAATAGATGTGTGAGAGTGACAGGAAGAAAATAGATGTGTGAGAGTAACAGGAAGAAAATAGATGTGTGAGAGTAACAGGAAGAAATAGATGTGTGAGCGTAACAGGAAGAAAATAGATATGTGAGAGTGACAGGAAGAAATAGATGTGTGAGAGTAACATGAAGAAAATAGATGTGTGAGAGTGACAGGAAGAAAATAGATGTGTGAGTGTAACAAGAAGGAAATAGATGTGTGAGAGTGACAGGAAGAAAATAGATGTGTGAGAGTAACAGGAAGAAAATAGATGTGTGAGAGTGACAGGAAGAAAATAGATGTGTGAGAGTGACAGAAAGAAATAGATGTGTGAGAGTGACAGGAAGAAAATAGATGTGTGAGAGTAACAGGAAGAAAACAGATGTGTGAGAGTGACAATAAGAAAATAGATGTGTGAGAGTAACAGGAAGAAAATAGATGTGTGAGAGTGACAGGAAGAAAATAGATGTGTGAGAGTGACAGGAAGAAAATAGATGTGTGAGAGTGACAGGAAGAAAATAGATGTGTGAGAGTGACAGGAAGAAAATAGATGTGTGAGAGTAACAGGAAGAAAATAGATGTGTGAGAGTAACAGGAAGAAAACAGATGTGTGAGAGTGACAATAAAAATAGATGTGTGAGAGTAACAGGAAGAAAACAGATGTGTGAGAGTAACAGGAAGAAAATAGATGTGTGAGAGTAACAGGAAGAAAATAGATGTGTGAGAGTAAAAGAAAAATAGATGTGTGAGAGTAACAGGAAGAAATAGATGTGTGAGGTAACAGGAAGAAAATAGATGTGCGAGAGTGACAGGAAGAAAATAGATGTATGAGAGTAACAGAAAGAAAATAGATGTGTGAGAGTTACGGGAAGAAAATAGATGTGTGAGAGTAACAGGAAGAAATAGATGTGTGAGAGTGACAAGAAGAAAATAGATGTGTGGGAGTAATAGGAAGAAAATAGATGTGTGAGAGTAACAGGAAGAAAATAGATGTGTGAGAGTAACAGGAAGAAAATAGATGTGTGAGAGT
>JAVIAB010000073.1:66208596-66301986 GCA_032433765.1 Megaustenia siamemsis
AACAGCCTGCTCTCCTGGACATACACGAGGGCTCTTATAGTAGCTTTCTGGTTACGTTGTTATCGCTGGACTTTAGATAAGCTTCTCCCATGAAAAAACTCAGCTGTCTCTACGGACGAGAAGAGTGACATAGTTATACATGGAGGTAGCGTCTTTATGTCCTGGAAAAGTCGGCTCTGTAATGTCCGTTACTTTCTCACTGTTATTTTAAGACGTGGTTACGTTGTGTTCTTAAGCTCATTAATTCAACAATACGTCGAATATTCCAGAGTTCGATTAAAGAACTCCCTTGTTTAAAGTTCATGCCCTATGTCTATCCTGTCTATAAGTGTTATCCAATTTATATTAGGACTGTTTAGATCGTTGCACCTGAACGTGCGTTATTTTTTAAAATATATTTATTTTCAGTGACCTCAGATCTCAAGGTCGTGACCTTTGTATGCTTAGTGCCATCAGAGCGTGCGACAAAATGCAAGTCTCGTTCTGAAGTTGAACTCATTAAAACCCATGCCAGTGAAACAACGGTACTATAGTCCGTTCAGAAATTCATAATCACACCTGAATTAGCTTTGCGTGATAACCGCTTGTTATTTTGGTTTCGAATTTTGCATGCAATCTTAGAATATTGATGACGCAAAGATTTTGGTATTTTTTATTCCACAAGCACAACAGATTTTGCACATCAGCGAATTCTTTGATCTTTATGACGATATCACACAAGTTGATTCAAATTTTAGAGTTTACAGTAATCGTGTTAAATTGTCCAGTTTACTGCAATTCTTGTCAGAGGCGTATCTACATAGTGCTTAATTGGGGGTGTTGTTCGTTATGTGTATTTGCAAACATGAATTCAATTGGTTACAATTAGTCTTGTCCTTCGGACGTCCTAACTGCAGCTGGAATTGAATTCATCTTAATTTTAATCATTCCGAATCTGACGATTTCAAGAGCTTGATAATCATTACTGGCTGGACAAATAGTAATCCATCTCGTTTCCAGTACTCATCTTCCACCCGCAACACATGTTCAACACACTTCTTTTGCATAGTTATAAATTTGCATTTTCAAACTCATTGTAATTTAGATATAAATGTTGGTATTTAAAGTCAACAAATTGTCTACTGAGTCTTCACAAAATTAATAAAGATACGCCTTCCTTTCGGTAATTAATGCCCAGGCCGTGGTGCGTCATGTCGTTCAATAACAATTCAGTTTTGTGCACGGGATTTTCCTGAAGTTAGTGTTTCTGCAATAGCCAAACTAATTTACGTCAACGACCGCACCAAATTAATGTACATATCCTAAAATGGTGTCAAATTCGAACAGGGTGAATTTAATATACCATAAAGAAGAAAACTTTTAGACTAGATCAAATTTCTCAGAGCAAAAATATTTCTATAACGTCATCATATTCTAAGATTACATGCAAATGTGAAACCAAAATAACAAGCGGTTATCACGCAAAACTAATTCATGTGTGATTATGAATTTCTGAACGGACTATAGAGGGCTGTATGCCGCTGCCCACGTTGAGCTGCAAGACGCAACACTCCTGCCAGCATTAGTGAAATGTCATTAATCAACTGTATAGAAACTACTCTTATCGACTTGTGGCAAGATCATTTTTTGTGCCAAAGAGATTTGAGAACGAATTTTCGAGCTCTAAGACGATTGGTGTAACACAAAAATAAAACAAGATTAATCAGCGGGCCAATGGTTAGAGAGAGGACGGTTTGCATTATGTTATCATTGATTGAAAGTGTAGACGTTCAGGCACTCTGGGCAGACATATAGGTGCTTTGTCCATCTGAAAATGAATAGAGTAAAGTAAATGTAGTCAACTGTGATCGTCAAGTTCACGACACGTAAGCTGTCTTGACTCCCAGATCAGAAATGTCCTCTCAACAATCACTACGTCACCATCTGTTTGTGGTCTAGAGGTACGACCTCAATCTCTCTTTCCTCCCGGTGGTGACAAATATTTTACAAAATCGAATCCGTGGGTTTATCTCTCTCGTGGTCTCTGGATGTCGTTTGTTTGCGTTCACCCGATGACTAAAGGATCACACTTCTACGTCATTCGTCGCTAAAGGACATCACTGTTGCATGTAAAACTGTGATATTTGCGGATTTCGACCCAAATATCCGACTTCAGCACGACATTTTTTAGCACAATGTTGTCTTCCTCCTCGATCCCTACTCACTTGGCCAGACTAGACAGGTTAGTCTGTTTCTAAATGCCCATGGAGAGGTGGAGCAGAGTCTGGAAGGTTCCGATTCACCGATCCTTGCGCAAGCCATCAGCTGTGGGTCGCTGATAACTTCCAGATGTGCTGCTGTGAAGCGACCAATCTCTGGATATAAGATCCGATGTTAAACTCTCGGAAAACGGTTTACAACAAGTTGCTGTTGTGTGCATTATGTGCACATGAAAGAATCCTTGGCAGTTGGAGATCGGAAAAAATGTACAGGCTAAAAATGGCCGCTGCCCTGGCAAAATTAATAGGAAAAAATTCTCCTACAAAACCGTTAATGCTCTCGAAGATAAAACAATATAAGTGTAGCCTGAAGTGGAGGACATCTGCGTGTTTGGCGGGGGACTCCTGAGCACACGGCTGCGGTGTGAAAAATAAGACAAAGTGATATTGGCGGTAAATTCAGCGTTTTGTGACTTGGCTAGAAATATCAGGAAAACACAAGCAATAACTAAACAACAGTTATGTCATCTCGTTCTCTCACCAATCACAGTATCACCTCGTTCTCTCACCAATCACAGTATCACCTAGTTCACTCACCAATCACATTGTCACCTCGTTCTCAAACCAATCACAGTATCACCTCGTTCTCTCACCAATCACAGTATCACCTCGTTCTCTCACCAATCACAGTATCACCTCGTTCTCTCACCAATCACAGTATCACCTCGTTCTCTCACCAATCACAGTATCACCTCGTTCTCTCACCAATCACAGTATCACCTCGTTCTCTCACCAATCACAGTATCACTTCGTTCTCTCACCAATCACAGTATCACCTAGTTCTCTCACCAATCACAGTATCACCTCGTTCTCTCACCAATCACAGTATCACCTAGTTCTCTCACCAATCACAGTATCACCTAGTTCTCTCACCAATCACAGTATCACCTAGTTCTCTCACCAATCACAGTATCACATAGTTCTCTCACCAATCACAGTATCACCTCGTTCTCTCACCAATCACAGTATCACCTCGTTCTCTCACCAATCACAGTATCACCTAGTTCTCTCACCAATCACAGTATCACCTCGTTCTCTCACCAATCACAGTATCACCTAGTTCTCTTACCAATCACAGTATCACCTAGTTCTCTCACCAATCACAGTATCACCTAGTTCTCTCACCAATCACAGTATCACCTAGTTCTCTCACCAATAACAGTATCACCTAGTTCTCTCACCAATCACAGTATCACCTCGTTCTCTCACCAATCACAGTATCACCTAGTTCTCTTACCAATCACAGTATCACCTCGTTCTCTCACCAATCACAGTATCACCTCGTTCTCTCACCAATCACAGTATCACCTAGTTCTCTCACCAATCACAGTATCACCTCGTTCTCTCACCAATCACAGTATCACCTAGTTCTCTCAACAATCACAGTATCACCTAGTTCTCTCACCAATCACAGTATCACCTCGTTCTCTCACCAATCACAGTATCACCTTGTTCTCTCACCAGTCACAGTGTCACCTTATTCTCTCATCAATCAGTATCACCTAGTTCTCTCAACAATCACAGTATCACCTCGTTCTCTCACCAATCACAGTATCACCTCGTTCTCTCACCAATCACATTGTCATCTCGTTCTCTCACCGATCACATTGTCATCTCGTTCTATCACCAATCACATTGTCATCTCGTTCTCTCACCGATCACATTGTCATCTCGTTCTCTCACCAATCACATTGTCACCTCGTTCTCTCACCAATCACAGTATCACCTCGTTCTCTCACCAATCACATTGTCATCTCGTTCTCTCACCAATCACAGTATCACATCGTTCTCTCACCAATCACATTGTCACCTCGTTCTCTCACCAATCACAGTATCACCTCGTTCTCTCACCAATCACAGTATCACCTCGTTCTCTCACCAATCACATTGTCACCTCGTTCTCTCACCAATCACATTGTCACCTCGTTCTCTCACCAATGATATTGTCACTCGTTCTCTCACCAATCAGTATCAGCTTGTTCTCTCACCAATCCGTATCACCTCGTTCTCTCACCAATCAGTATCAGCTCGTTCTCTCACCAATCAGTATCACCTCGTTCTCTCACCAATCAGTGTCACCTCGTTCTCTCACAATCAGTATCACCTCGTTCTCTCGCCAATCAGTATCACCTCGTTCTCTCACCAATAGTATCACTTCGATCTCTCACCAATCAGTATCACCTCATTCTCTCACCAATCAGTATCACCTCGTTCTCTCACCAATCAGTATCACCTCGTTTTCTCACCAATCAGTATCACCTCGTTCTCTCACCAATCACAGTATCACCTCGTTCTCTCACCAATCACAGTATCACCTAGTTCTCTTACCAATCACAGTATCACCTCGTTCTCTCACCAATCACAGTATCACCTCGTTCTCTCACCAATCACAGTATCACCTAGTTCTCTCACCAATCACAGTATCACCTCGTTCTCTCACCAATCACAGTATCACCTAGTTCTCTCAACAATCACAGTATCACCTAGTTCTCTCACCAATCACAGTATCACCTCGTTCTCTCACCAATCACAGTATCACCTTGTTCTCTCACCAGTCACAGTGTCACCTTATTCTCTCATCAATCAGTATCACCTAGTTCTCTCAACAATCACAGTATCACCTCGTTCTCTCACCAATCACAGTATCACCTCGTTCTCTCACCAATCACATTGTCATCTCGTTCTCTCACCGATCACATTGTCATCTCGTTCTATCACCAATCACATTGTCATCTCGTTCTCTCACCGATCACATTGTCATCTCGTTCTCTCACCAATCACATTGTCACCTCGTTCTCTCACCAATCACAGTATCACCTCGTTCTCTCACCAATCACATTGTCATCTCGTTCTCTCACCAATCACAGTATCACATCGTTCTCTCACCAATCACATTGTCACCTCGTTCTCTCACCAATCACAGTATCACCTCGTTCTCTCACCAATCACAGTATCACCTCGTTCTCTCACCAATCACATTGTCACCTCGTTCTCTCACCAATCACATTGTCACCTCGTTCTCTCACCAATGATATTGTCAACTCGTTCTCTCACCAATCAGTATCAGCTTGTTCTCTCACCAATCCGTATCACCTCGTTCTCTCACCAATCAGTATCAGCTCGTTCTCTCACCAATCAGTATCACCTCGTTCTCTCACCAATCAGTGTCACCTCGTTCTCTCACAATCAGTATCACCTCGTTCTCTCGCCAATCAGTATCACCTCGTTCTCTCACCAAATAGTATCACTTCGATCTCTCACCAATCAGTATCACCTCATTCTCTCACCAATCAGTATCACCTCGTTCTCTCACCAATCAGTATCACCTCGTTTTCTCACCAATCAGTATCACCTCGTTCTCTCGCCAATCAGTATCACCTCGTTCTTTCACCAAATAGTATCACTTCGTTCTCTCACCAGTCAGTATCACCTCATTCTCTCACCAATCAGTATCACCTCGTTCTCTCACCAATCAGTATCACCTCGTTTTCTCACCAATCAGTATCACCTCGTTCTCTCACTAATCAGTATTACCTCGTTTTCTCACCAATCAGGATTACCTCATTCTTTTACCAATCACATTGTCACCTCGTCCTCTCACAAATCAGTGTCACCTCCTTCTCTCACCAATCGCATTGTCACCTCGTCCTCTCACCAATCATTATCACCTAGTTCTCTCACCAATCACATTGTCACCTCGTTCTCTCACCAATCAATATCACCTTGTTCTCTCACCAATCAGTATCACCACGTTCTCTCACCAATCACATTGTCACCTCGTCATCTCACCAATCATTATCATCTAGTTTCTCACCAATCACATTGTCACCTCGTTCTCTCACCAATCATTATCACCTAGTTCTCTCACCAATCAGGATTACTTCATTCTTTCACCAATCACATTGTCACCTCGTCCTCTCACAAATCAGTGTCACCTCCTTCTCTCACCAATCGCATTGTCACCTCGTTCTCTCACCAATCAATATCACCTTGTTCTCTCACCAATCAGTATCACCACGTTCTCTCACCAATCACATTGTCACCTCGTCATCTCACCAATCATTATCATCTAGTTTTCTCACCAATCACATTGTCACCTCGTTCTCTCACCAATCAATATCACCTAGTTCTCTCACCAATCAGTATCACCTTGTTCTCTCACCAATCACATGGTCACCTCTCACCAATCACATTATCATCTCATTCTCTCACCAATCAGTATCACCTCGTTTTCTCACCAATCAGGATTATCTCATTCTTTCACCAATCACATTGTCACCTCGTTCTCTCACCAACCACATTGTCATCTTGTTCTCTCACCAACCACATTGTCACCTCGTCCTCTCAAAAATCAGTGTCACCTCGTTCTCTCACCAATCACATTGTCACTCGTTCTCTCACCAATCACTATCATCTAGTTCTCTCACCAATCACATTGTCACCTCTTTTTCTCACCAATCAATATCACCTCGTTCTCTCACCAATCAGTATCACCTCGTTCTCACACAAATCACATTGTCATCTCGTTCTTAACCAATCACATTGTCACCTCGTTCTCTCACAAATCACGTTGTCACCTCGTTCTCTCACAAATCATTATCACCTAGTTCTCTACCAATCACAGTATCACCTAGTTCTCTCACCAATCACATTGTCACCTCGTTCTCTCACAATCACATTGTCACTTCGTTCTCTCACCAATCAGTATCACCTCGTTCTCTCACAATCAGTATCACCTCGTTCTCTCACCAATCAGTATCACCTCGTTCTCTCACCAATCAGTATCACCTCGTTCTCTCACAATCAGTATCACCTCGTTCTCTCACCAATCAGTTTCACCTCGTTCTCTCACAATCAGTATCACCTCGTTCTCTCACCAATCATCATCACCTAGTTCTCTCACCAATCAGTATCACCTCGTTCTCTCACCAATCAGCATCACCTAGTTCTCTCATCAATCAGCATCACCTAGTTCTCTCACCAATCAGCATCACCTCGTTCTCTCACCAATCAATTTCACCTCGTTCTCTCACCAATCAGTATCACCTCGTTCTCTCAACAATCAGCATCACCTAGTTCTCTCACCAATCAGCATCACCTAGTTCTCTCACTAATCAGTATCACCTCGTTCTCTCACCAATCGGCATCATCTAGTTCTCTCACCAATCATCATCACCTAGTTCTCTCACCAATCAGTATCACCTCGTTCTCTCACCAATCAGTATCACGTCGTTCTCTCACCAATCAGTATCACCTCGTTCTCTCACCAATCAGTATCACCTCGTTCTCTCACCAATCAATATCATCTCGTTCTCTCACCAATCAGTATCACCTCGTTTTCTCACCAATCAGGATTACCTCATTCTTTCACCAATCACATTGTCACCTCGTTCTCTCACCAATCACATTGTCATCTTGTTCTCTTACCAATCGCATTGTCACCTCGTCCTCTCACCAATCATTATCATCTAGTTCTCTCACCAATCACATTGTCAACTCGTTCTCTCACCAATCAGTATCACCTCGCTCTCTCACCAATAAGTATCACCTCGTTCTCTCACCAATCACATTATCAACTCGTTCTCTCGCCAAATACTGTGTCACCTCCAAATAAGTGGACACCGAAAACACTGACTATACTATATATGTGATCTCCAAGACCTGTTTTTTGAGCTTGTATCAAATATGAATGACCTGCAGTAATGGTGAACTGATTCGTTCAATGGTTTTGGTTCGATATTTATTTGGGTTTTTTTTTTCAAGAACTACACCTTTTTTTCTAATTCGCGCATTATGTAGCTGTGATTCATGCAAACTGTGACTCATGCATACTGTAACATCAGGTAACATTAATGCCATGTAATAGAATGCAACAGAAAGTAAATTAAATGAACACAGCTCCCTGGTTTCATCTCTAAGTGGCATGTTAGCCCAAACCTTTACAATTTTGCTTCGTTCATAAATGATGCCCTGAGCCTAATACATTCCACTCATTTTTGTCAACAGATATTTTTACAGAAATGATTTCGGTTGATGATGCCACACACAAAAACAAGTAAAATTTCTAGCTACAGTCAGTATTTATGTTTAATGATATTTTAGTAGGTGATGCTTGTAACAAAACAGATCGAAGTTTGCAGATCTGAGAGGAGTTTCTGTGCTATACTATTCCAATTTTAACCACAAACGTTTTAAATTGTAAGAGACACCTTCTAAGCTCGTTGAATGTGTAGTATAAGAGGTATCTGTATTTTATCTTCTTGGAAAGACACAAATGATGAAATGAACTAAAGCATCAGTGACAAACAAATGTGCTAAGCTAAAATTGGGCTACGTCAGCACCGAAATTATAACATTGTCAAAGACAGGCAGTTGTAGACATCCCATGATCATCTTTTTTTCAGTCGGCAGGGAACATGATGGCAATAAGGTTAAAGGTAAGTTTTTGAAAGCTGTCACCGGTAACAGGATAAACATAAAGACAAGTGGACAGAAATACAAGGAAACATAAAGGCAAGGAAGCATAAAGGCAAGCAGACAGAAAGGCAAGCAGACAGAAAGGCAAGCAGACAGTAGGACAAGCAGACAGAAAGGCAAGCAGACAGTAGGACAAGCAGACAGAAAGGCAAGCAGACAGAAAGGCAAGCAGACATAAAGGCAAGCAGACAGAAAGGCAAGCAGACAGAAAGGCAAGCAGACAGTAGGACAAGCAGTATAAAGACATCATCGTCATCACATACCATACCGGTTGGCGCGGGTGATCATGTCCTTCCACTATTTTCTATCCACAGTACAATGTACCAACGTTGTTATTGACTGTTTTCCATGCCACGCCACCAAGCTATCTAGTATTTTCTCTCTTTGTCGTCCACGATCTCTATTTCCTTCTTTTTGCCAGTTGCAACCAAGTGCTCCAACTTTCCTCTTTTCATGATATGTCCGAAAAAAAAGTGTGGATTGTATCTGTTTAATGTTTTTTTAGAAGTTCCCGTTTTATGTTGGCATCTTTGAGAAAGTTCTCCTTGGTCTTTTCAGCTGCCCATGGAACTTTGAACATTCTTTTGAGAAACCCCGTCTCTGTGGCCTCTAATCGTCTTTCCATTTGTTTGTCTACTATGATTCGCTTCCATAGGCCAGAAATGGTTCTAAATAGCACCGATGAACTCTGTTTCTCACTTCTATTGATATATTTTCTTGCACAATATGATTTTCATTTTCTGAAATGCTATTTTGGTCTGAGCTATTCTGTTATATATATATGGAGCAGGTGGTGCATGGTCCTGAGGGAGCAGCCGACCAGTAATGTCTGTTATGTTCCTCACCCTGTGATGGCAGGCAGAGAATTTCAATTGTAGAGACAATTGCTGCGATCTCCAACTAATTCAGTCATTGGCCAAGACTGAATACAACAACCAACTACCTTCTTATGGTGCCGAGAAAAATTATGTCACAAAACAATTCAAAATCAAGACAGGCAGACATAAAGAGAATGTGATATAAAGACAAGCAGACATTAAGAGAATTGTGATATAAAGACAAGCAGACATTAAGAGAATGTGATATAAAGACAAGCAGACATAAAGACAAGACGACAGAAATACAGCAAAGTGACTGATAGGTGGACAGAAAAAAAGACAACTATGTTAATGCCAACGTCAAAATCAATTTTGTAACAAATCAATTAATAAAATATTTCATTCATTGGTGATTCGCATTAGGCCCAGCACAGGTAAACAAGCCACGACAATTGGCCTCCTCATGGAAACAATCGTGACACAGTGCTTCCGGCCGCGCATGCGTTCTCAGTGGCAACTGTCTCCTGCCTTACACACACCGGACTACCCAGGTCAGACTGACATACATGATCTAGCAAGTGCCACCAACAACTTTATCCGACAGAATTGTTCATGTCAAGACAAACTGTGTCAGTTTGGTAAACATCTAAGACTTGGCAGCAACGTCATCTACAGCTTACGGTTCAATGCTTATTTGAAGGTTGAAACAACAAATAAAACTGTACGAATGTTTTGTTCAGCTAAAGGATTCCCTGTGCCTGTAGCTCCTCGCAAAACTTAAGCTCCTACAGTCAGTGATACAAGTTAGCAAGAAAATGTGTTGAACTCGCTGATTCATTCATTAATGAGTTATCAGTGTTGTCAGCTTGTCTTTGAAGAATGTCGTATGTTTAAGGTGTGTCCGAGAAAGAAGTATAAGAAATATATCTGGATATTGACACACAAATACAGGTCTAAACTTTAAGAAATGATATTAGCTGGAAGTAACGCAGAAGTACGCAAAGAACCGGTTTTTCTAGCAAAGAAACATTCATCAACGCCAAAAAACTCAAGGGTAACAAATGAAGTAGCAAACTTTGCACAAGCTCATTTACTGGATGCAGTTCACATCCTAGAGAAATATGGATGACCTTCACCTTCACACTCATGGTTGGTACCGTTCTCTTTGGAGGAGGAATCTACCTGGTCTACAATGGGACCGTGAACAACGTCACAGACTTTGTTGTTCTAGGATCTTGTGGAAGTCTGGTGGGTCTCTGTTTCAGTTCTGTTGGCTCTGTTATCCTCTTGAAGTCTGTCTGTCGCAGTCGTAAGGACAGGTGTTCCACGCAGGCTAAAACCGAAACAGTAAGCATATGTTTTTTTCTCACCCCCACCCCCAATGTATTTCCTATGACACACACAATCACACACAGTTACACACAATCACACACAGACACACAATCACACACAGACACACAATCACACAGACACACAATCACACACAGACACATAATCACACGCAGACACACAAATACTCACACAGACATACAATCACACACAGACACACAATCACACACAGACACATAATCACACGCAGACACACAAATACTCACACAGACATACAATCACACACAGACACACAATCACAGACACACCACACACACACACATAATCACACAGACACATATCATCAATGTGTACACATTCACTCTTTGTTATCATCATTTCATTTGATTTACAATTTATTTCATGTTAGAGCTGATCCACAGCGTGAAATACAAACTTTCAATGGCAAACAAAGGTGATTGCGCAGCACCCTTGCAACCTATATTGTATTTCACAATCACAAATGTTATTGAATAAACGAATTAAACTCCAGTATCGAGGAACATCAGATATTAACATTTTAAAGAAAGGAAGATCAAAGAATCGTATTACAGTTACTGTTCTGAAATCTACACACACAAAAAAACAGGAGCACATAACGGTCAAGCACATAGAGAAGTGCTTTGGACACAAATATAATAGGAAAAGTGCCAACCTGAAAATGTTGACACATGATACAAAGAGCAATATGCTGTTTTGCTCCTATTCAGTCAATATTTCATATTCAGTTTATTGTAAGTAAATAAATATTCTTCTTTTAACTCCCACTGGAACATAAGTCTTTAAGAAACACTTTCCTAACAGTTATGTTGGTTTCTTAACATCGTTTCATGTCGTTCTTCTTAATTTCTGCTTCCGTGTCTACTTCAAGAGTCTCAGTAGCTGAGTGGTTAGTGTGCTCGCTTTATGATCACAAGGGATTAAGTTCGATTTCCAGAAGTAAGGATTTTTTTCTAATCAACATGGCTTCGAGGTTCACCCAGGCTCTAAAAATGTGTACCAGAGATTTTTAGGGCAGTAAAGGCGGACTGGCGTGATACCGACTATATTACCCAAAAATAAATTTGTGATGGTCATGGAAAAATACGGACATTTACATCATATTCCCCATACGTTTTAGCAAAGTAAAGGAAGCTTTACACTTGTTTAATTGGTCGAAATAAGTGCCACTCTAACTCGGCGTTTGTGGGCACTCTTAACTCGGCGTTTGTGGGCACTCTTAACTCGGCGTTTGTGGGCACTCTTAACAACAAGGATTGAGATATTAGGTGGCTTTGTCTTCATAAAAAAAACCCACTTAGCTAAATAAATATGGTTAGCATACACATGGGGCCAGGAGAAAGAAGAAGAGAGAGAGAGAAAGGGAAATGTGCAATAAAAGATGTGGCACAAATATCGCTAAATTATAATGTTTAGCATACATCACACATTTGCGAAGAGAGAAAGAGAAAAGGGGGGCGGGGGGAGAGAGAGTTGCAATACAATTTGATAAATACAAATTTGATAAATACAATTTTTCAGCAAAAATTCAACGTCAGTTATTTTTTTCTTCTAATAATGCAACAGATGACAACGCAATTGTAAAACTCAGCCTGAAAGTGAAGGCAGTTGTGTCTCACGACGTGTAACAATTCTTTTTTTAATGTATTTCACTCATAACGAGTAAGTGCTATGTAAATTTGGAATATTATTACAAATAAAGTTTATATCATGAAATGTTTATCTTCAAATTTAGCGATAGCTGTATTTGGATGTAGCAGAATCATCCTTGTTTATTTGTGTTATATTTAGAGCAAACTATTCATTTTCCTGGCAATTTTTTCTATTTCATTTTCCACCAACTGCCATGAATTGAAGCCCTTCAAAACTTGTGTCACTGTAACTAGGTAACTTAGGATCCCAAAGTAACAGCCGTGGAGAGGCGTAGAAGCAGGGAGGGGCGTAGAGACAAGGACAGAGAGATGCGAAAAATAGTGAGACTGAGTGAGAGAGAGAATGAGAGAGAGAGTGAGGAAACAGTGACATTTGCATGTGTTGTGTCAGTTAGTGAATTATGAAATCAATTAAGGCAGGCAAGCAACAGTAGGGGAGATCATGCACACTTTTCTCCGGGGATCTGAAGTTAATGATCTCAGATTACCAGACCTGATGTCAGCCAAGGATATCAGTATAGGCTTCAGTTTTCAGACTGATGTCGTGTCTGCAGCTACAATGCTTTTTTCCGATCAATATTTCAGCAGCCTCTTGTCTTTCTGGATCGTTGCTGTTGTTACAGAATTGGAGTCGCTTCACTCGTGTCTAATGTCACTTTCAGCTTGCTTGCCATTTTTTTATATTTGTCTTTAGTTTGTTTAGTCTGTGACGCTGATTTTTCCAACGAGTGCAGCCAAGAGACAAGTATTATTTATGGATATGATATATTTTAGAAAAAGGTGATTGACTTAATAAATAAACAGTCGCTCGACTGGAAACGTTAATGAAAGGGGACAGTTAAAGGTCATGGAAAAATAAGACTGGAAAGAAGGAACCGAATGTTTCATTTTAAAAAAAGTGCCGAACGAGGTGGTAACATTTGATTGCTGCTTAATGGCAATATAATCCGCATGGAATAACAAGGATTAATAGCTGAGATTATGTGAGGAAATGTGCTCATTTAAAGGAAAGGTAAAATCACATTTGGTGACATTGTGACATGTGTTTGTATGAGAAACGTCTAGTCAGTACATGTTTATAGAAGTCATCAAATTAAGAAGGTCCTATCTTTGAGGATTAGTCGGCGAGTTAAAGTTTGATATCAAATATTACTGACCTATCATTGCATGAATCATCGTATTTTACCGCCAATGAGGACATCTCTATTGAAAAGGGGTCAAATGTAAAATAAACAAAATTCATGAAAAGACCAATAATATTTCACGAAAAAATCGAATGTTCAATCGATATTTCATAACACCATAAACAAAAAATAAACATTGCTGCTTTGTTCAAAATAATAATGAAATATAAGAACTTCCAAGGTGACTCAAGCATTAAAAAAAAAACTGATACAGGCGTAGTGATGTTGGGAATAGTATTGTTAGAAAATAGTCATCAAGACTCACAACAAATGAATGAACAGATTGTCCATGATTGAAATAGTGGTGTTGGGGAATAGTATTGTTAGAAAATAGTCATCAAGACTCACAACAAATAATGAACAGATTGTCCTTGATTGAAATAGTGGTGTTGGGGAATAGTATTGTTAGAAAATAGTCATCAAGGCTCACAACAAATGAATGAACAGATTGTCCTTGATTGAAATAGTGGTGTTGGGGAATAGTATTGTTAGAAAATAGTCATCAAGACTCGCAACAAATAATGACTGAAACTGAATGATTGAAACAGTAATCATGGACGCACAACACAGTGAAGTGTATCAATAAAATCTCAAACGGACGACAACATTGGTTGACACACTTGTATACAAACAGACTGTATCGAAGTGGGTATATTCGATCATGGCTACCAATTATCTTCTCCTGCCGTTGTGGTAGCGGTGTCTGTGTTTCCGAGAATTACCTGAGAACATTGTTGATTTATGATTGACATATGCTGACTTTGTAGCGATAGAAGTGTAGTAACAGAAACACAATGTGATATTCTAGACATACCGAATGAGGCTAATGATAGCCTACTTACCGTCATGGCTAACGCTAAAGTTAAATAAGTGTGAATAACAGCAACCAGCGCTGAACAAGGACAAAGTCTCACAAAGCATTGAATTAATTTTTTTGCGCCGTGAGTTCGATGGCAGGAATATGAAATCCAAGTTAAAACCTCTGTCTATTTTCCCGTGTCTGCTTCTTCTACTGCTATTAAACATCAGACTTCTTGTTAGAGAAAAATGTCTTGTTTAAGAAGAGAGAAAAAAAACCCAGTTATTTCGTGAAAGCATTAACCTTTTTAACTTGTGTTTCCTTAGCACACAAAACATTGGACTTTTAATGAATTAATATGTCTTTTATAGTCGATGTATATGTGTACCTATGTTATTATAATGATAATAATATTGATTCATATCTTTGTATATCTATCATCAGAATGGCCTCCTGATTTCCTATTTTCCCGATGGTCAAACGAGAATCGTAACCCTACAGAAAACAGAGCAACTGGCAAACCTGAGAAAGGAAAATGTTAACAACACTGAAGCCAGCAGTAGTAGAACTACAGCTAAAGTGAGAAAGTTTCGAATTTCTACCAAGGGCAACGTTTATGATCATTTTCCTTCAACAACAGTGACGTCTCCTGTGCGTGATAATGATGTAACCGCCCAACCTCTAGTTCAGCTAAAGCACGTAGACTTGTCATCAAATACGATTGTCTCCAAACCTATCGAGCAAGTGGACAATCACGTCAACCTTAACTGTGTGCTGACTCACAAAACAGCGGTAGACAATCCACCAATTTGTGCAAGCGACATCTCTGTCCAGAAACAGCCAACACAAGCAAACGTTAGCCCACCGCCGATTCTAAATAAGCGGTGCATAGATTCCTGGAAGTCGTACCAGGAATCGTTAACAGTCGTCGTGGCCGAGGTGCATGCAGAACCAGGGAGTTCCAGATCCTCTTTACGAAACCCCGCTTCGTATCATCACTCCAGACAACAGGACGTTCACGAGTCACTATTTGATACCTCTCCAATCCCATCAGACGAGGACGATGATGAGGACGCTATGTATCCACTGGACTTTATTACTGGGGACAATGGTAGCCGACCAGACACGGGTGTCGGTGAATCAATTTCCGAAGAAGACTTTCCATTTGTTAACGATGAACCTTCATTTAGCTACAGAATGCTTACCTCAGATGCTGAGAACTCTGACGATGAAATAATGGCCACAGCAATTGATGACCCTTTGATTTTCCATCGTGGAAATGGTGCGGAACATAGTTGTATTTTTAATAAATGTCACGTGATAACAGAAGTATTAGTGCACAGCGGATGACGTGTTAGCCCAATGTAGCATTTTTAAAAATCAGCTGCAGTGGACATGGCTTCGTCCCAATTGTTCACATTTTTTCGTCTTGTCACCTCCTACCTCCCTCAATTAAAGTACTGTTTTACTTAATGTTACCCAGGACGGACATTAACTTCTCTTAAGTACGCCCCTGGGAAACTAAACACATAGTTGAGTGTTGTGTGGCTGATACTTATATCATATTGCAAGAGTTATAGTAAGGAAGAAATCTTCTTTTCTCTTTTCACTGATACCTAAAAGGTGTCGTGGTTTATATCATTTGTCGTTCTTGAGCTGCTCGAATTGTCTGAATTAATGATTTTCCTTTGTTGTTACATAAGGAAGAAATAATTAGTGAAAATAACCAGTCTTGAAAAGTCATTTTTCTCATTTCTGAAACAGAAATATTTCTTGTGATTTGTTCGTGAATTCTTTCTTATTTCCAGGTGGTGACAGGTGAAGATTGTTGGTTAGTTAAATTTGAATTTGGAAGAGGGTGTGGGAAGTTTGGAGGGTTGGGTGTGATGAGAGGCGAGATGGGAGGGTTGGGGTGTGATAAGAGGCGAGATGGGAGGGTTTGGGTGTGATGAGGGGCGAGATAGGAGGGTTGGGGTGTGATGAGGGGCGAGATAGGAGGGTTGGGATGTGATAAGAGGCGAGATGGGAGGGTTGGGGTGTGATGAGGGACGAGATGGGAGGGTTGGTGTGTGATGAGGGGCGAGATGGGAGGGTTGGGATGTGATGAGGGGCGAGATTTTGGGTTAGGATGAGCATGAATGTGAGATGAGATTTGCAGGTGTGGTGAGATTTGAGGATGAGAGCGTTAATATAGTGAGGAGTGAACTTTTAGGGTGGAGTGTGATTTGGAGATGGGGGATGTGAGATTTGTGGGGTGATGATGTGGTGGTGGTGGAGATATAGGGCTATTGGGGGAATGAGTGGAAAGGGGGGGGGGGGTCAGGGAAGATTAGAGTCCGAAGTTTAAAGAGTATTGAGATTTGAGAGTCAGAGATAGGAGTCAGAGATAGGAGTCAGAGATAGGAGTCACTGTGGGTGAGAGAGGGGACCAGGGAGAGGGTGGGAGCATGATATCACAGAGAGAGAGGGAGAGAGAGGGAGAGAGAGATATTGTTGGGATCAAGGAGTGAGTCTGAGGGAGTGAGTATTGGGAGTCAATTGGGGTTTGAGAGCTGAGGACCAGGGAGGAGCGAAAGTTGAGAGTGAGGGAGAAATTAGAAAGTTGAGAGTGATGGAGAAATTAGAAAGTTGGGAGCTCGGGTTGATGATAGTTAAACATTTACAAGAGGTGTGAGCCTGACAGGAATTCGACAGGGAGAGGAAGGGTACACCTGTTCATTTATATTCTGTGTCCGTAAATATGAAGTCGTGTGTACAGTTAACGTTAGACAGCAATAATGTAACTATTTTATTGTAATATTGCATAGATTTACTTTGGCCAGTGGTGTATCGTGTGTGGGGAAGCGACCCGAGGAGCGTTTGCCTCTGATAACATTCTTAAGGGGGGGGGGGGGGGGCAAAATTATGAACGAAAAGGAGAAAGTAGTAATGTTACATAAAAATAATAGGTGATGGAGCGCCATGCTTGTTTTTTTTCCGGGCGCTGGCAGTCCACGTGCTTACCTTGTCTAGCATCCACGTTGCGCCACTGACATTGGCAGTCATGCCGATAGATTATAGATAGGAACATTTGTAGTGATTATATTGTCTGTTGGGTTTATCTTGAGAAATCTCCATAGCATGTACATGGAGGCTGGACAAAGTAGCTCATGGTACCCTCCCATACATATAGAGAAAGAGAGACTACTATTCTTCTCTTCTTTCCTTCCTCATTTGCCTTTCAGCGTCGAGGGAAGATATAATTTGCGGTCTTTTGCTCGTCTGGTCGCTTCTGCTGCTATGTTCCCTAGTGCTTCTAATATTCCGTCAATCCATATTTTTCGTGATCATCTCTTGGGTCTAGTATTCTCGCAACGTTTATTGAAGGCCCGTTGTGTTATATTTTGATCTATCTGCCTTTTCAAGCGGCCAACACTTTTTATTTGTTGTTTCTTTATATATTCTATGGTGAGAGTTATTCCTAGCTTTTTTCTCAGTTCCTCATTTCTGATCATGTCTCTCAGGCTGTATCCTGTCATTCGTCTAACACATTTAATCTCAGTAGAGGTTATTTGTCTTATTGTTCTTGCATCTAGCGCCCAGGTAGCTCAGCATTGGGATGAAGATTGTATTGTAGAGTGCCCGTTTTTCCTCTAGACTTATTTCCTTGAGAGTACTTTTGCTTCAAATAGTTCACCTTGATATTTTCCTATTATTGTTTTCCTTTAGATCTCTGACAGCTCTGATTATATTCTTCACTGACTGCCTATTTGTGTAGTACATTTATAGAGTCAGGCGGTGGCACGAGTAATAATTGTTGCTGTGGGTTACAAAATGATGGGGGTAGAGGGTTGGTTGGGGGTGGTGGGGGGGTGGGGTGAGATCTCTTTTGAGATCGATCTATAAGCTTGTAGGTGTTTTTATGTTGAATCCAGATCTAGGCTCACTGGGAATGAACATTGATTATGATGTGTGTGTGTGTGCGCGCGCGCGCATGTGTATATGTAGGAAACATAGCTCCCTCAGTGGCTGTTCTGTATAGTACAAGAGGTGCAAGGCGAATGCCATTGTTATTTAATTGGTCTTGTTATCGGCACTGGCTCCAGGGTTAGTAACGTTCCCTGGACGGCAGCATTCGTGAAGCTTCTGGCAATTACAAAAACTGACACACAATTGAATACATTAATTCAGAAACACAATAGCCTCTGTATTATGTGATATCGGTTTGCTCGGGCACACTGGGGTCTCTGTCTCTCAACGGCTCAAAACATATGCTCAGTTTCTGTTTCATTCACGCTCAAACTGATACACAACATTCTAGAAAGATAAAGATTATAATATGTCAGAATTTATGTCAATGCTGGTGAGTGAGAGAAAGGGGAGAGAGAGAGAGAGACGGGAGAGTACATTATGACAGCAAACTAGAATGCTTCAATTATAACGTTGTAGCCATTCATGTCAGTGGATGTTAATTATGGACAATCAATAAGCAACCATATAATTTTGTTACTGCTATAAAGATCCTGCATTACGAATACTCGCAACAATGCCGATATGATTAGCTAGGGTACAGTAAAGCTCGGAGAATCCGAATGGATCAATCATCAAAAAGAAGCAATTATGATCTTTCTGTTTCTGTTATTCTTCATTTAAGAACAAAAGTGACAGTTTTGTGAAGAAAAAAAAAAAGACTAAAATAGAAGCATGACAATCGTTGGAGGATCCAGCCAACAATAATTACGTTTTTAGCTGTTAACCTTTGTTACGCGTTTAAATGTCACGGCTGTCTTTGGCCACGAACCAGGCGGCGGTAAGTCTTCATCAGTTCTAGTTTGTCAAATGCACGGTGTCTATGGACCATATTTTTGTTCTTGGTCTCGAGAGTCATACAGTCCTGAGAGTCATACAGTCTTTGAGAGTCATATAGTCTTGAGAGTCATACAGTCCTGAGAGTCATAGTCTTTGAGAGTCATACAGTCTTGAGAATCATACAGTCTTGAGAGTCATACAGTCTTTGAGAGTCATATAGTCTTGAGAGTCATACAGTCTTGAGAGTCATACAGTCTTGAGAGTCATACAGTCTTTGAGAGTAATATAGTCTTGAGAGTCATACAGTCTTTGAGAGTCATATAGTCTTGAGAGTCATACAGTCTTGAGAGTCATACAGTCTTGAGAGTCATACAGTCCTTGAGAGTCATACAGTCTTTGAGAGTCATATAGTCTTGAGAGTCATACAGTCTTGAGAGTCATACAGTCCTGAGAGTCATACAATCTTGAGAGTCATATAGTCTTGAGAGTCATACAGTCTTGAAATTCATACAGTCTTGAGAGTCATACAGTCCTGAGAGTCATACAATCTTGAGAGTCATACGGTCCTGTAGGGTGTGCTCCGGAGCCCTTTTTGGTAGGGAAAATAATGCTAATAACAACAAACTTAGTCAAAAGTAGACATGAATAATTATCGACAAAATACACAGACGGCTCTAACATCAAACATAAGCAGTCACAACAGATCTTGCCACTGTAGAAAAACAAAACAAGAGATGGTGCTGCCATAGAGCAGACTTTTAAAGTGTGTCCACATCCATCACCCAGGCAACAATAGCAGAGATAAATAGTGACAAACTTGGACAGACAATATCAGGAAAAAGACCGTTCTCAAAAATTGAAAATAAATGAAATCATACATAAATATATAATCACTTTGAAACGAAAACAGCAGATAAATGAATTTGTGAACAAAATAAGAAATGCAACAGTCATCTATTTCCAAGTCACAAATCGACACAACCAATTAGTAAATGTGTTAATCTCGTTCACAAATCTTGTTAATGTAAAAGTGGTCAAGTGAAAACAACAGGTTTGATTAATTTTACAAATTATATATCCATATCCATATGAAGTTAACATCCACTAAACATTGCAACAATTTCTTCTTCTTCTTCTATCCTTCCTCTATTGCCGTTGGCGTCGAGGGGAGATACATTCTGCGATTTTTTGCTCTTCTGTTGGCCCTTTCTGGTGTTATCCCTCCTAGTGACTCTAGTATTCCCTTTTTCCGTCTCTTTCTCGGTCTTCCTCTTAATCTGGAGTTTTCGTAGCGTTTGTTTATGGCTCTTTGATTCATTGTTAGTTCTTTTTGTCTTGTTATGTGGCCGAAGCAATTTATCTGTTGTTTCATTATGTATTCGATGGCTGGTTCAATTTCGAGTTTCTTCCTTAGGTCGGTGTTTCTTACTCCTCTGTCCCTTAGGCTGTTTCCTGTCATTCTTCTGACACATTTCATTTCGGTGGTCGTTATCTTTCTTATTGTTCTAGAGTCCAGCCTCCAATTCTGGCACTGATAGCACAGAGTTGGTAGAAAAAATGATTTGTAAATTACCCTTTTTGTTTCCGTAGTTATTGCTTTGTTTTTCAATAGTGTTGCTACTTGGCCTATAACTTGGCATGCTTTGTTACACCTTATATCTATCTCTGTCTATTGCAACAATAAACCTACAAAATGGTCAGATGTCACTTCAGCATTGATATCGTGCAGAAAAATTGTTCATGTGACGGCTAAAACACACTGACAATGTAGATCTGTCAACATGTTGAGGCACATAAGAGACAGAATCTGTGGTATAAGTGTACTAAAATGTGTAGTGGAGGATATATTACCGACAAATAAGAGGCAGTTTACAACTGAGTAGTGGAGGATATGTTACCGACAAATAAGAGGCAGACTACAACTGAGTAGTGAAGGATATGTTACCGACAAATAAGAGGCAGACTACAACTGAGTAGTGGAGGATATGTTAGACAAATAAGAGGCAGATTACAACTGAGTAGTGGAGGATATGTTACCGACAAATAAGAGGCAGATTACAACTGAGTAGTGAAGGATATGTTACCGACAAATAAGAGGCAGATTACAACTGAGTAGTGAAGGATATGTTACCGACAAATAAGAGGCAGACTACAACTGAGTAGTGGAGGATATGTTACCGACAAATAAGAGGCAGACTACAACTGAGTAGTGGAGGATATGTTACCGACAAATAAGAGGCATACTACAACTGAGTAGTGGAGGATATGTTAGACAAATAAGAGGCAGACTACAACCAAGTAGTGGAGGGTATGTTACCGACAAATAAGAGATATACTCCCGCAAAGGATTAGCCGCCTTGAAGGTCATGGCAGTTGCCAACATCGAGCAGAGGCTACTTACTCTTCTGTTCCAGGGATTAGTCCTCGCGCCAATCGAATATGCCCTGGCAATTCTTACTGTCTGTACGACTCAAATTGATAGGCTGGAGAAAATACAAAATGAAGCCATGCGCATTATCCTGGGATGTACGAGGGACACTCCCTGTGTAGCAATGAGGTATCTTCTTGACTTTCCAACCATGGATGACAGAATCAAGATCTGGAGGGCACGAGCATACCTGAAGATTAGTACAGATACAGAGCATCCATTGCACCACGTGCTCAACACAGAGAAAGGTACCAGGCTAAAAAGAGGCAAATCATGGGTGGGCCGAGCAGAAGATGTCATCAAACAGGTCTGTGGGCTTACCAATATCAGCGTTGGTGAGGAGTGGATACCGGTGCCTACGTCATTCAAGGGGACTTTCTCATGTATTGTCACACTCGACAGGAAAAGTAGGGAACAGAACCCGGTCGTGGTTAATGCTGAGGTCAACGGTCTCATCTGCGATAACACCGATGAGAAAGATGCAGTCATCTATACAGACGGATCTGTAAGACGACACGAAAGAAGTGCATAGGCATTTACAGCACGCTCGGCAGGCAGAATAGCCAAGGAAGACAGTGGTGCATACGCCATGACCACGAGTAGCATGACAATGGAGGTGATGGCAGTGACCAAGGCATTCAAATGGTTAGAGTCACAAGACTACACCCACGCATGTATACTGAGTGATTCGATGAGCATGATAAAAAAAGTGGAGGCGGGCTTTGTACGCATGCAATGGGTAGAGTCGTTGCAGAAATCCAAAATACGTAAGGTCACCTTTGTCTATGTCCCTGGACATGCGGCGGGAGTACGGGAAAATGAAAGAGCGGACAGGTTGGCTAGTTGTGCTGTCGTTGAGGAGGTGCAACCAATGGATCGGGCGGACATCATCAATGCCCTCCGTTATGTGGGAAGAGCACAGAACTTCGACAAACACAGATCCACGTCACTTCTTCGGATGAAGGAAATGGGAGTTAAGATGGGCACAGCCAGAAATGAGAAACTTAGTGGCCGTGTAAGAAGACTTATCAACCAACATAGAACTGGAGTCGTCAGTCGCTGGACACTGGGACTTGCTGAGAAGGGGATCTGAGCACTTATGGACATGTTTGGAGTGCAATGATGATGACCCGCAAATAACTCAATAACTCAAGAGATATACTACAACCAAGTAATGGAGGGAATGTTACCTACAAATAAAAGGCAGACTACAACTGAGTAGTGGAGGATATGTTACCGACAAATAAGAGGCAGACTACAACTGAGTAGGGAGGATATGTTACCGACAAATAAGAGGCAGACTACAACCGTGTAGTGAAGGGTATGTTATCGACAAATAAGAGGCAGATTACAACTGAGTAGTGGAGGATATGTTACCGACAAATAAGAGGCAGACTACAACTGAGTAGTGGAGGATATGTTACCGACAAGATAAGTGCACACTTTCTTTCTTTCTTTTGTTACGTTCTCTTGAATTCATTCGGGTTCGAGGGAGAAAAAAGTTTTGGTTCTCGTCCATTTTAACGACTTCAACCATTGCCAATTGATGTTGTTGTAACGTTTCTTTGATGTTGTCTGTCCATCTTACTCTCGATCTGCCTCTTGTTCTTCTCCCTTCTCCTCCTTTAATAATATAATTTGTATTGTAAGGAATCGCACGACAATCTTTCTAGACGGGCAAACCAGTTTATTTGTTGTTTCTGTTTGTAGCTTATGATAGGTTCAATGCCAACCCCTTCTTATATAATATTTCTTACTCTGTCTTTTGTGGACAGTCCAAGCACTTTTTTTCAGATATCCCATCTCTTGGGTGATAATATTTTGTGTGTGCTTAGTTGTAAATGACCATGTTTGGCATTGGTAGCACCATGTTAGGATGAATATACTCTGTATAAGATATCTCTTGACAGGCATTGGAAGTGAATAATTTAGAATATGTTACCGACAAGATAGATAGCTGACTACAACCGAGTAACAGACGATAGTAATAATGGAGGACAATGTGCAAACTAAATTTCAGATGGCATGACAAGATACAAAATAAAGATATCTGGGAAAGAGCAAAACAAGGGTCATTCGAACAACAGAATGGAATAGAACATACAAATGGATTGGACATATACTAAGTCAACCTGGTGCCTGCATAGCACGATAACCACTGTCATGGAACCCACAGATAAAGAGAAAGCCAGGTGGCGTAGTGAATAAAGGAATCTTGAAGTTTTGAGAGGAGACTATCATGTCAAGACTTCACACAAATATCACGTGACAAATGATAACCGAGCAATTAATTAGGTCAATCAATGCTTGTTTGTCAAATCTCTTGGCCTCGTGATGATAATAACCAATATGTTGATTCTTGACTGAAGATGGTTGATGATAATTAATTAATCAACGGGTCAAATTATTCTTTGAACTTGATCCTTTCCTTTACTTGAATGAATAATAAATAACATGCTTTTCTTTGTCATGTTGGGATGACTAGACTACCGTCGTATGGATATATCACATCCCTAATATATCGCATAGTTGCAGCTCTATCTGTTGTTTACTCTGTCTCTTGTAGACTGACTGACACAAATAATTTCATTTGGAATCTCTCTATCATTTCTCTGGACTACGTCTAGCTAAATTTAACTTACTTCTAGAATTGTTATACTCTACATTGTGATACTAAATTCGTACTGATTGTCTCATGATTTATGGCTCGGTAGAATAAGAAGGAAATCTGATCGTATGATCATCAGAATAATTCAAATCATCGAAATCTCTCAAAATCACCACTCTCTACAAAATAATTATGTTCTCAACTATTTATAGTTCATCTCCATGTTCCAGTCAATCAATGAAAAGAGGTGTTTGTGAGTTTATTGTGTACGTGTGATTTTCAAATTTCTCTCTCTCTCTTTTTTTTTTTTTTTGGTTGCCATGGTCATTCCCCGATCAATTGACTGGAATATTCTCTATATTTCCGTATAGCAATTCTAGATATCATGCGTTCGCCAAGTGACCCTTAACGTCAGGCCTCGCCAAATTAAGATACAAATATCTTATTATTGTCTTATATTGATTGATACTTTTACCAATAAGTGGCCTATCAACTTAAACTGTCAATAATGTTTAGAAAGTAAAAAAAAACCATTTAAGGCTGGGTGAACCCGGAAGCCGTCGTTTGGGATCGAACCCTACCTCTTGCCCTTTGTAGTCCATTTCACTAACCACTGAGCTATCGCGGCTCCCGTTTATTTAGAAACTTGAACTATTTGATTGCTGACAAGTTCTTCTCTTTATCATCTAATTTCTTCTTTCTCTCTATCCACTTATCTCTCAGTCTGTGGTTATGTCTTCTTAGTTCTATTAATTATATGAATACCATTACACAGGAAAGTTCTGGAGTACATGAAGAAGAGAAATCAAAGACCATTAGCCTAGACTGGAGAGAAGTAGAGTAAATGTCAAAGAATATGGATGAATGCAGTGACCCATGGTCAATGCTTCAATAAGAGGCCTGATTGGCTTATTGTCTGATTTCATCAGTAGCGATCTAATAAGAGGTCTGATTGGCTTATTGTCTGATTTCATCAGGAGCGATCTAATAAGAGGCCTGATTGGCTTATTATCTGATTTCATCAGTAGCGATCTAATAAGAGGCCTGATTGGCTTATTGTCTGATTTCATCAGTAGCGATCTAATAAGAGGCCTGATTGGCTTATTGTCTGATTTCATCAGTAGCGATCTAATAAGAGGCCTGATTGGCTTATTGTCTGATTTCATCAGTAGCGATCTAATAAGAGGCCTGATTGGCTTATTGTCTGATTTTATCAGCAGCGATGTAATAAGAGGCCTGATTAGCTTATTGTCTGATTTTATCAGTAGCGATGTAATAAACTGACAAATTTGTTCCAGAAAGAAGGGGGCACACTATCATTTTACTGCTGCATGTTTTCATGTTACAAAAGTAGTTCCAGAAATTCTGATACAAACATAACAGTACATTTTATAACTTTATATAAAATATTCTCACAACTGAACAACTGAAGTATGTCAGTATCAGGAAAAGAAGATTCAACCTATATACATGTCAGCTGTTTATTTTCATTGCTTTTGAATGATTCTTGATGATGAGTAACAATTTAAAAGAAAGCAGCAAGGCTGTCATTGGTTGTTATAAATAGTTTAACCAGTCACAATCAGCAACGAAGAACTGCTCGCGAGGTGATCCCATTGGAAGATAAATGCACACGTTTTATAACATTTGGTGGGTGTGTTTTATTTAGAGAGGGTTTATTAACTATAACAAGAGTTGCAGTGAAATACAGGAAGGCGCAAAAGATGCAAACAAAGGACAATTCGATGAAAGTCAGTGAAATCAAGAGATGAGCAAGTGAACAGTGTTGGAGCAATCAGTGAGGTAAGAAAGAAAGAAAGAAAGAAAGAGAGAGAGAGAGAGACTCGAGGAAGTGTGTTAAGTCCATGTTTTTCAACTATCGGCACATTATTTTGGATGATGTGGCCAGAACTACACAAGTAGCAACTTCCTTTACAGGAAAAATGTGGCAGATAGTAAAGTATCAGGCAACAACGACCACTAATCATGTCATTTTTTATTCATAAACCAGGTACCACAAGGGCTGTAGACTGTTTCGTCCTCCAGTGACTAAATTGTAAAAGTCATGTAATCATTATTTAACAGGAAGTGGACCAAATGAAATTGGATGCCTGAAATCCTCATTAACAGTAGCAGATCAGCTTTTCAGTCAGCCACTAGTGTTACGATGAACAAGAGAACCGCTCTCCTGTTTAGTGAAAGTGTAAATACTTGATGCCAATTCATCAATTCAAACAAATGTAGCTAAGATCGTGCAACCCTTAACGACTGGGAGAGATGAGTGAAAGTCGAGGCGCCTCTCCGCGCGCTACTGAACAGTGGTGTGCCGACAACAACGCCCGCCAGTGAGACTGGACCGTCTGTCTACAATGTCGCTTCTTAGCTTTGAAAGATGAACTTTTGAGAAAATTGATTTTGATCACATAATTGATCAATTTGTAGGAACGAAGGCGCGAAAAATCAATTTATAGTAGAAAACAGCTGCTGTGTACTCAATTTACTTTCTTCAAAACGCTTATTAAACAGAAAGGTTTATTTTTGTCCTGCAGTGCTTAACTCTGAAATGTCACATTTTCACAAATAGTTCACAATGCTTTTCTTAAGACTGGTATTAGTTCCACATCAGTGCTTCATTTATCTTTGAGAACAACCACTCTTTTTGAACTGTTTATGAAATGTGCGTAGGTGTTCGCCTCACGGGGTGAATTATATCTGACTTGCCTCGAGCGCTTTTAATTCTGTGTACGCCACTGTTTAGCGGGGTTTTTCCTGATGTACAGTTTTGAGTTAATGTGTACATAAATATTGCCCCACCCTTATTTTCATTGTTCACGCTGTGAAATGTAACGATGCCTGCTTCAATGCATTCTATGCTCACACATTTACTGTTAAGTTATATTTTGTTTTGTAATTGTTACACAATTAATTCACCTTTATATAAGTAACATGTTTGTTTCTTTGTTCACTCAAATATAACAATTCAAGTTTGTACACGGCTTGTATCGCTATAGCGATTACATATTTCCTGGAAATCACAGCCTATCTTGTGTTCCCTATGGTGCATCCTAGACTTCATTTTATAAATAAAGTCCTGTGATATATCATGGAATGTATCATCGATGTTGTTTTTTTTTATCATAGCAACATTGATACAACTTCACTAATAAAGTCACGTGATTTATGATAAATGTTACGAAACATTAGTTCTACTTATTTGTGATGTACAATCATTTCTTCTTATTCGTGATGTATAATAATTTCTTTTATTGGTGATGTACAATTATTTCTTCTTATTCGTAATATACAATCATTTCTTCTTATTCGTGGTGTATAATCATTTCTTTTTATTCCTGATGTATAATCATTTCTTCTTATTTGTGATGTATAATCATTTCTTCTTATTCGTGATGTATAATCATTTCTTTTTATTCATGATGTACAATAACTTCTTCTTATTCGTGATGCACAATCATTTCTTCTTATTCGTGATGCACAATCATTTTTTGTAATTCGTGATGTGAAATTATTTCTTCTTATTCCTGATGTGCGACTATTTCTTCCTATTCGTGATGTGCAATCATTTCTTCTTATTCGTGATGTGCAATAACTTCTTCTTATTCGTGATGCACAATCATTTCTTCTTATTCGTGATGCACAATCATTTTTTGTAATTCGTGATGTGAAATTATTTCTTCTTATTCGTTATGTGCAATCATTTCTTCTTATTCCTGATGTGCGACTATTTCTTCCTATTCGTGATGTGCAATCATTTCTTCTTATTCGTGATGTGCAATTATTTCTTCTTATTTGTTATGTGCAATTATTTCTTCTTATTCTTGATGTTTCTTATTCGCAATATGCATTATTTCTTCATATTTGTAATGTGCAATTATTTCAAAGTAAACTCATATCATCAGTTCTTATGTCAGAAATCCACGCAGATCAAACTGCTGTTTCAAAACTGGCTAAGAAAACTTCGCTGCATTAGAGAAACGCCGAGACAAAAGTTATCAAATACATGGCTCAGTGGCGTAGCGTGGGGTTGCCAGCGCCCAGGGTAAGGAAACTATGTGGTCTGCCTGTTACTACAGCATGTATTGCCCCCCCCCTCCAAACATGCTATTTTAAAAACTAATACTACTTTCCTTTGGCATTTTGTGCCCCTAAGAAATTTGCCTCCGTAGCAATAAATCTTCACGATATGCCACCGACATGACTGTCTCACTTACAACATATCCATGTCAGCAAACATCTCAAGCTTAATCTAGAAACACATCTGTTGAGGACGCCTTTGTAAACGACAGCCACTTCGACTACAATGCCTGCAGCGGGAGTTTGATCGTCTTCGTGGACAATCTAAGCTAAAGATCGCAAACCTGATGCATATCAAGGTTAGTATGAATCATTCATCTGGTACACATATTTTCTTATGAGAGACAACAGAGACTATAAGCAACTGCTGTCTTGTAGGAAGATCGAAAAAAACCAAAAAACTCGGAGAGCAATCCTGAAAAAATGGGTGTTGAAGACGGATGCCCTGAACCGCAAGTCGCAAAACACAGTGCAGTGCAAGCCGCTAAAAATATAAATAAGACGTTCTTGACTAAAATACAAATAATGTGTCATCATCCAGGGGAAGACGCTACTCTATTTAGTGCCAGTCTGAGCGCTGGTTGTCTATCTGATGACATTTTAAAACGCAGCTTGTGTTTTTTCAGAAAATAAAATTATATTATTTGCTATTGTTATGCGCTAGTGTTGATCTTTTAAGTTTGTTGAACTAGCAGCTTATGTTTATGTAAAAAAAAAAGTGAAATACCCCCATCACGCCAAGTGGCGTATAGGGAATATGGTGTTAGTGACCATCAATTTTACAGACCTTCAGCACATGATTTTTGGGGTAATGTGGTCGGTGTTATAACTTACTTAAATCTTGTTGTGCCGAAGACTATATACTCAAATGTAATTTACATAATTTATGCGCGTGGAATACTTGTATCCATTGGTTTGTCGCGAGATGACAACCTGCAACACCCTCCGACAAATCGGAAGTTCGCGATGTTGACCTACAGCTGACCTATGTCTCAGAATTGTCAAAACAGGCTGTTTTTGTCATTCTCAGTAACCTCTGGTCAGCTTGACCTCTCATGAGTTTCAAAATAATGATATATATTTAATGAACTTGACCTGTCTCTGAAAGTTGTTTGCCAACATAATTGTGGGCTTGTTGACGGGTTAAGTCATGTGTTTATCCACACCTCTACAACAACTATAACATTTCTATTCTCCCAAAACTTGGTATGTCCAAAGCCTATTCTGCACCCACTTTTGTCACCCTCCATCCTCCTTACCTTTGTCCACTAACCGCCATGAACTTCCCATTGCTTACGTACTGTCACTAACTACTGGCGAGTCACTAACTACAGGCGACTTTTATTCTCAACCACTGTTATAATCTGTTAAGAAATGGGTACCGGCTGAGCTATCCGACCCATGCTTCAATCCATATATACTGTAAAATGCTGACCATCTTCAATATTTTCCAATAGTTCTACCAAGTGTTCACGTAACTGTTAAACAACTTCTAATCTGGCACTGCAAAGAGTTTCTGACTCTGACTTTATTGATAAACCAAAAGCAGTTTTCAGTCTCTCCTATCGAAGAGTTGACCACGAAAAATAAACATAGATAGCTTGTACAGTACTGACAAATGGCACACTGCTGTTTCATGACCAACAACAGGAACCCCAACTAAATTAACAAGCGTGGTTATCACAGTTAACAAGTTATGGTTATGGAAGGCCCGGTATCACTGCAAGCGAATTAAAATCCATAATTGCTCAACCGCCCGTGCCAGTGGAATCATCTGAATTACTAACTCATCTCCCAAACAAAGAAAGGTAACTGTAGTCCCCATCATAGCAGTCCCAGCACATAGCAAAAGACATAAGGTGAAACCGCACAGAAAGTAAATACAACCAACTGTTTCTTGTCATACGATATCATCATTCATCGTAAACAATTGGAATGTTGAAACATGGTCAAAACAGATGAGACACACAGCTCACGATGTGCACAGAGCACTGAACTCAGTAGCTCCTGCAACAAGCCGGACTTGGAATATGAGGAAACTGCAACAAGGAACACTTTTCATACATAGCCTTCAATGGTTCCTGCCGCCTATACACCATATAGACCGGAAGTTCACGTCTTAAGTTAACAAGTGTAGCTTTTGAGTCACGTGCAGCAAGTCTTTGTTATACTCCTGATTTGTAGCCAGACATTACAGATGCATTGCCGTAGCAATGTGATCAGTCTTCGAAACCTAATTTATCCTTCTCCAGTTGTTGCAATATTACATATGCAATACGTGCTGCATCATTTGTATGGGCTTGAATAAATCCTAAAACTCCCCCACAACTACAATTGTTTCCCCCAAAGTGTCTATCTACACTTCGAAATGTGTTCTTGGTGGATATTATACACACGTTTTTCTCTAACTGTAGATGCTAACACCTGGATGAACTCATTTTGTATTTCTGGAGAAAGGTATGTAGTTGATCCTTGATGTTGCTGCACATACAAAAGTGGACCTTCATGACTGGATCGAATTCTGCAACTTCAGAAATTCTATAAAATTGCCAGTGTTTCTGTGACTCTTCCGTTTTTCAGTTTCAGAGGTATTTTCTCTGTGTCCTCTTACAACCAAATTCTGTTTGGCTAAATATTTAGCATGCAGCACAACACCCTCTTAAGTGATTGTCGCCATTTTTCCTTCTCTTTAGCAAATTGATTTTGAAGCTGTGTGTCTATTAAACCTTCTTTTTTTTTTTACCAGTCTCCTTTCCATCTCTTTTCATGTTGTGAAAGAATCCCCATACCTTTGAGAATTCTCACGAGTAGTCATTTGTTTTTTCCCCCAATATTTAAACCATTTTCAGTTTCCAGAGAACAACAGTTACTGACTGCAAATTTTGATGGGAAAACCAGACATGAAAAACAAAATACTGCGTCCTTCACTGGGGAACACACAATATAAGATCGACTCACCGTACCTCCTTTTCCTTTTCCTAACTGTTTTGTATACCAAGCTGAAGTCATTATTATTTTTGTGTGCAAAAAAGCCTAGCACTATTATGAAAATAAATCGACACTCTCTCCACTATTTCTATGTGAAGTTCATCTGACACGATTGCTTTCCTGATGCCTGGTCAAACTTCATATATCCAAAGTTGATGGTGAATCACATCAGCTACAATTTTAGTACATTTTGGTTTGTCTTGTTGAACTGGATCAGATAAATCGTCATTCTAATTATCTTCAGAATTTGATGAACCTTGGTATTCCATTTTATCTAAATCTGTCTGTCTTGAATAGGTTTCACTGCTGTAACTTTCTTCTAAGTCTTCCTGTTCACATCTTTTTGTAGAGTCATGAGATGTGTGTCTCGTTACATCCTTGACTGCTTTTGATGTCGATGATTCAGAATCGTTTTCTCTTTTCAAAAATGCTGTTAATATTGTGATTGACTTCGCACATTCTTCATCTTGGGCCTTCTTCGTTTTCTATCTTCTTCCCCACTTAATTGTGCTCGTTTCATTTTTTGTAATATCTAAAACAAAATCTAAAATGAATACCTAATTACGTTGGAACAAATTATTGTTTACATTATAAATATTGGAACTAGTATCATCTGAAATGTATTGAGTTATTTGCGGGTCATCGTCATTGCACTCAGAACATGTCCATAGGTGCTCAGATCCCCTTCTCAGCAAGTCCCAGTGTCCAGCGACTGACGACTCCACTTCTGCGTTGGTTGATAAGTCTTCTTACACGGCCACTAAGTTTCTCATTTCTGGCTGTGCCCATCTTAACTCCCATTTCCTTCATCCGAAGAAGTGACGTGGATCTGTGTTTGTCGAAGTCCTGTGCTCTTCCCACATAACGGAGGGCATTGATGATGTCCGATCCATTGGTTGCCCCTCCTCAACGACAGCACAACTAGCCAACCTGTCCGCTCTTTCATTTCCCCGTACTCCCGCCGCATGTCCAGGGACAAAGACAAAGGTGACCTTACGTATTTTGGCCTTCTGCAATGACTCTACCCATTGCATGCGTACAAAGCCCGCCTCCACTTTTTTTTTTAACATGCTCATCGAATCACTCAGTATACATGCGTGGGTGTAGACTTGTCACTTTAACCATTTGAATGCCTTGGTCATTGCTATCCATTGTCATGCAACTCGTGGTCATGGCGTATGCACCACTATCTTCTTTGACTATTCTGCCTGCCGAGCGTGCTGTATATACCCATGCACTTCTTTGGTGTCGTCTTACACATATCTGAAATATATGCCATACTTTAATCCAGTGTTTCTCAACCGTTTTTGTTACCCGCCAAGTCGATGTTTGAGCTCCGGACCACAGGGAAGTGACGACATATTTTCCTTTTTAAATAGTCCAGCATATATATTATCGCTACCTAATTAGATTTGTGTGTATAACCTTATATATTTTTGTGTTGTTTATTGTTCCAGCTGAAGACCTACTGGGCCGAAACGTCGTTCTACGTTTGTTTTGTTTCTCGCCTATGTAAAGCTGTTACCATAATACTTTTTCCATTTTTTTAAATTTTCATTCTTTGCATTAACTTTATAGCAGCTTCGCATCTCTGTGCATTTGTTGTATGTCTTTACCACTTTAGGAATAAATAACGAGAAGAGGAAATCTTGGTTAAACAGTAGAGGAAAAGTTGGGGTGGGGGTGAGGCGAGGAAGAGAGTAGTGACATAGGAAATATAATGTCGCAGCAGACATCAAAGATGATCCCACCATCGAGGATTGAATCCGCCAAATACTTTCAAAGTGAGGCGCTGCTAAGAGTTCACTGAGTGGGAAACATTTATGATATCTGCGGTTGTATCCTACAAGCATCTGTGCGTGCTTCTCTTGTCTCGTGCCGTCCCCCCACCACCCCCAGCCACGTACCGTGACTCCCCAATTACGCAATTTTTTTCCTGTGGCTTTCCCCTGAACCATAACATTTCCTGTGGCTTTCCCTGAACCATAATATTTCCTGTGGCTTTCCCCTGAACCATAATATTTCCTGTGGCTTTCCCCTGAACCATAATATTTCCTGCGGCTCCCCAGGGGCCATCTTGTCTTCAGAACCACTGTATCATCACCATCATTGAGTGCCGTCTCCGCATCGAAGGTTGGTTACCATGGAGTGCCATTCCATTCTGTCTCTTGCTTTGATGGTGCAGATTGTCATAGGTGGACTTGTCCGTCTTTTGATGTTACTCGACCATGTTAGTCTTGGTCTGCCTCTGCCTCTTTTACCTTGTATTTTCCCTTCCAATATTACTTTTATTAGGCTGTTGTGTCTTTTAGCATACCCCAACAATTTCATTTGTCTTGTTCTAATTGTGTTTAGTAGTTCTCTTTTCATTTTTAGTTGTTTTAAAATTTCGTCGTTTGTTTTCTTTTGTTTCCATCCAATTCTACCTATTCTTCTATATATCCACATTTCAAAGGCTTCAATTTTCTGTTCTGTTTTCTGGTCTAATGTCCATGTTTCTGCACCATACAGGAATATGGAGAAAATGTAACATTTTACTGTTCTTAGTTTTAGCCCTGGTGTTATTTGTTTTGATGTTAGTATATTTTTCATGGCATTAAAATTACTTTTTGCCATACCTATTCTTTTGTTTATTTCAGTTGTACATTTTCCATCACTGGTTATAGTATGTCTCAGGTAGATGTAGTTCTGAACTGTCTCCATATGTATTCCTTCAACTTTGATATTTAATTGTAGGTCTTGACAATTTTCTTTTTTATGATCATAGTTTTAATCTTTTTGATATGTATGTCTAGTCCATATTTTTTGCTTGTCATGTTTATTACATTAAGTAATTGTTATAGATCTTTAGGATTTTCTGCTAGTAGTACAGTATCATCAGCATATCTTAAGTTATTGATTATCTTTCCATTAATGTTTAGGCCTAACATCTCTGTATTGTTTTAAAGACTTTATCTAGTGTATTGATTGAACAAGCTTGGTGATAGGATGCATCTTTGTCTTACTCATCTTTTTATATAAATGGGTGTTGAGTTCTCTTTGTTATATTGTATTATTGCTGTTTGCTCCCAGTACAAATTACATATTAGTCGTATGTCTGTGTCGTCCAGAGTTATATCTTTTAGGCAGCCTATAAGTTGACTATGGAGTACTCTATAAAATGCTTTGGGAGCCGCGATAGCTCAGTGGTTAGTAAACTGGACTACAAAGGACAAGAGGTAGGGTTCGATCCCAACCGACGGCTTCCGTTTCACCCAGCCTTTAATGGGTACCAGATTTTTTTCTGGGATAGTAAAGCGGCACGGGCGTAATACCGACCACATTACCCAAAAATCATGTGCCGAAGGTCTGTAAAATTTATGGTCACTAACATCATATTCCCTATACGCCACTTGGGGTGACGGGGGTACTTTACTTTGTTTTACTTGCTATGAAAAGCTTTGGTGCAGTCTATAAAGCAGGCATATATTGGTTTGTTTACTTCTATGTACTTTTCAATCAATGTTCTCATGCTAAATATGGCTTCTTTTGTCCACTGTTTTTCCTGAATCCAAATTGCTGCTCATCTAATTCAGTATTAATTTTATTCTGAATCCTTCCCTGTATAACTTTTAGTAAAATTTTGGTTACCTGGCTCATTAGGATTATTGTTCTAAAATCTACTGCATTCAACTGCACCATTCTTTTTAGGCAATGCAATGAAAGTTGACGTTTTTAGTTTATTTGGTATGTATCCTGTATGGTATATGTCATTGCATATGTCTGTGATCACTTCAATGTGAAACTCTTCTAGAGCCTGTATCATCTCTATCTGTATATTGTCAGGTCCTGCTACCTTTCCCTTTTTCATTATTTTTATAGCTTTCTCTACATCAGATTTCAGGATTTTATAGCTGGACGTACATTTTATAAATGGTTTTTTGTCTTTTTCGTCATGAAATAATTCTATTATATATTCCTGCCATCTATCGATTATATCTTTGTTGTCTGTTAGCATTATTCCCTCTTTGTTTGCATACATCTGCTTCCTGCAGCTTGTTTGTCTTTATTAGTCATTCTCTTTATTTCATCCCTCATACATTTTGCTTACTTTCCATAGTTTCGATTGATAGACATCTTTGCTTGAGCCAGTCTTCTTTTGCCTTTTTGCACATTTTGCGTATTTCATTATCAATTTCATTGTATCTGACAGTGTTCTTTGTTTGCCTTCTTTCTTCCATTTTTTTCTAAGATGTTGTCAGTTATCCATTTTTTTTGTTACTTTCCTTTTTGGGTAAGGTGTCACATGATTCTTGTATGTTGTTTTCTATGCATTGCCATTTGGTTGTGACTTTTTCTTTAGGATTTTCTCTTCTGTATTGCTCAATCCCATCTTCTAGCAGCTTCTGATATGTGTTCTTTACTTGTATCGTATAGGTATCTTTAATATCTTTTTGATTTAAACCTGTTATATCTAGTGGTATTGCTGAATTAGTCTTTTGCTTGTTTCTCGTTAGCTTGATTTTCATTGTAATTAAACCTTCGTCATTTAAATATGTAGATTTCTGAACGAACATTTAATGATTGTTGTCACCGTAAGACTGTCTGATGCCATACTTTCTTATGAAAGTGTGTCTCAAATTAAGCAGATGGATTTTGTGTGGTCTTACAGTGACGGGATAAATCCGTAGCCAAGATACTCGACTGAGTATTATCGACATTTCGTCTTTGTCGAAGTAGCCATGATATGATGTGCTCAATAAATTATGTAGTGGGAATTTGAAAACAATTTCGAAACAGAAGGAAACAGAATGTGTATGTGTTTGTAGCTGCAAAATAATAAAACATACTTTTTCATAAGAAACATTATAGAACTTCCAAAACAAAGACACTGAAAAAGTAAGCCATTGCGAAACGTATATAATTATCCATATACTTTAAGAGTAATACTATCAATATAATTTATATTTACAAAATCTATTACAAGATATTTGTGTATACGCTCACAAATCAAGGCTTAGGTTGGTCATGATCAATTTTGGGAAGCTGGGAAATTAAACACGGCAGTCACTAAAGGACTAACAATTTGTGTATGTAACACTTTGATTTGCCAAACCTGTAAGCCTAGATCGTACACCTTCAAAGTTGGCCTCTAGGACTTGGTAAATGAATAAAGAGAAGAGAAAATATAGGTTTAATTCGTGATCAATTTGAGGTGGAAAGGGGGAGGGTGGTGTGAGGAAGAGAGAAGTAGGAAAGGAAAATAGTATCTGAGGCGCAGACATCAAAGGCGACCCCGACCCTAGAGGTAAGTCACTTTTGAGGTCCGTCAAATACTTCTCATGTGGGGTTGTCTAACACCTCTAATGAAACAATTCACTGTGTGGAAAAAATGTAGTATCTACGGTTGTATTCTGCAAATATCTGTATTCCTATGTATGGTTCACTAGTCTCTAGTGCATCCCCCCACCTATTCTGCAAACATCTGTATTCCTATGTATGGTTCTCTAGTCTCTAGTGCATCCCCCCACATATTCTGCAAACATCTGTATTCCTATGTATGGTTCACTAGTCTCTAGTGCATCCCCCCACCTATTCTGCAAACATCTGTATTCCTATGTATGGTTCACTAGTCTCTAGTGCATCCCCCCACCTATTCTGCAAACATCTGTATTCCTATGTATGGTTCACTAGTCTCTAGTGCATCCCCCCACCTATTCTGCAAACATCTGTATTCCTATGTATGGTTCACTAGTCTCTAGTGCATCCCCCCACCTATTCTGCAAACATCTGTATTCCTATGTATGGTTCACTAGTCTCTAGTGCATCCTCCCACCTATTCTGCAAACATCTGTATTCCTATGTATGGTTCACTAGTCTCTAGTGCATCCTCCCACCTATTCTGCAAACATCTGTATTCCTATATATGGTTCACTAGTCTCTAGTGCATCCCCCCACCTATTCTGCAAACATCTGTATTCCTATGTATGGTTCACTAGTCTCTAGTGCATCCCCCCACCTATTCTGCAAACATCTGTATTCCTATGAATTGTTCTCTAGTCTCTAGTGCATCTCCTCCCCCCACCCTTTTCCATTCTACAAACATCTGTATTCCTATGTATGGTTCTCTAGTCTCTAATGCATAACCACCCCCCCCCCCAAGCCTAGTGACGTGGATGGCTCTCCAGTCATGTTAATGTCTGTGCTGCCCTCCCCTCCTTAAAAAAAATGTATCTTCTGGCTCCCGAGAACCACTGGGATTGAGGAACTTTACTTTTCAGAATGAAACCGGAAATGACACCGGAAGTGCATTTAAGAGGGGAAAACAATTCAGAAATTCATTCGTAATTATGTAACATCATGTAACAATTTGGCGCCCCCATATGCTCTGCCGGGGACAGATGTCCCAACTTGCCCCCCACCAGCTACACCGCTGGCTTATTTCCCCCTATTTCTGAAGTGATGCGTGTTATTATTTGTATCTTACACACTCGACGCACTCGTCTCCGCTCTCTCATCAACCCTTAACAAGAAGCTATGGGCGTGGATGTGATGTGTTGTGGACTGCAACTAACTGCATTATGTGCTTCTTTCTGTGGCACAGCAATTACGACTTCAGCATGAAATTTTCAGTACAGAGTTATTAGTTTTGTTCTATGGTATATGTAAGTGAAACATGGACAGTAGACAAACAAATGAAAAGATGATTAGAGGTCACAGAAATGGGATTTCTCAGAAGAATGTTGAGAGTTCCCTGGACAGTTAGATGACCTACTAAGAAATTCTAAACGATGTTAACAGAAAAAAGAAACATAAGAAAATATAAGAAAGAAAGAGTCGACTATTTTCGGATACATCAATAAAAGAGGAAAGTTGGAACACTTGGTTACAACAGGCAATATACAAGGAAAGGGGGATGGTGCCGTGGTAAAAGTCAACAACAGACCTGATCTATCCATCTTTCGTTCGCCTTAAGTATTGTCAATATCTGCAATGTCGTTTCCTGTATACAATTTACTGTCTTTTGCAATTAATGTAGTGGCCCATATCGTTTTGTCGTAGTGTTGTTTCTATGGGACAATGGATTTTTTCAGTCTACTATATTTAGTGCAGTCTTGAAGTATGTGTTCAGCAGTTTGGGGCGCCTGTCCACATGCACATGTAGTTGAGGTACCGATCTTGAATTTTGTATACATGTGACTGTGGAGTCGATTGTGTCCTGTTCTAAGGCATATAATGATAACTTGTTCACATCTACTCATATTATGAAATGCATCCCGATTTGAGGCTTGTGGTCCTCTGATTGATTTGATTATCTGTTTCTTATGATGGTATGTAACTGGTGCATCTAGTTGTGTGCCTGTTGAACCTTCCTTTGCTAACTGATCTGCTTTCTCATTTCCTGGTATTCCATAGTGAGATGGGATCCACTGCAGGGCAACCCTGTGGTGCTTGCAGAGTTCCGTCAATAAGGTCTGCAGATTTGGTAATTTTTTGGATTGTAGTGCCTGGAGTACTGATCTTGCATCTGTCAAAAACACTATAGGCTCTGTGCTAATGTTACTGTTCAGCAGTTTTTCTATTGCCAACTTTATTGTTTGGATTTATGCATCATAATTGTGACAATATTTCCCTGTTGCTATTTTATTCATATCTCTAGTGTTATTTGGGTACTCTATGTATGCACCTGCTCCCCCATTCTTTACTGTATTATGTGCTGATCCATCTGTGTATACATGAATCCATAGGTCTTGAGGGTATTCTTCATCCAAGAAACATAGAGTTATTGTTTTACGCTGTATACCATTCTGTTTCTCTTTGTCAAGTATTCCTTTCACTTCTGTCCGTATTTGAACTGATAATCCTGATTCCTCTGTCCATGGAGTCTGTTCTGGCATGGGCAGTAGGGGATTAACAACTCTTGGCATGCCTGGTGTTTGTCTACAAATATCCTTGGCTTGGTGGATAAAACTGCTTCTCTTAAGTCGTTCCAATACAAGATTTTGGAATCGGCCCTTCATTGGATGTCTCGGCATGCATGACAATTTTTCTGCCTGTTCAGCACCTTTATGTCACTCCGTTATCTCAGTCCTCCACAATTTCTCCATCTCCGTTACTGGTGTTGATTTCATTGCTCCTTTGATGGCCCTAAGTGCCTGGTTTTGTACTTCATCCAACTCTTGCAGAGTGGTGTTGGATGCTGAGCACCATGTGGATGATAACATACCTGATGAGATGCACTGAAGACATTGAGAAAAGTTTATGATCGTTAAAGCCAATTGGTATGGCACATGATGATGATATACCACTATTTGCTACGCCGTAATTTCTCTTTGTCTTACTATCTCATTATGAACACCCATACGTTGTCTATAATATTATCTGTGCATTTATTGATTAAATAGTCAGTGCAGTTTACTATATTGTTCTTTTAGGAGACTTTATTTCCATTTTTTCTCCTTTAATTTATTTTGTTCTCGTATTCTTTTGGATTTCAATGTTTATTTAATTATCACTGCCGTGTTTTACTTTCTTTGTAACACGTGTTTCAGTGCTCTTAAATTTTCTATTCGAATTCTTTATTTCAATTATCAGCATTTAATTCTCTCAATTCGTGTGTAATGCAATATAATAATTTTGATCCCTGTGTCTGTTATATACACAATTATAATTTAGTATTTGTGTCGTTCAATTTGTTTATATTTTATTGAGTTTTCTTTAATTTAAAAATATCTTTGGAACAGTATTTGCATTGAGCCTTACATTTATTTTACCTACAACTAGATTATGGTTACTATCTGCATCTCATCCGTTTTGATCCTGCTTCGATATCCCGCTTGTTTACGATGAATGATGATATCGTATGACGGGGAACAGTTGGCTGTGTTCACTTTCTGCGCGGTTTCGCCTTATGTCTTTTGGCGTGTGCTGAGACTGCTACGATGGGGACTACAGTTACCTTTCTTTGTTTGGGAGATGAGTTAGTAATTCGGATGATTCCACTGGCACGGGCGGTTGAGCAATTATGGATTTTAATTCGTTTGCTGTGATACCGAGGCCGTCCATAACCAATAACCAATACTATCTGCAGCTGCTCTTCTCCTCTCCAATTTGTTAAATATCTACAGACCCCATCTGCTATATATACCATTAAGTGATTTCGTCTGCCTCAATTTAGTGATAAAAGCCCTAGGAAATTTTGGCACAGTAATAATCACATACATGTGCAATGATATATACAGCGCAGGATTTATACCATGTGAACTTAAAACATCAATATTTATTGCTTTACCCAAGAAGACCAGTATTATCGAGTACAGTGACTTTAGAAAAATAAGTTTGAAGAGTCATATAACAAAAATCTTGCTTAAAGCTAGAGGGAATAATTCATAATGAAATCAATATGGAATTAACAGAACAACAGTTTGGATTTATAAAAAACAACAGCGGGACAAGAGAAGTCATCGTCTGCATGAGAATGTTAATAGAAAAATATATAGATGTAAACAAACCAATGTATGCATGCTACTATGAATGACTGCGTCAAAACTTTTGACAGAATACACCAAAAATGGCTATTAAAATGCCTGAAAGATATACATCTGGATGATGTTGATAGTATGTAATCTATACTGGGAACATACAGCTATAATAGAATACAGTGAGAACTCTGCACCTATTGATATAAAAACAGAAGTAAAACAGGGCTGCATTCTATCACATTGTCTAACGTATATACTGAGCAGATCTTTAAAGATATCATAGAATGCCATGACTAAACATCAATGAATTTATAATCAATAATCTAAGATATGCTGATGATACCGTATTACTGGCAGAAAATACAGAAGTAAGTAAAGTAAAGTGCCCCCGTCACGCCAAGTGACGTATAAGGAATATGGTGTTAGTGATCATAAATTAGACCTTCGGCACATGATTTTTGGGGTAATACGGTCCGTATTGCGCCCGTGCCGCTTTACTTTCACAGAAAAAAAAACCCGTGCCCATTAAAGGTTGGGTAAACCCGGAAGCCGTCGGTTGGGATCGAACCCTACCTTTTGTCCTTTGTTGTCCAGTTCACTAACCACTGAGCTATCGCGGCTCCCTAAAAAATACAGAAGGCCTACAACTAATGAACACAATAGACAAGATAACAGAATAATATGGTTTGGATATAAATATTTAAAATAATTATTAGCAGAGAAAGCACACAAAATACAAGTGGATATCGAAGAAGATGGAAAGAGCCTAGAAAGTTCAAGAATATAACTATTTAGAGCATATTATAATAAAAGATGGAAAATGTAAGACAGAAATAAACACACACAAACACAAAAGAAATGGCAAAAAGCAATGTTACTAACGTGAAAAAATGTACTCACATCAAAGCAAATAACACCATAACTAAAACTACGAATAGTAAAATGTTTTATTTAGTCAACATTCCTGATGGTGCAGAGATGTGGGCATTAAAAAAGAAAACAGAATAGAAAATTGGAGTCTTTGAAATGTGAATCTATAGAACAATTGGAGTCTTTGAAATGTGAATCTATAGAAAATTGGAGTCTTTGAAATGTGAATCTATAGAACAATTGGAGTCTTTGAAATGTGAATCTATAGAACAATTGGAGTCTTTGAAATGTGAATCTATAGAAAAATTGGATGGAAGGAAAAGAAGATAAACAAGGAGTTTGTGAATCAGCTGAAAATGGGGAAAAAAAACTACTTAACACAATTAGAAAAAGACAACTGAAATGTGTTTGATCTGTGAAGAGACACAATGGCCCTAGTAAAAGTCATCTTGGAACGTGAAGGTGGACGAGGCAGAGCAAACCAAGACTAATGTGGACTGATAACATCAACAAGTGGGCAGGTGAATCTATTGCAGCATGTACCATCAAGACATGATACAGGGTCAAATGGAGCTCTATAGTAGCCAACCATCGATGTGGAGATGGCACCCGATGAATGAATTTAGTGATTTAAACACGGGTTTCTTTATATGAAAAGAGTGATGTTCGCTGTTAATTATTATTAGAGTTGATATCTCGACACACCGGGTATACTATTAGGTACTCATTCGCATTCAGGAGATGATACAGTAAGTAAATCATGTGACTTGAATATATCCGTCGATTGTGTCCACACACATAACTAGGCACTGCACGTTGTCATCATTACTTGTTTGATGCTGCAATCAAAGTCGATGCAGTCTCACAAGAATATTGTTAGACTAGAAGAGCTTTGTAGTGATTGAACAAAATAGTGAAAACCTTTAAGCTTCAACATACCGTCCTTCAAGATGTGCACGTACACCACAGTTCTTCTGCTGCCACCGACATTTGGATTTTGCCAGTATCTCCATAAAATGTGTTAACTTTTTGTGGACATTCAAATCATTCACTTATGCCAGAGTCATCGAGTCAGGACCCCGTCAAGGTAATTTCCTCACGTGTTTCAATTGTTTTTAAAACCCACTTGAGGGCACCAGTAACTACTTCAATCCCCACGCTCACGTCAGATGTTGAAACCCTAAACTGAGTTTCCCCCCAACACAAACCAGCCAGTGTATGTATATCACATAAGTGTTTTCCTCAACTATTAACGGTTCAATTTCAAGGTCTTTACGTCTTCAGTAGCAAAAATCTCTCCCAATGTTCTGAAAATAATTGCAACTTTAAAAAATAATTTCCATTGGAAAAAGTGTACCGTTAATCATCATGTTACGTACGCAACATATATTTATGACTGTTTATACTGGATTTCGCCTATTCGCACCCTACTACACTTCTCAAATATTTTCTACTTATATATGTTATTTGATTTCAATTTGTTTCCTTTGGGTGTCGTTCATTTCTGTTTGTAGTTATCTGTATACATGTATTTACTAATTCTTTGCTTCGTTTTGACTGTCATTTGCGTGATACATAGCATTGTGTTATAGTAATGGTAGACACTAATTTCTGCCTTGCTCATGTCAGTGTATTATTGAATAGTTTTCATTTCTGTGATGCTCCATTTATTTCTCTCTTTCATTGTTTTGTTCGTTTAATCTTCAAGAAGAGGGTATTTTCTATGTGTTCTATATGTTCTATGTATCTCTGCATCTGTCCATCTGCTTTTTCTTATTTTTGAACACATCTGATCAGAGTATTCTTTTCAGTGTCTCTTCCTCTTTTTCTGTATCCTGATGTTTCCCATTGAAAAGCCTGTTTTGGAATTACCTTGTTGTCTCTTCTTTGCACATATCAGACACATGTCCATCTTCTCTTCCTAATTGTAGGAAGGATCGTTGATTGCATGGCCATTTCTCTTATCCCTATATTAGTTTTGAATTAATTCCATTGTACACAGAGTATTCATCTTGGGCATTTGTCTTTAAAAACGTTTCATTTTCTCTGAATCTCTTTTTATTGTTTTCCAGCTTTCATGTGCTTATATTAAGTGTTGATAATACGCATGAGCCATAAACAAATATAAAACAAACACTACTAGTGCAACAGATCAAGAGGCGTCCTAAAATTGATGGAAATACTAGAAATACTCGAAAAGATGACAGCAAAAGAGGCCAACAGAAGAAGAAAAACAGTAAACTATCTCCCCCTTTCGTGTTGAATAGCAAACGAAGAAAGCACTTCTTGCGCAACATTGTTTACCAGAATTCAGTTAACCATTTTTATTATTTTAAATTAAAAATGCGAAGGCGGTTTGTCTTAAAATAGCACATAGGGTGACTGCTGAAGAAATGTGTACCCGAAATAAAATACGTGCCAAAACAGTCCATCCTACGTAAAAAGAGCAGAAAACTGGTTCAATTGCGGCCTTTATCAGCGACAGAACGTGCGAAAAGGAAAACACCAGCCCACACAGACACTCTCCCGACGTATTCATCACACAGGCATACAAAGCGGCACGACAGGGAAAACTAAACAAATTATGTCAACAACGCAATTTTTAAAACTGCGCTGCTTGAATTATTAATCATCTGAGCTAACCATTATAATCATATGTTGCAAAATTAAGTTAACAAGATAGTATTAATGGTATGTACTTAAACAATACATTTTAATATCTGCAACTGTAACAGTTTCAAGACAAATCACATTTAATGTACAATAATATGAAGCAAATTATTGAGCGTCATGTGCATACCATCATCATGTGCCATACCGGTTGGCGTAGGCGATCGTGTCCTTCCACAATTATCTATCCACAGTGCATAGTATCAGTTCTGTTGTTGACTGTTTTCCATGACATGAGATCAATTTTTCTAGTATTTTCTTTCTTTGTTGTTCGCGATCTCTCTTTCCCTGTATGTTGCCAGTTGTAATCAAGTATTCCAACTTTCCTCTTCTCATGATGTGCCCGAAGCATGTTGATTGTTTCTTTTTTATGTTTTTTTTTTTTTATGAGCTCCTTTTTTGTGATGGCCTCTTTGAGAATTTCCTAATTGGTCGTTTTTTGCTGTCCAGGGAATTTTCAACATTCTTATGAGAAATCCCATCTCTGTGGCCTCTAATCATCTTTTCATTTGTTTGTCTACTGTCCATGATTCACTTCCATAGGTCAGAATTGGCTCTATATAGCACTGATGAACTCTCTTACTCACTTCTATTAATATATACTTGTTGCATAAGACGTTTTTCAATTTTTGAAATGCTATTTTGGCCTCAGCTATTCTGCTTTTAATTTCTGTGGTGCATCTTCCATCTGATGTTATTATTGTGCCCAAGTATTTGACACATCGCACTTGTTTCAGATGTGTCCTGTTTATTTTTATGCTGCATGATGGTGATGAGGGAGTCGCGAAAACTCAGTGGTTATAATAATGTGATAACTCAGTGGTAATAACTGGACTACAAAGGACGGGGCTTGATCGAGATCGACGGCTTCCAGGTTCACCCAGCCTTAAATGGGTACCGGATTTTTTTCTGGGAAAATAAAGTGGCACGGGCGTAATACCGACCACATTACCCAAAAAATCATGTGCTGAAGGTCTATAAAAATCATGGTTACTAACACCATATTCCCTATATGCCACTTGGCGTGACGGGGCTCTTTACTTTTTACTTTATGATGGTGATGATTGTTTCTTCAGTATGACCATTACTTCTGTTTTCTTACTTTTTTTAATATGAGGATGAAAACCTGTTACTACAGCATTTAACATCTCTAGATAAAAGCATAAAAATTAACGAGACAAATCTGAAACAAGTGCAACGTTTCAAATACTTGGGCACAATAATAACATCAGATGGGAGATGCACCACAGAAATAAAAAGCAGAATAGCTCAGGCCAAAATAGCATTTCAGAAGGTTAAAAATATCTTATGCAACAAATCTATGTCAATAAAAATTAGAAAGAGAGTTCATCGGTGCTGTATAGAACCAATTCTGACCTATGGAAGCGAATCATGGACAGTGGACAAACAAATGAAAAGACGATTGGAGGCCACAGAGATGGGATTTCTCAGAAGAATGTTGAAAGTTCTCTGGACAGCTAAAAAGACCAATGAGGAAGTTCTCAAAGAGGCCATCACAAAAAGGGAGCTCTTAAAAAACATCAGAAAGAAGCAATCAACATTTTTCGGGCACATCATGAGAAGAGGAAAGTTGGAATACTTGGTTGCAACTGGTAAAATAAAAGGAAAGAGAAATCGTGGGCGACAAAGAGAGAAAATACTGGATAGCTTGGTGTCATGGCATGGAAAACGGTCAACAACAGTTCTGATACGATGCACTGTAGATAGAAGATTGTGGATGGACATGATCACCTACGCCAACCGGTATAGCACATGATGATGATGATGATGATGATGAGATTAAAGCCGCACAAACTACAGTATGGAAATTAACACAGCAAAAACAGAGGCTATAAGAATAAGCAAATTAAGACACCCATTAAACATTAACATCAAAGATAAAGAACTAAAACAAGTAGAGGAATTCAAGTATTTAGACACAATGTTCACAGAAGATGGAAAACTAGACAGTGAAAATGACATGAGAATACAAAAAGCAAATGCTGTCACATACCAGCTTTCACCATTGCTAAGACATCCAAACATTTCTATGCCAGCTAAACAACAAATGATAAATAGCATTTTCATACCAACTTTATGCTATGAAAGTCAAACATGGACCCTTTCTAAATCACATTTAAGAAAGATCAATACATGTGAGATGCGATTCTTGAGAAAAGTAACAAAGAACACAAGAAGAGATAGAATACCAAATGAAACCATAAGAAAAATAGTAGGAACAAAACATTGCCAAGAATATATAGAACAACAACAACTTAAATGGTTTGGCCACCTGGTCAGAATGAATCCTTACCAATCACCATCAAGGGCGTTCTTCTCAAGAATGCATGGAAAAAGACCAAGAGGAAGACCCAGAAGAAGATGGATAGATGCAGTGACAGAGACATGTAACAACAAAGGAAAATCACTAATTCAGACAGATCGGGCAGCTTAAGAACGACAAATGATATAAAACACGACACCTTTTAGGTATAGTGAAAAGAGAAAAGAAGAAGTGAAAACCAATCCAGCGACAGAGCACAGCCTCACAACCTTGAGCATAAATGAATAGATAAACGATTATATCAGATAGCAATTTAACACAATAAATTTAACACATTCAGTGTATTAGGTGTTATAAAAATGGTATTACAATTAAATTATTGATTTTGTTAGATTCAGACTGTATCGATGAAAACTATTGTACCAGTCACTGAAGATATCAAATCGTGTTCTGATGCCTTTGAAGTGTCTGCCATCTAATGTCACAATAGTGAATACCACGTTGATACTGTACTGATTGTTGACCGGTCGAGGAAGATATAACACTATGACTTGACTTGCCAATAAACTGTTTTCTATACAGCTGAATTTATTTATAGTTAATTGATTAATTCGTTTGTGTAATTATTCCTCTACACGTATTAATTCATTCGAAATATAAATCACCAAAGTTAGCACAAACAATCGTATCCACCTTTTCCTTTAATGCTACCGTGATTGTGATTGGCCAATACTGGCGGGGCAGACATGAACGTTTCTCAAAAGAAGATGAGTGCTGACAATATTCAATATTATAATATCTTCTCGAACAATTTGTGATTAATTTGTACACGTCTCCTTTTAAAAAATACAATGATGCAGAGCGAAATTGAGGTACTATTGTTAATTTTGTTTTGCCTGTTATTCTAATTTAATGTGTGTAACAGTAATGATTACTGTAATCGCTCTACTGAGTCTATTATTATTATTCTATTTCTAAAGTCTAACGCCACTAACGGTCTAACGGATCAAGTTATAAAGTTATTATTATTATATATTATGATATGATGTTATCATCAACTCTAACTCTACTACACTAGACAGTAGATAGACTTAAATTTAACTACCGCTAACCCTTCATTCATTATTGTCTATCTACTATCTTAGTAGTATCTATAATCTATATTATTATCTATCTATTGACCTTTCGAGCCGTAGCCGGCCCATAGAGCGTAGACAAAGATTAGATACTCCTTGCCTTCTCTTATCTGAATTTGTGTTCTAGTTCTAGAGTTTTCAATTCTTTTAAAAATTTAAAGATTAAAGATATTTTATAAAATCTCGCCATTTGTCTCTGTTCTGTGCAAGCAGATCTTATTGAGGGAGCCGATTCCTGCTACTCTTGCCTCTCTCATCAATGTTCTATTGTTCTTCTCAAAATGTCTCTCTGGGTCTTCCTCCTACCTGTTGTTTCCCACATGAGGGCTTGCTTTGCTATTTGGTTATTATCTGTTCTCATCACATGTCCATTGAACATATGACCATCGTCTTTTCTTTATTATTAAAGATATTAGTTATTAGTGGTTGATTGGTGATTTCTCTAATTTCCTTGTTTGTTTTTAATTCGTTCCACACGCTATATATCAAGTATTTTCCTTAGACATTTATTTTCGAATGCGTTCAACTTTGTTTCTATCTCTCTTGTTGTTTTCCAGCATTCACATGCATACATGATGGGTTGATAGTACATTTGATTTGAATAGTATAAGTTTTGTGTTTGTGCTGATGAGTTTTGATTTCCACAACTTTTCAAGGCTTCTGAAAGACATTGCTGCTTTAGCCATTCTGATTCTAATCAAAGATGGAGGAATTATTTTTCTCTGGCTTGGTATAAAACCGTTGATCAGAGGTTTAACAAGCCACTATCGTAAAACGATTTTGTTAATGAAACCTGTCTTGTACAGTACAGTTAATCAACATTCCTTGTTGACTCTTGTAGTATCATAGTTACAGTATGTTACTTTTAACAAGTGTCTTTGAACAACTCTAACAACCACTTTATGTGATTAAGGCGGTAGTACAAAAAATAACATTAAAATAGAAACAACTTTAAAAACTAAACTTAAACCGAGTAAACCAAAACTTAAAAACAAAAACACTGCGCTTGTAGGTAGTAACAGTAATTGAGTAATGAGTAACTTAAAGTAACGATTTTAACTTTAGGTTACGAGAGTTACTCCAGACTGATTAAGCTATTTTTTTTTAAAGTTTTAAACTAACTTCTCTAAGTTAAGTTACACAGTAACTGAAAACTTGTTAAATTAAAACTTTATTTATTTGACTTATTTTATATATATTATACTTTATGTGACTATTAATAACAATAATAATTAAATCAGTGATTAAAAATAAAATCTCAGATTTTATTATTGGTTATTAATAATTTACGAGTTAGTTATGTAATCAGAGTGAATCTCCCTTAATTGTAGAGTGAAAAGAATCAATGATTTTCAATGTGAGGGTATAACTAAGGTTTTATCTATGTTTCCTAACCCTAAAATAAAATGTGTTGGTGTTAGTGATGAACATATAGAGATAATTTTTTTTTAGAATTTGAAATACACATGACTGTAGTTTTGTTGTGATGGCAACTAAGGGGATATCACTTTAATTTATATTGTGAAACTCATAAATTTATTACATTAATTCATTAATATTAAATGTTTATTTTGGAAACTTGAGATTGACTGACTGAGATTTTTTAGGTAAAGTTCTAGTTTAGAGACATAAATTATGTGATCTCCCCATAGTTGGTGTCACAACAAACCTACAGTGGTTCTCAAATACTAAAAATAACCTCTACGTTCATCTATTTTCATGACTAACACAGTTTATTTTTTTTTTGGGTTAGGAAAATAGGACTTTCTTTATCCTCACACTTTGGAAATTGCTGTTTAATGATGCCGTTTACAGAAGTTGCGGTCACTAGGCAAATGGCCAACACTGGTCACGCGTTTTAAACTATCAGAATTCTTAATTGTATGTACATCATTTTCGGATGATGTTTCCGGAAGTTATTTTATGAAACTTAAGTTGTTTTCTAACAATGAGAGTTCTCTCAGCCGATTTATAAAAAGCCAAACGTGGTTGATAACGACTGCATTTTGTTTTACAATGGATTTTTCAGCTTTGTACAATGGTTTCATAATATTTGCCACAAAAAAGGTAAGTAACATACAGTTACATGATATGAATATTTAGATTCAGCGTCCATTTTTACATAGGTGTATGAAATTTTAAAGTGATCTGTATTCATATAATAAAGCAATCATGGCAATGATGACTACTCCCATTGATAAAGCATGGGCCATCAGCCGTTGAATTTTAATCCATTGTTGAATTTTAAGCCATTGCAAAAATAAAAAAGCAGCTAAGTTACACTAAAGCAATATAGATAACTTGATTCTGCGACCACTTATACATAAGTGTGAAGTTTTAAAGTGATCTGTCAAGGTTTTATGAAATTATCGGCAATTGAATGACCACACCATTATCAGATGTGGGGCCTTGGTAGCCTAGTTGGGAAAACCACCAGACTGGCGACGTTCGGACAACCCGTGTTTGATTCCCGCTGGAAGCAGTGTGAATTGTACTCGTGGTTGGAAGAAAAATACCCTCGTGGTCGACCCAGCCGCTGGCAGAAATGAGTACCAGCGTAGCACCCTGGGAAGGTGAAGAATGCTGCCTCTTATTGTGAGTTTCTATACTTGAAGTGACACTATCCAGAAGTCTCCAAACACTTCTGGATAGGCAGCCGAGCACATGGGTGAAAACTCGCGTACTAAGACGCCGATTTAAGTCTCGTACTTTACCTTTACTGTTATCAGATATTTTCCCCATGGCTGGCTCTGTGATCCATCATCATGTGCCTCTTATTCAACTGGGGGTGTGATAATACTGGACATTCCTTTTAGTTTTTATAGTTATAAATTGTAGTCAACAATAGTTAAAAAATGTAGTATTTTCTTTTTCCTATTATTATAATCTATTGCCGCTTCTTAGAAATTGTTTTGATTTTTGCTACTTACTTTTTACAATTTCTTGCCATCTCATTTTCATACTTCAATCATGTATTAATTCATTTTTTAGTTTGTGATTTTATTCATGAATATTTAAATTTCATTATTTGAAATTAAATGTTATAGTTTATTATAATTAAATATGAAGAATGAGAATGATTGATCATGATCACACATGCAATGAAATAGAATTGAATAATTATTTTTCTTTTTTGCCCACAGTAAGTAGACCATGAGTTGTCGTCACAGTCAGTCACACTGAGTCAATTGAATTTCATTCATTGAATTCAATCATCGATTATTTTATTTTTATAAGACAGTGTAATATTATAATTAAATATGATGAAGAATGAATGATCATAATGTAACTATTGAATAATTTTTGTCTCTTTTATGCCCACAGTAGAAAAGTAGTCACAGAGTTGTGAGATTGTCACCAAAAAAATTGAGGTATAGGACAGAGTGGTAGACATGACAGTCTGTGACAAGTGAGGTACCCTCCCTGGCGACGAATTTGAAATGGCAAGCCAAGACAGTATCAAGAATGTGAAACAAATTCATAAATTAAAGGCACAACTTGCTGCCATCTCTACTGAATACCCTTGAAAAAAGAGTTATGTTGCTGGGGGATGGTGTAAGGGAAGACTTCCAAAAGTGTTCGTCCATCAAGAGTGTTTCTAATGACATTATACATTTTGTGTGGACTCTTTGAGTCTAATAAAGATGAGAAGGCTTTTTTAAGAGTCAACCACTAGTTAATAGTAACAGTAGAGTGATAATTATAACATAATAGCAGTGTTCTGACATTAATAGCTGCATCTCGATTACCACTATTCATCATCATCATCAAGTGCCATCTCCGCAACGAAGGTTGGCTACCATGGAGCGCCATTCTGCTCTGTCTCTTGCTTTGATGGTGCAGGTTGTTATAGCTGATTTGTCCATCTTTTGATGTTACTCGTCCATGTTAGTCTTGGTCTGCCTCTGCCTCTTTTACCTTGTATTTTCCCCTCCAGGATTACTTTTAATAGGCTGCTGTGTCTTTTTACATGGCCCAAAAATCACATTTGTCTTGTTTGAATTGTGCTTAGTAGTGCTCTTTTCATTTGTAGTTGTTTTAAGACTTCATCGTTTGTTTTCTTTTCCTTCCATCCAATTCTACCTATTCTATATATCCACATTTCAAAGTCTTCAATTCTCTGTTCTGTTTTCTTGTCTAATGTCCATGTTTCTGCACCATACAGGAATATTGAGAAGATGTAACATTTTGCTATTCTTAGTTTTAGCCCTGGTGTTATTTGTTTTGATGTTAGTATGTTCTTCATGACATTAAAATTACTTGTTGCCATTCCTATTCTTTTGTTTATTTCAGTTGTACATTTCCATCACTGGTTATTGTATGTCCAAGGTAGTTGTAGTTCTGAAATGTCTGCAGGTCTATTCCTTCAATTTTGATATCCACTTGTAGGTTTTGAGTATTTTCTTTGTTTATGATCATAGTTTTAGTCTTTTTGATATTCATATCTAGTCTATATTTTTTGCTTGTCATGTTTATTTCATTAAGTAATTGTTGTAGATCTTTAGGATTTCTGCTAGTAGTACAGTATCGTCAGCATATCTTAGGTTATTGATTATCTTTCCATTAATTTGTAGGCCTGGCATCTCTATGATGTTTTTAAAGATTTGCTCAGTGTATAGATTGAACAAGCTTGGTGATAGGATGCATCCCTGTCTTACTCCTCTTTTTATATCAATGGGTGTCGAGTTCTCTTTGCTATATTTTATTATTTCTGTGTGCTCCCAGTAGAGATTACATATTATAGCTTGTTTCATAAGTCGTGCCCAACTTTAAAAATCAATATCTTTTAAACCGCTTTTTGTAATTTTTTCAAAATTTGCATGTATAGTTATAATGATTAGAACCCAGCAGGGAATTAATTTAATTAAAAACAAACATTTGGTTATTATTATTGCTTATTTGATTTATATAAATTTATAACGACCCATTGATGTAGTCAAAACTTAGTGTTTACAGTATTTAAGTTAAAAATAGCGATTACAAATCTATACACGCTCAAATTTACGATTTTGCACGCTTTCCGCGTGAGTTGTCTGACACAATTAGACACTTGTAGTAAACACGAGACATTGTGTGTTCCATTTCCGTTAATTCAGCGGCGTAACGTGGAACAATAACATTTATCATGAGTCTTAAAATGAAATTCTGCAGTTTACAAAACATCGCAATAAAAATGTATGACTATTTTTGCAAAGAGGCTAAACGAGGAAGATTATTTCATTCTTTAGAAAACCCTGAGAATAGGACAAGACACATTTTGGATTTATCTAAACGGTCATTTAATCGCTGGATTCAAGCACGTGACCGTCAATGTTCCAAATATACAAAATCACAAGGAAGAGCAAAAATGTTGGATAATTTCGACAGTGAACTTATTAGAAGTGAAATTCGCAAAATGTTGGGTATGAATGAAACTGTTACAATAAGAAAATTAAAAGTATCGCTGAAAAAGAACAACAGTATTGAAATATCAAAGTCTACATTATGGAGGAATGTGAGAGCTGCAGGCTTTACATTCAGAAAGTATTCCAATGGACGAAACATCATCTGTGAGAAGCCACATATAGTAGTCATGAGAAGCAAGTACTTACGTGAAGTAAAGAGGTGCGCAAGCAAGGTTATGATATTGTGTACTTGGATGAAACATGGATCAATGCTCACCACACTAACCAAAGGGAATGGCAGTCATCAGATGGAAAGATTAAGAGATTAATACCTAGCAGCAAAGGACAGCGCTTGATAATTGCTCATGCAGGTAGTCGACAACATGGACTAATACAGAATGCAGAGCTCATTTTTCTTTCAAAATCCATAGACAATCGGGATTATCACTCTGAGATGAATGGTCACATATTTAGACATTGGATTGAAAATTCTGTTCTCCCATCACTAGATCGACCATCTTGCCTAATAATGGACAATGCAGCGTACCACAACATTGTTGCACTTGAAGATAAAGTCCCGACGTCATCCAGTACAAAAGATGCTATTAAGATATGGCTCACAAAGGAGCACATACAATTTAATAACATGTACTTAAAACCTGAATTACTATCTCTAGTAAAGCAAAAACAAAGGACAAATTTTTCAAATAGATAAGATTATCCAAGAGCACGGTCATATAAGTTTGAGGCTGCCACCTTACCATGCTCATTTAAATCCAATAGAACTAATCTGGGCAAAATTAAAAGGACAAGTGGCAGATGAAAATACAACATTCAAAATATGCGATGTAAAGACTCTTGCTAATCTCGCTTTATTAAATATAGACAAAGATTATTGGGCTAAATGTGAAGACCACGTCTTAAAACAGGAAGAGGAATATTGGAAAAATGATGGTTTGTGGAATGTTCAACCCCAAACAGTTATTAATCTTTTAGACTCGTCTGATTCAGAATGAAAGTATATAGCCCCCACAATGTTGGCCCTATATTACCTTAAATTATTTCAACAAACGGTCCTTTTCAGGACCACACAACTATGAAAATTGGACATACAGGTATACCTTGATATTATTATCGTCCGTCCTCGAACTGAGCAGACAATAATTCTCCTGGTGTTTTGTTTTATCCAGTTATTTCCCCATTACGGCCACGCCTTTACCTAGTGAAAATTAATCGTAGACCAGCAACTACGGTAATTTCTATTCTTTAGGGCTTCACAATTTACAATTTTGACAAACATCAAAGAAATATCGCCGCTTTAAGAAAACTGCAGCTGCAAGATATTTGTTAAATATACATTTAAAGGGTCTTTTGCATTCTAATAACATTTGGAAAATTTCAAAGTATTTAACAAACGGTTAGAGAGTAATAGCGTTTTGAAGTTGGGCATATGTTTTGAAACGAGCTATAGTCGTATGTCCATGTCATCTAGATGTATCTCTTTTAGGCATTTTATAAGTTGTTTGTGGTGTACTCTATTAAAAACTTTGGTGTAGTCTATGAAGCAGGTATATATTGGTTTGTTTACTTCTGTGTACTTTTTGATTAATGTTCTCATGCAGAATATGACTTCTTTTGTCCCGCTATTTTTCCTAAATCCAGATTGCTGCTCATCTAATTCAGTATTGATTTTATACTGGATCCTTCCTTGTATAACTTTTAGCAAGGTTTTTGTAACATGGCTTATTGTTCTAAAGTCACTACATTCAACTGCACCATTCTTTTTAGGCAATGTGATAAAAGTTGATGTTTTCAGTTCATTTGGTATGTATCCTGTGTGGTATATGTCGTTGCATATGTCTGTAATCGCCATTAGTCAAACTATATTTTCAAGCTAAAACTGAAGCCTATAAAGGGGGGCTCTGACCAAGGTGTATTTGTGACACACATTTTTCCTAATTACTTTCCTACTTTTACAAGTTATACACATACAATATTATACTTTCTTGCTCACGAAGAGTGCCATAACTAGGCTGACCATATTTCCATGAGGCAAAACGGGATATTGGGTTGGCAAATAACAGGACAGATAGAGGTTATGTAATTAATAATATTCTTTATTTATGAGAAGGTATTTAATAAAAGAAAGTTTAATTACTATTTATCTTGAATTTAACATTTTTCATCATTGACAGAACCCATATGCAATAATTTAGGTAGACACAAAGGTGGACATGGTACAGTAAAGTCTCGATTATCCGGAATGCTCGGGGAAGAACCCATTCTGGATAATTGAATTTTTCTGGATAATCGAGAGTAAGAAAACCAAACTCAAAATTTATGAAAAAACATGATTGAAAAATTGCAATGCTCAGAAATATTTAAATTCGTGTGACATTCACTAGCTTTCTCTATCAACATGGGTCCTGATATTGGCATTCCTTTTCTTCTTCTTTCTAAAAACCACACATAAAGGACGTCGTCGAGTTTTTCAAATTTTGGCCGTTTCATACTTCGTCTCTGGTGTATATTGTTGCTGCTTTCAGACTCCGACGCAAACTTAAACAACTCATCTTTTTGATTTCGTATGTCATATAATGTTGAAGAGGCTATGCCAAATTCAGTCATCAAAACGTTGCGATTAACGCCTTTTTCAAGTCTACTAGCGATTTCAATCTTCTGGTTCAGTGTCAATACAGTTCGCTTGCGTTTACCTTTGCGGGAAATTGAGGTGTGGTTTGCACTCGCAGAGGCCATTATTTAACACAAAAATGTATTCCGTTAAAAAGTATGCACACATGCGTTTATAGCATATCATGTATAATTTATACTGATGGAACGAATTTCAGCTTGCACAAATGTCTGAGACAAACTAACGTCAAACTCTGTATCTTACTCTTTTTGAATTTCCAGTCGGTAATTTTTGAACCCCTCCCCTTTCTTCTCACCATCTCTATGTCACTGCACGCCGGCTGCTCAACCTTTGATTTATAATCATCAAAGTTATGGGCTCTTCAATTTTCACAAACAATACGTCTGCTTCTAATGTTCGGTCAGACTGTCAAACGCCATATTTTTGACAAACTCATGACCAACTTTAGATCTAAAGCAGGCTATGAGAAAATTAAGCAAATTTGTAAAATCATGTAGATAAGTGTTTTTGGCACGACTAAGATTTCCCGACAAAAACATTTAGTCGGGGGAAAAAGTGAAGATATAGACTGTCTGTCGCTTTTACTTGGAATATTTAGAGACACAATGTCTGGATTGAATAAAATATGTTCACTCCTATTTGAAGTATATTACTGTAAATACACTATTGTAAACGCAATATTGTGTAATGATAGAGCCTGTAGAAGTAAGCGCAGCGCACAAACCGTGTTGTAGCGTTTTCGATTTCCGGATAAAGGCATTTAATTTAACTGAACAAAACATGATTCAAGCTTTCTCCCTATAATAATTAAAAAAAAAAAAAAGTCCGTTAAATTGAGAATTCCGGATTATTGAGTACCGCATAATCGAGACTTTACTGTAGTAACTAAAGCAGTGGCCTGGCTAGAAACACAGACCTTTACTCAAGTGTGCTTTCTGAGTAACTTGATGAGAATCTTCAGGAAAATCAAAAGAGGCTGGGCATGAAGCACTGGTTAGAATCACCAAAGAACTCAGTGTTTGAGATATGTTTCATCTTCATTCCTGGACATTCCATTGTGAGAGGAAAAGAACAAGCTGATAGCCTATCTATCTATTGACCTTTCGAGCCGTAACCGGCCCATAGGGCGTAGACCAAGATACACCTTCTCCTATATGAATTTTTGTTCTAGCAGTTTTCTTTTAAAGATATTTTATCAAATCTCGCCATCTGTCTCTGTTCTGTGCAAGCAGTTCTATCTCATTGAGGGAGCCGATTCCTGCTGCTCTTGCCTCTCTCATCAATGTTCTTCTCAGTGTCTCCCTGGGTCTTCCTCTTTTTCTTTTACCTGTTGTTTCCCATATGAGGGCTTGCTTTGCTATTCGATTATTATCTCTTCTCATCACATGTCCAACGTATGACCATCGTCTTTTCTTTATTACTGAAGATATTAGTGGTTGATTGGCGATTTCTCTAATTTCCTCGTTTGTTTTGAATTCGTTCCATTCTATACCAAGTATTTTCCTTAGACATTTATTTTCGAATGCGTTCAACTTTGTTTCTATATCTCTTGTTGTTTTCCAGCTTTCACACGCATACGTAAGGGTTGATAGTACATTTGATTTGAATAGCCTAAGTTTTGTGTTTGTGCTAATGAGTTTTGATTTCCACAACTTTTCAAGGCTTCTGAAAGACATTGCTGCTTTAGCCAGTCTGATTCTAATTTCTTTGCTCGTATCCCCTTCTCGATCAATGTGACTTCCAAGATAGATGAAGTGATCGATCTCTTCTACTGGTTTGTTTTCCATGTATATTTTGTCACTTGTTGGAATTAAACTTTTCATGACTTTAGTCTTTTCATGATTGACCTCAAGCCCAATTTTGCTGGCTATTGATGATAGTTCATTTGTGTTTTCCTGCATCGTTTTTATCTGATTGCTGATGAGAACTATGTCATCAGCAAAGTCCAGGTCCTCCAAATGGTCTCCTTGTATCCATTCGATGCCTTTATTACCAGTGCAGCATTTCTTCATGAAGTCCATAACAATTCCAAATAACAAGGGCGATAAAATACATCCTTGTTTAACCCAGTTTCTATTGGGAAACATTCGCTCAGTCCTTCCTCTGTTCGAACTGCACATGTGCCTAGCCTGGCTGAAAAAGTTGCCTTGGATGGTAGACAAGCAATGGACCAAGATGACATTCAGAATGCTCTTAGGGAGGCAGGGAGCTGATGATCATGCATATACAACCATTTTCAAACTACGAACATCAAATCCAAACTGGGAATGTCAGAATACACAGGGAGATGCACAAGAATAACAAACAAGACACAATAACAAGATACACAAGGATATGCACAAAAATGACAAACAAGACACAATAACAAGATACACAAGGATAAGCACAAGAATAACAAATCAACATAGAGCCGGAGTCAGTCTCCACACACTGATAAACATACTGGGGAGGAGATCTGAGCACCTATGGACGTGTCCGATGTGCAGTGAGAATGATCCATTGATTAAACTAAAAGTGGACAATATTTCTCTGTGATGAATATTTCTGAATTCAAGATTCCTTACTAACATATTTTGGTCTATCACATGGCACTACATGTACTCTTTATAATGTCTGACTTAGTTTAAGGCAGTTGTGGCGTTGTATACAGAATTCCATCCTACAAAGTCTGACCTAAATTTTGTCTGCCACTCCTGGTGAGATACATTTCCTTGGGACTATATAATTTATATTACGATCCACACATTTCAAGACTTTTAGTCTTTAATATTAACACACATGAACAAATTTTTTTTTTTAAAAAGTCAATATAATATAATAACTTTCGTTAGTAAAAATGAAAATCTAAATTTATTTGAGTGCTTCATTTTTGTGAAAATTGTACTTTAAGTGGGTTTATGTTTTTGTGTGTGTTACCGGGGCCTCATTATGAGGAAAGTAAAGAATAGTGACACTGTGACCTTCCAGGCATGTTGTAAGAGGCGACTAAGGAGGTTGATCGATGGCTTGACAAGCTGTCATTGTAAAAGTATTGTTATGGAAACAGCCATAGATTTTAGAAATAATGATCTCTGCAATATGTGCCATTTTGGCACGCAAGGTTTCTGTTTTTGAAATTGTGGTTCTGCCCTATGTGCCATCTTCAGCTCGAAAGGACAATAGATGTTTTTGTGCTCACTGCACTGGTGATCATAAGTAATATAATAATATATCTTGATCCGCATATTTCATAAGGTTTAATCTCTCATATTATCAGAAACAATACTTAATTATATGACACAATTTAATAATTTCTCAAATCTCAATAAAAGTGAACGTCACAATTTTATTTTTTTATTGATTTATTTGTGCGATATTCTTGTTTTTATGTGATGTGAATGTACATATCTTCTTCATTCTTTCCTCATTTGCCTTTCAGTTTTGGGGGGAGATATAATTTGTAGTCTTTTGCTATTCTGTTGATCTCTGCTACTGTTAAGTTTCCTAGTGTTTCTAATATTCCATCAATCCATCTTTTTTGTGGTCGATCCTTGAGTCTGGTGTTCTCGCAATGTTTATTAAAGGCTCACTGTGTTGTGATTTCATGTTTCTGTTTATCACGTTGTCAAACCATTTTATATGTTGTTTCTTTATTATTTTTGTCAACAAGATGAAAGAGAAAGAGGAGGAGCGAGGAAGAAAAAGGATATATCATCAAGTTTAAAGCAGCATTCTCGGGTTAGATGATGAGTTCTAGGTCTCTAAAATGTATAACTCTGGGTTAGCGGACTAAGCATATTATTCGTTGTTAATTTAGCAAATATGTGCAATGAACGAAAACAACAATTTCAGAAACACATTACAATTGAGCCAAATATCATAGAGGCATTTATCTTTTTGTTAAGATTACCCCACCATAAAAATAACTGTTTTGTTTGATAGCAATAAAAATCTCAAATGTTAAAACCCTTGAGAAAAAGTTAATGAACGGCTGTATTGGTAGATGGCAGTTGTTGTAAATGCAGGATTCATGTCAGAAAAACCAAGTCCTGGAAAGATTTTTCTAGCCTAGGCTTCTAGCTTGGCTGGTTGTGGCTAAATGTAACTTAAGTTCCCCATTTGTGTCACTGTGATCAGTGGATTGTCAGATTCTCACTAAACTGAAAACAAAAAAAGTCTTAAAAATTTATATAAAAAAAAAATAAAAAAACACTTAAGTTAAAATATGTGTATGAAATGTAGATAGCATTTTATTACAACAGAACAATAATGACATTTTTATTCAGTCATTTACGTGAAAACTTTGGTTGTGACACACAATATGATAAGCAACGATTGCATCATAGGTGCATTTTTATCATTTTATTATTGCCTTCAAGTCACACCATAAATACACGCTGATATTTAAAAAAAGAAATTGAAGCAAGGGGTTTTCCAGAAATCCTTATGATACATGACTGTTCCTTCTCATGACTGTTCCAACTCATGACAGTTGCTTCTCATAACTGTTTGCCATTGAAACTTGATTTGCTCATTTGTCTCTTTCCAGGAAAAAAAAAACATAAAATACACATGATTCTCCTATTAACATGTTCAGTAGCAAGAGTAAAAAAATGTGACTCTGTATTATAGCTGGCATGCCAAGCCCATAAGCTGCGTTTTTGTGGTTTTTAATTTATCAACATTTTCACAATTATTTTTGCTAAAACCCTGTAATTCTCTTTTAACAGCTTTTTTGACTTCGTGAACAAATTTTCCCCAGAAAATGTGTTTTTTAGATCATCTTTCATTTATTTTCTCGTCATTTCAAATTTTTTAAAAATTGAGAAAAATGACATGGTAGTGAATGTGTTAATATTTAAAAAAGACTTGTGGTTAAAAATTGAATTTTGCATCAAAACAATGTCTGTGATCAGCCCGGTCATAGTGCACTGTCATATAACTCCTCAAGACTTCTAGCAAAACCAGCATTGCCAGATTTACCTATAGGCGTTTAGCTGAAGCCTAGGGTAGGATCTGACCAACATGTATAATATTTTTGACACTAACCTTTGTAGTTACTTTGTTACTAATACTGTAATGTTCTTACATGTGTGTCATAAAACTGTAGTCTAAACAACTCAGCGGTTTTTCTTTAATTCCACTTCAGAATAAACTATCTTAAGCCAATACCTCAACACTAGCGCTAATTTCTGTATCGATTTTTTCTTTCCATGCAAACAGTAGGATAAGTAAGTTAAAAGCATATGGTTTATTTTGTCTCTTAGTTTTTTTCCTTTTTAGATTCTAAACAACATCTTTACAAAGTTTAGTTATTGCAGGTTTTCACAATTTTAAATTTATGCATTTTTTTTTACCAGTCAACATCTTATGGGCTTGAGAGGTGGACGTGTGAATATCTGAATGTTAAATAGAGGTGTTGGTGTAAGAATGCATAAACCTGTGCAGCAGCTGTAAAGCTGATAATAAAGATGAAAGGGGGAACAAATGGAAAAGGTATGGTTAAAATTCTACGTAGGTGAAGGACAACACAATCAAATGACATTTCGGCTCAATAGGCTTCAGTGGGAAAAAAATACACACGCAGAGAGAGAGAAAGTGAGAGAGAATTGTAAGCAAATAAATTTAACACTACATAGCAAAATAATAGTGAAATAACTAAAAATAAAGAACATAATATTAAAAATGAATGAAAAGAAACTTCTCTGCAGTGCTTGCTTGAGACCAGGTCATGAGGGAAGTGAAGTGAGGCTAGTTGGAAGTGGTTAGGCTAACATGTGGGCAAGAAACAAGTTTAGGAACATAGGAAGGGTTCTAAAATTATGAGGAGAGATGGGTAGCCACCAGAGAATGCATCATATGGGTAAGGAAACTATAACTAAACCAGCAATCAATATGCATATATACCCATAAAACTGCACATACACATATATTAACAATTTCCCCCATGTGTCCAACATTAGGCTAAGCCTAATATACAGAACTTGAACAAAGGCATAGGAAGGGCAAATAGGTCCCATAAAATAAAGGATAATAAAAGACAGATTAGTTTCTACACTGTTCACCATTATGTGCTCCATTTATTATCTGTATTTTTTTAATGCTTCTTTATATTGTTTGAAACTTGTTTTCTGAGCATTTATGATGAAATAAATGCTTTCATATTTTTCACCAGCTTTTAAAGAAACTGGCTGAAATGAAGGAGGAATTGAATATGAAACAGAGGAAACTCAATGTAAGAGATGAGACTTTAACATTTATTTGAATTGACATCACTCTCTTTCATTGTACAAACATTTCAGAGAATATAGAATTACATCATAGCTTTGTTTGCTTAAGAAATTGAAGCAAAAGTAAGTCAAAATTACATCATTGATGACCAATAACCCTAGGGACATTGTTGCAAAAATCAAAATAAGAACTAGACAAAAACTAGAAGCAGTTGATAAATTTAAATACTTATAATTAATTGTCAGTGATGAAGGCTCACAACTTGAAATCTAGCATAAACTACAGCAGCCCTTGCAAGGCTAAGACCTATTTGAAAAATAAGATAAGAACATCACTTTTGGTTCTTAAAACAGGCTCCCTTGTTAATATTAATTTTTTATAGGCTTGTGAGACTCCTACAGCAGAGCTACAGAATAAAATACAGCTGTAGAGATGAAATATTATCAAAAGGTTTTTGGGCATTTCTTACTTACTTAGATCATGTCCTGAATGAAAAGTTCACAAAAGGATGCAACAAGCAAATGAAGTACATGATTTTGACTTTTGAGGGGGAAAAAACCCAAATGAAATGCTTTGACCAGGTATTTTAATCATCTGACCTGGCAAAGACCATGCTGCAAAGGAACAGTGAAAAAGGGATGGAAAGATAACTTCAAATAATGGACAAGACATGACTTTGCTAAATTTGATAGAATTAATATAGAAGTGTCTTGGCCACATTCTCTGAATGAACATTAGATGGCTACCTCACCAAGTCTTCTTATGGAGACCAGAAGGTAAAAAAAAATGAGGAAGACCAAAAAAAACGCTGCGTAGAACTACCATCAAAGAGAGAGCAGCTATGCTTCCCTGAAACAACCAATAATTGAAACAGGTACAGTTGACCATCATACATGGAAAACTATAACTTCTGCTCTATATGCTGTACTTAGCCTGAAAGGATAATCGATCAAATATACAAATAAATGGAGAAGGTTAGTGAAGTCTGTCATGAGTGCTCCAATGACTCCCAGGGTATGGAATGAAAAGGGAGAAATGCAAGATTTGGCTGAATTAATTTTGTTGCCATTTCTTTTGCTATAACCATTTTTTTGTACATTTTTATGTATAGTTAATTTTAAAGAGCTTTAATACTTGTGCATATGATAAGAATTAACTGGGGATAGCCAATAGATGTTTAAAAACAGTTTATGTCATCATCATCATCGAGTGCCTTCTCCGCAACGAAGGTTGGCTACCATGGATCACCATTCTACTCTGTTTCTTGCTTTGATGGTGCAGGCTGTCATAGATTGACTTTTCCATATTTTGATGTTACTTGTCCATGTTAGTCTTGGTCTGCCTCTTTTACCTTGTATTTTCCCTTCCAATATTACTTTTAGTAGGCTGTTGTGTCTTTTAACATGGCCCAAAAATTTCATTTGTCTTGTCTTAATTGTATATAGTAGTTCTCTTTTTATTTTCAGTTGTTTTAAAACTTCATCGTTTGTTTTCTTTCCATCCAATTCTACCTATTCTTCTATAAATCCACATTTCATAGGCTTCAATTTTCTGTTCTATTTTCTTGTCTAATGTCCATGTTTCACCATACAGGAATACTGAGAAGATGTAACATTTTGCCATTCTTAGTTTCAGCCCTGCTTATATTTGTTTTGTTGTTTGTATATTTTTCATGGTAGAACAGTATCATCAGCATATCTTAGGTTATTGATTATCTTTCCATTAATGTTTAGGCCTGGCATCTCTGAGATGTTTTTAAAGATTTGCTCAGTGTATAGATTGAACAAGCTTGGTGATAGGATGCATCCTTGTCTTACTCCTCTTTTTATGTCCATGGGTGTGTAGAGTTCTCCTTATATTTTATTATTGCTGTTTGCTCCCAGTACAAATTACATATTAGTCGTATGTCTGTGTCGTCTAGATTTATATCCTTTAGGCAATCTATAAGTTGGTTATGGTGTATTCTATTGAAAGCTTTGGTGTAGTCTATGAAGCAGGCATATATTGGTTTGTTTACTTCTATGTACTTTTCAATCAATGTTCTCATGCTAAATATGGCTTCTTTTGTGCCACTGTTTTTCCCGAATCCAAATTGTTGCTCATCTAATTCAGTATTGATTTTATTCTGAATCCTTCCTTGTATAACTTTTAGTAAAATTTGTGTTACCTGGCTCATTAGGCTTATTGTTCTGAAATCATTGCATTCAACTGCACCATTCTTTTTAGGCAAGGCAATGAAAGTTGATGTTTTTAGTTTGTTTGGTATGTATCCTGTATGGTATATGTCATTTTGCATATGTCTGTGATCACTTTGATGCCAAAATCTTCTAGAGCCTGTATCATCTCTATCATCTGTATATTGTTATGTCCTGCTGCCTTTCCCTTTTCATTATTTTTTGCTTTAAAATTCTAAAAATAAAAAAAATAAATGTTTACTTTTGTTTCAATATTTATTTACTGCCAGTTATATGGTCCATTTTTAAAATTACATTTGTTTGTTTGTTGCTTTCTTCTAACAGAAATCCAGACGGTCGTCCATTGTGAAAGCACATGTAAGACAGAAAATACAAGAGCAGAACTTGGTAAAATGCAGATCTCCCATTAAGTTATCATCTGACAGCAAGTCACTTATTCCTGATGTTAGTTATTCAGAGTCCATAGCGTTGAAGAGCAGTGCTGTTATACATGAACTGAGTGGTTGTAAACTGCAGTCTGCCAACATTTATAGTACCACCAGCCTGGATACAACATTATCATCAAATAACAGCCATAATAATTCTGCACTAACTATTCCATGTTTATCATTGGGGGGTAGAAAGCCTACAAAAACAACTGAATCTACAAACCAAAATAACCTGCAAGAAGTTAATAGGTCTATACAACATGGAGAGAAAAACATGCACTTGAAGCAGCATCTTGTAAAGAAAGAAGAAATGGAAATAACAAGTCAGTCTGCTGACAGGGAGGAATTTTATGATAATGAAGACCCCAAAATTAGTTGTAATTTCAGAAAAAGAACTGAAAATGTTTTAAAGAGGAGCAGACAAGAATCCCATTGCAGTGATGGTTTCAAGCAATATAATAAAGCACACAAATTAAGAAGATCTAACAATAAACCAACAATGAACTGCGTGCAACCTGCAATACGCAAGATTTTGTGCCCAAATAAATATTCACAATCACCAGTTAAGGACTGTCAGACTGTCACAACAGTTCACAAACCTCTCATTCCAAATCAAGAGAATTTTGTACATTTAAATAAAGAGAAGTCTTTCATAGTAGAGGCTGCATTTAGGAAATCAGAGTCTATGAGGAATGATGGAAGTGGTAGCTTAATATTGGATGATCAGTCTCTCAATAGAAATGCAACTGAGAGCAACAACAAATTAACTAGTATTGTTACTGACAAATGCTTTGAACTGAAAGACCTGCAAAACCAGATAACTCACAAGGGGTTAGTTGATGTGATATTAAAACCCAGTGAAAGCTCTTTAGACTCCTTAGTTGTCAGTAAGAACTCTGAGTTCATTGACTGTGTGAAGAGTGGGGAAATATGTTTGAATAAAATGATGATGGATGTTGATAAAGAGCATTGTGAAATTGTGCAAAGTTTAACAGAAATTGATGTTCTAGGTAAAAACATCCAAACAGGACATTGTGTAAATGCGAAGGACTTTGCAAGTAGCTCTCTTGAGAACAGTAAGCAGCCCGTTCCATCTAATGGTGCTTCCGATATTACTGATACTACAGATGATTCTGATCTAAAAGGTAAAAATAGTGAAGTCCTACCTTCTTTCTGTGAACAGCTTAACAGTGACTCAGAGACTAAACAAGTCTGTCTAGATTCTGTGGATATCACAGATTTCTCAAGAATTGACAAGAATGGCAATACAAATCACAAATACAGAAAAGAAAGCAGTTTGAGCAATGAGAGTGATGAGGACATTGTGAAAGGGTCTCAAATTAGCATTCTCACTGTGAAGACCCAGCTGTGTGGCAGAAAACAAAGACAGTCTTTAAGTGAAGATTATTCTCAGAATATTTTGTCCTTAACACCATCCTTTAGAAGTCTACAGAATCCATTACAAAATATTAAACATGCTGTTGAAAATGTTAATAAAGGTAATGAGCATTCTATATATAAAGAGGAGTTAGTTACAGACTCTGAGTTTTTCAATATCTTGGGTCTCTCACAGAATGAACATGAGGTCTTGTATCAAAGAGAAATCCAAGCTGTTAATGTGTCTTCACAGAATAAAGATAAATGCAACACCACATTGATAAACCAGGCAAGCAGTAATGACTGTATTAGAAAACTGCATATCACATGTGAACTTAATGATTTAGGCACACCTGAAGTACCAAGTACCTTGACAAGTACACCACTTTCAGGTAATGTACAATTAGATGGTTATTCTGAACACACCTCAAGCAAGAAAAAAAAATTGAGCAAGTTCAGTTCTGAGATGCAGAATAGATTAGACTGTGCACAGACAGCTAGCGAAACTTCCAGCTCTGAAGATAATTTCTTAGAATACACAGAACTAGATGTCATACCTTACTCACAGTTAGAGCTAACTGAAGATTTCTTGTCTGAAACACAGCAGTCCGTAAATAGTTTGAACAAAGCTTGTCATGCAACAAAACATTCCAGGGCGTTGGTGAAACGTCGATCTTCCAGAATATCCTCAATTTGTTTCTCACATCCCAAATCTTCAAGTTATGATGACAGTCTAGAATCTTCCCATTTTGATTCTGAGTTTAAAAAAGTCAAAAAGAGGTCACTTACACAACAAAAGAAGGCTGCATCAATACTATCAATTTTCCAGTTTTTGATGGATGAAGCCAAGAAAATGAGTTCGTTTTAGATTTTGAATTGCCCATTTCATTTAACATATTGAAAACCCAAACAGAATGTGCTTTAAAGTCTCCCTTCTTTTTTGCAGTGCAAGAAATTAGACAAAGTAAAGAGAGTATTGGGAGTGAAGAAGATTACAGTAAAAATATGAATGATATTTTTACCTCCAAATGTTTATTTCAAGAAGCTGTAGGTAAAAAATTATCATCTGCCAACAAAAATGAAGAAAAACAAAATTTAATTGCCACACAGGAATTTATTGATGAAGGGAGTAGAAAGGATATAAGGTACACAAATACAAATAATGTGGAGAGGTCCACAGATTACTCTTGCACATCAAATAATGTACCTGATAGAAAGAACCCACATCAATGTTAGGAGATCTGGAGGCTACTGATGTCATATGTAGAGATAGAGAAGTGGCATCAGAAGACATAGTACAGGAATATTTGTTGGAAATCGCTGACAGCAAAAGTAATCACATGACTGACATGCCCAATATGACACGCAGCTCATACTGTGTTGAAAAAACTCTTCAGTTTCATAGCTCAGGTAGCTACAGCACACCTCTGAGACAGAGGAAGAAACATATTTTTAAATTAGGTAGAAGGTTAGCTAATCCTTCAATTGCTAAGAAACTGTTTGTTGCAAGAAATGGGGGACTTCATGGTCTTGGCTGTAAAACACATGAAGATTTATTAGGACATCCTGCAGACATTAAAGCATTACCAGCAGAAAGTACTAACATCACAAATGAAACAGTGCAGAAGTTAAAGCTGTCACATTCAGAAGAATCAGCTGTATGCACCTCCCAAAAATGTACAGTCAGGACTTGTCCAGTTAAAATGTTGTCATTACCTGAGTTTAAAACGTCAAGTCCTGCTTCAGGAAACTCCCTAACAATTTGTGAGACTCCAAGAACCCCAACTGCATTGTGTGTCCATTCACAATCTGATAGTTTTATTAGAATACCAATTACCACCCCTGAACATCCATTTCGAGACAGCATGTCTTTGTTGTCTACACCTACAGTTCTTGAAGCTGCACAAACTGTCAGTTCAAATGCTGAGTTTGCAAGTCCAGAAATGAATTCTTCATTCCTTCATTTACCAGGCCAAGTTATAACAAAAATATCTAATCAGTTGAGTTCCTCACAAAATTCAAGAGGAGGTTTTAGTTTAACTTCCACACCCAAATTTACTGCTGGAAACAAAACAGGTACCCTCACAGGGCAAGATTTCAAGCCTTCTATAGAAATGTCAATAGAGGGAGTTGAATCAAGAGAGATACATCTTTCTTCACAATCAGAAACCACTTCTTCAAAAGTAACATCCCCATACTTGCCCAATGCATTAGTGGATCAAATGTTATCATTTGATGAAAGTTATCTATCTCCTGCTCAAATTCCTGTAGAGGGTAAGCATTTGCTTGTTTGGAAAGAATGCAGAACAGAGTTATCTCTCAACTCATCTGTTGAGTTAACTAATGGCCCACTAGATAACATGTCCTGCCTATCTAGCACATCCAATAATCTTATCACTACATGGAAACAAATACCCAAAACAGTGTCCACTCCAATTCTCGTGTTGGAGAAAGAAAACTCCAGAAACCATCTAGGCATACCCAGATTTCTCCCATTATAAAGAGGTCAAGGTCTAAACTTTCAAGCAGTAATAGAAAGACAGGTCATTGTGCTTTGAGGTTTGCAGGCTGCTTCCAGGTAAGTCTGTGTACCGTATGAGTTCATCATTTAGCTAGCTTGTTCCTTATGGAATGTGACTCCAATGACATCTATTCTGAAGTTTCTTTCTACTGCATAGAATGTTCAGCATCTGCAGCAGTCAATCTCAGCTTGTTTGTGATATCTTTCACTAACTTTCTAGGTTTTCCTCTCTCTCTCTTGTTTGTCTGAAACTATGCTCTGCATGATTATCTTTTCTAAGCTATTAATATAATTTTACGTGACCAAAATATTCTATACTCTATCACTTATCAGTTTATAAATATTTTCTGTGAGGTTGTTGCTGACTTCCTGAGACAGTGGATTTAATTATTTCATGTAAAACATTGCTGGCAGTGACAATTTGGCTTCATCAAATTGCAGTTAGCATTTGTAAACATTTTTCCACCTTCTATTATTGTTATTGGTAAACTCATCTTAATCTGTTGTGCTCCTGTCTAGCATCTTGGAACCATGTTTGCAGACATCTTTGTGGTGAGGGAAGAGTCTTCCTTTGGTTCTTTTTCCAAGATCCAACTGTGTCAAGATCTGAGAATACATCATTCTTATATTTGGCATGGATGACAATCTTAGATACTTTGGAGGAAGGTGACCATTCTGAGAATTCTAGTATTTCTTTATTATAATTTTATTTATCTTGTTTGTTATTTGATTTATGTAAGAGATCCTAACTAATGGGGGTGTGAAATGATTTTATTCTTTTTGGCTTGTGAGGTGTAGTCCATGATTTACTGACATAAAGTTGGTCGATGAGCACACATGCTTTATATATAGCAGCGCTTGGTGTTTAATATCATCATTTTTTTGTTCAAGTCTTTGTGATAGTCTGGCTAGGCTGGTTGGCAGTATCATCTACGCTAGACCAGCATATCCTTTAAGGGTAGTTTTGGTAGATACATAATCAAAGGGTGAAACAGTTCCTGCACACTTGAGATACTTTAATAGATTATCAGTGGACAACCTGCAGGAAAAGCATGGAGAAAATTGTGTCCAGGAGAGCAAGTCATTCATCCTAATGAGATGCTGCAGCTTTATATTATGGCAGGTGTGAGAAGAGGCTGAAATCAGGATGTTGAGAAAGATTCTTTTCTGCTAGAATGAGACAAAAACAAAGTGGAATTTTGGTGTTCTATCATCGGTATCAATCAAAGAAACAATCATCACCATCATGCAGCATAAAAATAAACAGGACAAACTTGAAACAAGAGCAACGTCTGAAATACTTGGGCACAATAATAGCATAAGATGGAAGATGCACCACAGAAATGAAAGGCAGAATAGCTCAGGCCAAAATAGCATTTCAGAAAATGAAAAATATCTTATGCAACAAATCTATGTCAATAGAAATGAGAAAGAGAGTTCATCGGTGCTATATAGAACCAATTCTGACCTATGGAAGCGTATCATGGACAGCAGACAAACAAATGAAAAGACGATTAGAGGCCACAGAGATGGGGTTTCTCAGAAGAATGTTGAAAGTTCCCTCGACAGCTAAAAAGACCAATGAGGAAGTTCTCAAAGAGGCCAACACAAAAAGGGAGCTCCTAAAAAACATCAGTAAGAAACAATCAACATTTTTCGGGCACATCATGAGAAGAGGAAAGTTGGAATTCTTGGTTACAACTGGCAAAATAAAAGGAAAGAGAGATCGCGGATGACAAAGAGAGAAAATACTGGATAGCTTCGTGTCATGTCATGGAAAACAGTCAACAACAGAACTGATACGATGCACTGTGGATAGAAGATTGTGGAAGGACATGATCGCCTACGCCAACCGGTATGGCACATGATGATGATGATGATCATCATCGCTGCACTCTGGAAACATACATAGGTGCTTTGATATTCTCCTCAAAATTGCAATCAGCATGCAGTGACTTACTCTGCCATTTCAATGATGGCTGACAATTCCTTTCATTTGTCCAGAATGTCACTGTTCTGACAATGCGAATCTTCACCTTACCTTGTCTCTTCTTCTACCTTTTTAGCTCCCAGTGGAGCATAGGTCTTCAACAAACACTTTCCAAGTCGTTCTGTTTTTTGCCATTCTTTTAAGATCATTCCATGTCTTCCCCATCATCTTCATTTCTGCTTCTATCTGTCTTCTCCAAGAATTTCTTGGTCTTCCTCTTTGTCTTTTCCCCTGGGGATTCAAAAAAAGGGCCTGTTGTGTAATACTCTCAGTTGGCTTCCACAGTGTGTGTCCTATCCAGTGCCATCGTCTTCGTTGTATCTCTTTATCCACTGGTGTTTGACTGGTATATTTCCATAATTCTATGTTAGTGATTTTGTCCTGCCATTTCCATCCTTTTATCCTGCGTAAGCATCCATTAATGAAAGTCTGTATCTTCGTGATTGTCAATTTTGTTGTTCTCCATGTTTCCATATAATAGGAGTGCCTTAACATTTGAGTTGAAAATTTTTATTTTGTGTTTAACCTAATTTCTTTGGATTTCCATATGTTTCCCAGTGCAATGAAAGCTCCTCTTGCTTTTGATATCCTTATTTTGGTATAATTTTCTGTTCCTCCCTCTTTATCTATATTACTGCCCAGATATATGTAAGATTGTACATCTAATAGAGGTAATTCTCCTAGTTTTATTTGGTTATTGCCAACTGTATTAATTCTCATAATGTTGGTCTTATCTCTATTAATCTTCAGTCCTAGCTGTTGTGATCTCTCATCAAGTATGCTCATTTTATCCTGCATCTGTTGATGGCTGTGTAATAGGAGAGCTATGTCATCAGCAAAGTCTAAATCATCAAGTTGTTTGGTCAGTGACCACTGGATTCCATTTCTGTTGTTTTGAGTTATTTTCATAATCAAACTATGGCCAGTAGAAAGAGAAATGGAGATAGAAGGCATCCCTGCCTTACTCCTGTTCTTATTTCAAATGCTTCTGTAATCTGTCCTTCATGCACCACACTACATTTTGTTCCTTCATACATTGTTTTTATCAGGTTAATGAACTTTATGGGGATTCCGTAATGACTCAGCAACTTCCAAAGCATTCTTCTGTCTAAACTATCAAATGTCTTTTCGTAACCTATGAATCCAATATAAAGTGGGGATTTTAGTTCTAAACTTTGTCTAGCAATGTATATATATGGCCTTTGGCGTCTTGACAAACGGTTGGTAGCAAGCAATCATGATAAGTCAGTAGTTTGGTAAAGCATTAGTGTCTCATACTTAGTGCTGCTTTACTGAACATCTTCTCTCGTGGCTGAATTTGCCAATCCTGGACAGACAGATCCATCCACAGAACTATGAAGGTGTATTTGCGGTACCTGGCCTTGTCTCTTTTCTCTTGTGCCTTTTGTCTTCTGAATTTTATATTACCGCTGTCTCGAAAGTTGCTGTGTCGTTTTTTTATTTGTGCTCTCCATGTGCTACGATCCGCAGCCACATTTTCCCAGTTTCTTTCACTTATAGAAAATTCCCTCAAGGAAGCCCTGCAAACATCCTTATATCTCAGCACTTTCCGTCCTTAAGTTCGCCGTATATTTGTTAGGGAATACGATTGTTTGCCATTCTTCTTATATGGCAGGGCCACCTTAGTCTACGAATCCTAAGTGTTGCCATGAGCGATGGGAGTTTGGCTTGAAGCAGGGAGGGAGCAGTGATTAAAGAGTGTACAATAAGATGGGAGTGAGGTAGGAGAAATCGAGGGGAGATAAGAAGGGTGTGTAAAATAGAATCATGGGATCCACGAGAGGTGAACACTTCGTGAGGCACGGGAATTGTAAGACAATGTAGAAACGTGGCAGGGATATAACAAGGGGTATGATTGGTGGAAGGGAGAAAAGGTGAGACAAAGAATAGGTTGGGACATTCATTTTCGAGAGGAAGCGAAGGTTCGAAGACAAGTCATAGGAAGACAAAATGTAATTGTGCAAATTGCAGCAACGAACAGATAGTGTCAAATTGTGAGTTAGTTCACCATGTTCATCTTCATCAGACATATGAGGATAAAGTGTAGTTGGGCAAGTTGCCGCAACGAACAAATTAGTGTCAAGTCGTGAGTAATCTCACCAACTTAGGCTTCATGAGAAGCAGCGTGCTAGAAGGTAGTGGTGCAGTTTAGCAACTACGACCATTCAAGTGACAGTAGGGAGGATAAGTCAATGAGTCAAGCTTCATGGGGAAACATGACATAGTGGGGTGTGCAGGCAGCGACACCGCGCAGTGTACGTGGCGCTGAGCGAGACAGGCTCGCTAGGGCCCTATCAACCAAGACAGGGCTAGATACGGGGTATGACGCTCCAGGAGATAACAAGATTGGCGAAGTGAGCGAAATCAATATTGCCGGCTTCATGAGTAGCAATCCAGTTGCTGTGGGGTACTTGTGGAGAATTCCTAGGCAACTACTATTTAGAGGAAGCTAGGAGAGGTCAGAGTGGTGGAGATAGTGCAGCAATCTGACTGTGTAGTGTCAGAGATAACGCTAGGGAAAGCCGCAAAGTGAGTGGGCAATGTATGTGAGGTTGCGAACATACTATTGTAATTGTGCATGTGAACATGTTATGTGAGAAGGACATTGTAGAGAATAAAACCACAGGTGGGTTCTTTTTATCTGGTGTTGAGTCAATGCTTGTTCGAGCGCTAGCTGTATTTGTCTGTCCCTGGTGAAGAACGAAGCTGGTTTGCAAATAACCGACGGTGTAACACTAAACAGCACGGAGTACGACGGGCAACGATCAACCCGGCCAAGGGTGTCATACAAGTGCAGAGTCAAACGCGGCGACAGTTCGGAGCAGTGACCATCTATCACATGCAGAGGTCGACTTGGCTTGTCAGTTCATCAAGGCAGTGCATACACCTTCAAGTCCAGTGCACGTGTGCTGTAATGATCGCTGGCTGATCATACGTGCATGTGATACAACGCAAATTTTGGCGTTGAGGTCAAACACCGAGCAGTCCACAAGTGGGTCACGTGTTCAGTGATTCGGGCGGTCACTAGGTGTCCCAGCAAGGCATTGACACCTGAACAAGTGAAGGCTCAGGTCTAGACGAGCCTTCACCACAACAAGTGCCAGTTGAGGTCAGCTGGCCTATCAGTGTGTGTAAGACAGGCCTCAGCGTGGCTTCAAAGGGGCAAGAGAAGACAGTTATAGGCTCGTTGTAAGACATTAGAGTTAATTACTTTGTCTTGCCATTTGATGTTCATAGTCTTGCGAAGGCAACGTACATGAAAGCTGTTTAACCTTTTGTCCTGCCCTGCATAGGTAGTCTAAGTTCCTGATCCATATAGAAGTGTACTAAGCACACAACTTTGGTAAATTTGAATCTTGGACCTGAGTGTTAAATTGGTGTTGGCCTATACTCTGTCTTTATGGAAGCAGCCTTTCCGATTCAAGAATTTATTTCTTCTTCAAGGGAGACACTAGTTGTGACCATAGAAATAAGATAAAGTAATGTAGTTTCACTTTTTTTTGAAGTCCTTCATCCTCCTCTTTCTGGGCACTAATGATATCTGTCCTTTTCATTGGCTGTCCAAAGGTAAATTTCTATGTTAATTACCTACAACATTGTATAGATTAATAAGAACATTTATTTAGATTAATCCTGTATTCTTGGGGAGCAATATGATGATTAATTAAGGTACAATTATAAGACTTGGACTTAAATCTATTTGGAGTCTTGTTAAATACAAGTGGTATGAGACAACAAAGATGATGGATAAGGAGAGTGCACAACTAACATGTACAGGAAGTATCAGCATACATACCTTGCAAAACCTTTTGTGAAGAAACTTTCTTGCCCAGAAAAATTCTGGTACATATTTAAGGCTCAGTGAACCTGGAAGCTGTTGATAAGGATAAAACTCAACCTCTTGTCCCTAGTTGTGGAGTTTTAACTGATTAGTAATTCATTCATTCACTTCAGTGCTTCAGACCTCAGAAAAATCTCATCAGTCATAGCTGAATCCATTAAAATGGAAAATGGTTGTGATTTTTATAATACCAATGTACAAACAACAACCCACCTCTTATTGCTCTCAACTGAGCTTATTCATGTACTATAAAATATAAATTTATTAAACGATCTTATGCTAGATGTTTGCAGTGTTGCATGGTTTTAGTAGAGACACTATCTACATTTGACTATTACTGTTGTTTGTTAAGTGTTGTGCCCAGGATGCAGTGGTTAGCCTTCTCAGTGGTATGTTCAAGACACCAGAAAATGAAGAGAAATATTACATTGTCAGTGTTCAGGCCACATCTCTGACAGTGTGGGTGGAAGATAACCTTTGTGGATGGACAGCGGAGTTAGATTGGAGGCTCTGTTCTGTGAGTGCCAAATATTTATTTTAGCATTAGTGATTAAAACTTCCACTTGTTATAATTTATTACTTTGTTTGGTTGCAAATGTCAGTTTGCATCTGACCATAGTTTATATATTTTAAAAGTGGTAAGGAATTATTCACCCTTTGAACCAAAATCCTAATATACTGGTTTGTGTGTAAGAAATTCTTAGCCTAGTTCTGTTTCTTTCTATTTGTCTTAGACATGTACATTTAATGCATGGAAAAAAAAGTAAAGTACCCCCGTCACGCCAAGTGGCGTATAGGAAATATGGTGTTAGTGACCATAAATTTTACAGACCTTCGGCACATGATTTTTGGAATAATGTGGTCGGTATTACGCCCGTGCCACTTTCCAGAAAAAAATCCGGTACCTGTTAAAGGCAGGGTGAACCGGAAGCCATCGGTTGGGATCGAACCCTTCCTCTTGTCCTTTGTAGACCAGTTCACTAAAATGCGTGGTTAATTTGTGAATAATAATGATTTCAGATGTCTTGAAGATTACACAATGCTGTTAGACTTACAATAAAATTGCAAAATATATTAGTTGATCATCATCAACTTGTACTGTCTCACAATGAGAGATGGCTACAACAGAGCATTATTTAAACCTGTCCCTTCATGATGGTGGATGCTATCATAAGTTCTGCTGTCCATTTCTTGATATTGTCTGTCCACTTTAGTCTTGACCTCTGCACCATTTTTCTTGTAATATGTCCTCCTAGATGGCCTTCAGTAACTATTTTGTTTCTCTACATGTCCAAAAAATCTCATGTCTTGTTTTAACTATGTTAACTAGTTCTTTCCACTTTGTGTCATGGTTTATGGTTATGTCTTCTGTCTGGTTGTTTCCATTTCCTTAGTGTTTTCTTTGGGTGGGGTATATGTTATTCCCATTTTCATTACTTTGAGCAAGTATGATAAAGGACATGCACATAGGATTTGTTGACGACCAAGTAAAGGCCTATAATAGAATTGACAGACAACATCTGTAGAAAGTATTACAACAATTATGAGTCAAAGCCCACTTAATCAACCTATGCCAGGGGTGGGAAACCAACAACCTTTGGCCTAGAACTGGCTTACCAAGCAATTTTGATGAGCCTGCGATGTTGATTGAAAATTACTACTTTGAGAATTACTGGAAAAATCAGAAAGCAACAAACGTGCAAAATATTTTTTTTTAATCTAAAAAAAATATTTATTTAAAAGTGAAAAACAAGGAAATAATTTGGTAAAAATCTTTTGATTGAGCAAGTTGAATATGGGTTCTGAGCCAACTTAGGCTGTGAATATCAATGTCTTTGATAATGAAACACTTAGGCAACAGCACACTTTTCTGCTCTAGTCAATTTTGCAAAATCAAAAGGGTGGTATAGCATTAGTTTTAAGTGTAATGATAGATATTGAATGGGAGTGAATGGCACATACATTTTAATAAGTGAGACATTGAAATCTAGTAACCAGTTGTCAGCAATTAGGGTCAAGGCAAAGAAATGCACATAAATGCATTAAAATGCGAAGCTTCAGTGAAGCAAATAGTGAGGAGAAATGAAAAAATATATATAAAAAAAAAAAGAATAAAACGGTATGGTTAAAGCTTCACATAACATGTGGACAACACAAATCCTAACGACGTTTCGGCGCAAAGGCCTTCAACAGGAACAAACAAATGACACAACTACTAATAAGTATTTAAAATAAAAACTAAATCATTTTAAAAAATCGAACTAGAAGGAGAAATGAAAGGAAAATAACAATAACATCTTACCTGTAAGATATGATCTGGAAAGAGCGTATGATCCGTATCGTCAGTATTGTCCTCTGCCACTCCAGTGACTGCAGTTGGTTTGCCTTGGAGAATCGCCTTATAGTCCAATTGGGTTCATTGACTTCACGAGGCATTAATGTATCACACTGTTACACAGTTTCCTTCTTGTTGTCCCTTCTCTATTGCATATTCGCTGTTGCTCATGTATGAGCACATTATTATATACACATGCTGTGTTATGCACATCTATCCTCTACTAGTCCACACTGCATCACTTTGTCTGTCCCCTATATCTATTACCCCACTCTACGACACCTCCATCTTTCCTCCTCTCTAGGGAAACTTCTGTTACTGCGTGGTGTATGCGCACATTTTCACTTTTGTGCATGCACACATACCCCTTGCGCACTTCCGTTCTTTCCACATCAGATTTTATAAAGAGGATTTTATTTTTATTTTCCTTTCATATCTCCTAGTTTAATTTTGTTATCATTTATTTTTTATTTGAAATCCATATTTGTACGTGTGTTGTAGGTTTGTTCCTGTTGAAGGCCTTTGCCCCGAACTGTCATTAGGATTTGTGTTGTCCACTTGTTACGTGAAGCTTTAACAATACTGTTTTTAAATATTTTTTTCTGTATATATTTTTCATTTCTTGACAGCAATTAACTGCACAGTGACACTATCACCCATGTGCTGCCGGGGCCCGAAAGGGGAGTAAAGAATAGTGGCGCTGTACCCTACCAGGCATGTTTGTAAGAGACAAGAAAGGAGGGTTGGGCATAGGACTGGCTATCCCATACTGTAAAAAATAAGCCAAAAAAAAAAACTTCACAAACATGGACAAGTTAAAGAAAAGAATAAAAGTAAATACGCCATCCAGGAAAGATAAAAGCTCTCTAAGAGATGTATTACGCAAGCCGGAGAAAGCCGTAAGGAGTCCGGGTTGCAGACTCACCTTTTGTCTACCAGGAAATCCTCCAGAATTGGCACCTGGAATGTATGTAACCTAAACAAAGGAAAAGCTAAACAGGTAGCAGCAGAAATAAGGAATTACAAAATAGATATTCTGGGAATGTGCAAAAAAAATGGCCAGGAACGGAAAGAATAAAACTAAATACAGGAGAGATGATTTTATCATCACGACACCAGGAACCTGGAGCACAACATAGTGAAGGAGTAACTATAATGTTATCAAGGAATGCACAGAAGACACTAATAGAATGGGAAGCAGTAGGGCCAAGACTAATGAGAGCAACATTTAAAACAACAAAAACAAAATAAAATTACACATCCAATGCTATGCACCAACCTATGAGAAGGATGATTTAGTTAAAGATGAACTCTATAAATAGTTACAATATCAGATGGATGAAAAACGAGCCAAGGATATTATAATCTTGATGGGAGATCTAAATGCTAAAGTAGGATCAGACAACAGAGGCTTCGACGAGATTATGGGAAAACATGGACTTGGAGATATAAACGAGAATGGAGAGATATTTGTGAATTTCTGTGCCCATAATCAAGTGAGCCTTGGAGGAACAATATTCCAACATAAAAGAATACATAAAGCTACATGGGTGTCACCAGTTCATAGAACGGAAAATCAAATTGATCACATATGTATTAACAATAAGTTTAAGTCATCCTTACAGGATGTAAAAGTATATAGAGGGGCAGATGTAGCTTCAGATCATCATCTTCTGATAGCCAAACTTAAACAAAAAAGAAAAGAACAAGGAATTAAAGATAAATTCGCAGTCACAATATCAAACAAATACCAAGTTCTTCAACAATTAGAAAATACAATAAATATAGATCATTGGAAACAAGTAAAGGATATATGGAAAGAGACATGCGAAGAAACGCTGAGGAAAAGAGAACGCCAGAATAAGGCATGGATGACAGCAGGGACCTTGGATAAAATTAAAGAAAGAAAGAACGATAAATCAGACATAAATAAAAGCAAAACGAGAAGTAATAAAGCCAAGACACAGGAAGCTTAAACAGAGGTGAACAAAAAAGTGAGAAGATGCATTAAAAGGGATAACAGGAAATATATAGATGAACTAGCTAAAGAGGCAGAGGAAGCAGCAAATAGCAAATAAAGGGAACATGAAAGAACTGTACAGCAGCACAAAGAAATTAAGTGGGAAATATAAACAGATCAATGCCTTTATTAAAGATAAGAAAGGAAATCTGCTTAGTAATATAAGGGAGCAAATGGAGAGATGGACCCTTTCTAAATCACATTTAAGAAAGATCAATACATGTGAGATGCGATGCTTGAGAAAAGTAACAAACACATGAAGGGATAGAAAACCAAATGAAACCATAAGAAAAATGGTAGGAACAAAACCCTGCCAAGAATATATAGAACAATAACAACTTAAATGGTTTGGCCACCTGGTCAGAATGAATCCTCACCAATCACCATCAAGGGCGTTCTTCTCGAGAATGCATGGAAAAAAAACCAAGAGGAAGACCCAGAAGAAGATGGATAGATGCAGTGATAGAGACATGTAAAGTAAGTAAAGTACCCCCGTCACGCCAAGTGGCGTATAGGGAAATATAGTATTAGTGACCCTATATTTTACAGACCTTCAGCACATGATTTTTTGGGGTAATGTGGTCAGTATTACGCCCGTGCTGCTTTACTTTCCCAGAAAAAAATCCGGTACCCATTTAAGGCTGGGTGAACCCGGAAGCCGTCGGTTGGGATCGAACCCTACCCCTTGTCCGTGTAGTCCAGTTCACTAACCACTGAGCTATCGCGGCTCCCGAGACATGTAAAAACAAAGGAAAATCTCTAATTCAGACAGTTCGAGCAGCTCAAGAACGACAAATTATATAAACCACGACACCTTTTAGGTATCAGTGAAAAGAGAAAAGAAGAAGATGGAGAGATGGAAAGAGCACTTTGAAAAACTTTTGAACACACCTGGCTCAAATAATCCTCCAGATATACTACCAGCAGGAGAGGGGTTATACATTAACTGTGGAAAACCAAGCAAAGAAGAAATAATGAAAGCCATCAAGCTATTAAAAAATGGTAAAGCCACAGGACCAGATGAAATTCCTTCGGAAGCCATCAAGGCAGATATTAACACCTCTACCAAGATGTTACATAATCTATTAGATACAATTTAGGAGAGGGAAGAAATACATAAAGACTGGAAAGAAAGTTATATGATCAAACTATCAGAGCAAGGAAGTTTACAGGAGTGCACAAATTATAGGGGAATTATGCTACTATCAGTGCCAGGAAAAATATTAAGCAGAATCATTGTGGAGAGACTTTTAAAAGAGGCCATAGAGAAACGTTTGAGAGATGAACAAGCAGGTTTTAGGAAGAACAGATCATGTGCTGATCAAATAACTACTCTACGTATAATAGTTGAACAAAGTTTATAACTACAGTCACCACTTTATATTGGATTCATAGATTACGAAAAGGCATTTTATAGTTTAGACAGAGGAATTCTTTGGAAGTTGCTGAGTCATTGTGGAATCCCCATAAAGTTTATTAACCTGATAAAAAATGTATGAAGGAATGAAATGTAGTGTGGTGCATGAAGGGCAGCTTACAGAATCATTTGAAATAAGAACAGGAGTAAGGCAGGGATGCCTTCTGTCTCCATTTCTCTTTCTACTGGCTATAGATTGGATTATGAAAATAACTCAAAACAACAGAATTGGAATCCAGTGGCCACTGACCAAGCAACTTGATGATTTGGACTTTGCAGATGACATAGCTCTCCTATCATACATCCATCAACAGATGCAGGATAAAATGAGTATAATGAGATTAATAGAGGTAAGACCAACAAGAGAATAAATGCAGTTGGCAATAACCAAATAATAATAGGAGAAATATCTCTGCTAGACGTACAATCTTACATATATCTTGGTAGTAATATAGATAAAGAGGGAGGAACAGAAAATGATACCAGAATAATGATATCAAAAGCAAGAGGAGCTTCTGTTGTGCTGGAAAACATATGGAAGTCCAAAGAAATTAGGTTAAATACAAAAGTAAAAAATTTTCAACTCCATTGTTAAGTCAGTGCTATTATATGGCTGTGAAACATGGAGAACAACAAAATTGACAATCATAAAGATACAGACTTTTATTAATGGATGCTTACGCAGAATAAAAGGATGGAAATGGCACGACAAAATCACTAACATAGAATTATGGAAATGTACCAGTCAAATACCAGTGGATAAAGAGATACAGCGAAGTTGATGGCGCTTGATAGGACACACATTGCAGAAGCCAACTGTGAGTATTACACAACATGCCCTTTTTTGGAATACCCAGGGGAAAAGACAAAGAGGAAGACCAAGGAATTCTTGGAGAAGACAAGCAGAAATGAAGATGATGGGAAAAACATGGAATGATCTTAAAAGAATGGCAAGAAAAAGAACGACTTGGAAAGTGTTTGTTGAAGACCTATGCTCCACAGGTAGCTGAAAGGTAGAAGAAGAAAAAGAAGAAACCTAAAAACGTGTTTCCTGTTTTTTAAGTCCTGAAAGAGTTAATTGTCTTAATTTGAGGAAACATAGATTGGCTGATGGATTTTTAACTTTGTTTAAGTGATTTTATACAACATCATCATCAAGTATCTGGCCTGCTGGTGTAGGTGATCATGTCTCTTCGATCTCAACAGCTATTTATAATTTCTGTTGTTGACCTTCTGCCAAGCCATTCTCTTAAGCTGTCTGTTATTTTTTCTCTTTGTTTCTCTCCATCTCTTCGTCCCTCAATTTTTCCAGTTGTTACAATATATTCCAGTTGTTCTCTTCTCATTACATGGCCAAAAAATGGTGATTGTTTCTTCCTAATATTGGAAATTAGCTCTCTTTTTGCTTTGACCTCTCTCAGAACCTCTTCATTACTCTTCTTAGCTGTCCATGGTACTCTCAACATTCTTCTGTAAAACCACATTTCTACGGACTCCAGTGATTTTCTTGTCTGTTGTCCTATTGTCCATAATTCGCATCCATTTGTTAAGACTGAGTCTACATAACATTTAAGAACTCTTTTTCTTGTTTCTATTGTCAAAAAAGGATTGCACAGTATCGTCTTCATTTTTGGAAAGTTGCTTTTGCCTGAGCCATTCTGCATCTCACCTCTTTTGTATATCTTCCGTCTGAAGTTAACAAAGTTCCCAAATATTTAAATTCATTTACCTGTTTTAATATTGTTCCACTTGTCTTTATTTTGCACTGAGGTGATGTCTTTTTCTTTGTTGTTACCATTACCACTGTCTTTTTGCTATTAAGGCTGAGTCCTTTATTTTTGCTTTCTTCACTATAATGTCCAACATTTCTTGTAACACATTTTCATACTTAGCAATTAAGACTGGATCATCAGCATACCTTAGATTATTTATATTATGACCTCCGATTGTTATTCCAGGCATGCCCCTTATGGATCTTAAAATAATCTCACTATAAATATTAAACAAATCTGGTGACAGCACACAACCTTGTCTAACACCCTGTTTTATTTGTTGAAACATTCCCAAATGGTTTCCAGTTTTATACATCAGTTCATTTGAATACTATGCTAAATCTTTCCAAATGTCACAAGTAGGAGATCCATGTGATGAAAGCTTGTCTGTTGCCAAGAACAGATGCTGTGATAGCTGTTGTAGCAAGCGGACGAGATAAACGAGAACTCTTTACCACACTCTTTGTATATGACTGGAGCACGGAGGACACAGCACGCTTTAACATTCCTTTGCTGGAGCAGCAAAATGAACTAAAGTTAGTAATTCTTAGCATATCATATATCTCTATTAGTCTGTCCTATATTTATCTAATTTCTCATCTCATTTCAGCTTTACATAACTTCTATTTATATTTATTAAAATCATCATTGAGTGTGTTGTCGCATCAAAGTTTGAATACCATGTAGTACCATTCTCTGTCTCTTGCTTTGATAGTGCAGGTTGCCATAGGCTGACTTGTCCATCATTTGATGTTACTCGTCCATGTTAGTCTTGGTCTACCTCTGCCTATTTTACCCTGTATTTTTCCGTCCAAGATAACTGCAGATAGTAGGCTGCTGTGTCTTTTAACATGCTCCCAACATCTCATTTGTCTTATATGAATTGTGTTTAGTAGTTCTCTTTTCATTTTTAGTTGTTTTAAGACTTCATCATTTTTCTTTTCTTTACATCCAATTCTTCTATGAATTCACATTTCTCTCTGTCTCTCTCGCTCTCTCTTTCTCTCTCTCTCTCTGCGATCAAGACTCAATCAGAGTAGGATTCCAGACTCTTTCATGAGGTCAGTTGTCTGTTTAAGTGAGTTGATTGTCCCATATAGTTTCTCTTCCAGGAAGGTGGGTGTGGACCACATTGCTCTTCTCAAATCTGTGTACTGGGAACAATCCTGTAGAACATGTTTTGTAGTCATATTGTCCAGTGTACAGTGGCATAGGCTGGGTGTACCTATTTTGAATTTGGTGAACATGTGATTTCTCATTCTATTGTGGCCAGTGCATAGGCGAAGTATGATGAATTGATCCCACCTTGATAGTTGGTGGTAACCGTCCCTCTCGTTATGCTTTGGGTGTTCTCGTTTCCATTTTTCATGATGCTGACCTTTGAGGATGGATTTGGCTTCATCATAACTGAGCGGATGGTTCTCTTGTGGTAATCTCCCTCCCTCTTTAGCTAATTTGTCTGCGCGTTCGTTCCCATGTATATTACAGTGTGATGGTATCCACTGAATGACTACTCTCTGGAAGTTATTGCATAATTTGTCCAGGGTTGTTCTCAAGTCATCTAGTTCATTGTTCTTAGGGCTTTTTAAAGCTGATAATACTGACAGTGCATCAGTCAGAATCACCAATTTATTGTGCAGGTTATTTTTGTGTTGAGTAGCCAGTGTTGCAGCATCTCTGAGGGCCTCAGTTTCTGCTTTAAAGTTGTTTGAGAATTTCCCAGTAGCTATTGACTTGGTGATCTCGTCCTGGTTATTCAGCGTCAAGAACACACCTCCCCCTTCATTTCTGGTGGCATTTGTAGCAGAGCCATCTGTGTATATGTGGGAACAAGAGTCCTGTGTGTAGTTATAATATAGAGTTCACATTTTAAAGGCTTCAATCTTTGTTTGTTGTAATTAGCAAATTTTGTTAAAAGCAATCTATAACTGCTCTTTTCTCATTTTTGTTATGAAAGCCAAAGTGGAAGGCTTTTTTTATAAATTAAAATTGGAAATGCATTAGTTGCTTATTATGAACTGGTGGTATGGGTGGTCTAGAGGTAAGACTTTGACCTCAGGACAAGCAGGTCCATGGTTTGAATTCTTCAGGATTCAAATTATAATAAATGAATATTATTATGGAAGGAAACTACAGAGGCGATAGATCAGTGAAGATCATTTCAGGGGAAGAGGTTTGTTTACAGCAATGAAAAAAATCACAAATAATCAACAGAAAGAATAAAAATCAAAGAACAATAGATGGTCTGAAGCAGTATCAAACCCGTACTTCTTGGCACAGCGTCTTGCCACGAGAAACTAAATGCTAGAGCACATGGTCTAACATAGCTGTCTTGAAAAATAGCTATCATTGGCAATGTCTTTCTCACAGATGTACTCATGACTATAGCATAGGGTTACGATCACAACTCAGTAATAAATTGTGTATCTGTATTTTCCTTTTAAGACAAGTATCTTCCGGATAGGGTAGGGTTGAATTCATCAACCATTGGTGGGAATTTTGTCTTCGAATCTGTGGTTTCTTCGTGGCAAACAGTCAGACCCAGTATCTAGCCCTCTCAGATAATAGCAAAAAATAGGCCCCTAGTGCATTCTTTGCATGTTAATGAAATCTTGGCTGTTAAAAGAATTGAAAGAGTGGGTTGAAATGGCTGCTACCTGGACACAAATTGTTAAATAATTACAATTTTTCCCTTTAGGTTAGGCCGAGAGGCACAGGTGTTGTGGCTCTCATAAAGTAGCACCCACACCCACTTAATGGGTAAATGTAGGAAAGAAGAGTTATGAATTGAATGAGATTGTTATGAATTATTTCATTGTTGTGTACAAATGTTTCACTTTCATCATTTATACTCAATCAGGTCTCCCACACAAATTGAACTGTGTCCCTCCCTGGCATCAGAACTTCACATTGCTTTGACCTCAGACACTAATCACACAGTTAGCAGAGTTATATTTACAGATTCAATGAGGGCTGTCCAATCATCAGTCATGTTTGGGGTTCATCGTGGCAGGCTTCTCAGTTTTGTTGCTATTAGTGGCCAGGTTTCAGCAAATGTCAGCCTCACTGGAGACCAGGAAGTATCAGTTTGGTAAGTTTGATTTGAATGATCATTTAGATTTTAAAACATTGTTAAGTTAGCTAAAATATCAAGAGAACTAAAAGCAAACTCAATTATAGTCCGTTCAGATTCGTTTGCCGAGATGTTATGATTTATAATTCAAAAAGTTCTTGATGATTTCACATGATTTTTGGCATACGGTGTTAAAATGTCCATGTCACGAGAACATATGTGTTACTCGATGTCTAGCTATAACGGTTTTCTTAAAGCGGCGAATTCCTTTGATCTTTGCCCATGTAACTATTATTTTGACCCTAATCAAAATGTTTTACAGTAATCTAGTGCAACGATGACCCATAGGCGTGTCCATAAAATTTTACTTGGTGGCAAGTATACAAATTTTAAATTATATATAGAACTTTTGTTCGTAGAGTCAATTTGATATAGTTCCATGCTCTTGGTGTGAGTTTCCCAAATGTTGTCGCTGCCTTTCAAATACGTACATTTAGTTCCTCATCTAAGGAAAGTGTGGCTGTAATAGTGGATCCAAGATAGCTGAACTTCTGTACTGACTCAAGCAGGCTTCCATTCAAAGTAATGGTTGTTGGTTTGCTTATAACATATTTTTGATTGCTTGGGTGGTCTTGAACAATAAACTGTTTAACAAATCAACTAGGAAATTTTGCAAATCAAACTATTTATCTGTAGACTTAATCAGAGTAATGATCATTCAGAATCAGACGAGTCAAATAGGTCGATTACTGCTTTCGGCTGAACAAACAACAAACCATCCTTTTTCCAATATTCCTCTTCTTGTCGTAACACATGATCCTCACATTTTACCCAGTAGTCTTTATTTATATTTGATAGAGCCTTAGAGACCTTTGTAAGTGTCTCAACATCGCATAATTTGAAAGTTTTATTTGTATATGCTACGTGTCCTTTAACTTTTGCCCAAACTAGTTCTATAGGATTTAAGTGTGCATGATATGGAGGTAGTCTCAAACATCTATGGCCATGTTCTTGAATTAACTTGTCTATTTTAAATATCTTTGTACGTTGTGTCTGTTTTACAAGGCTAAGCAATTCGGGTTTCAAGTAGCTGTCGTTAACTTGTATGTGTTCTTTTATGAGCCACGTTTTGACTGCATCTTTTGTACTTGATGATGTTGGGATTCTATCTTCTACGTTATGGTATGAAGCATTGTCCATTATCAGACAAGAAGGTCGATCTAATATTGGAAGGATACTTTTCTCGATCCAGTCTTTAAATATGTGCCCATTCATTTGGAGTGGTAGTCTCTATTGTCTATGGATTTTGAAATGAAAACGAGATGAGCATTCTGCAACAACCCATTATGTCTGCTACCTGCATGTGCAACTATCAAACGTTGCCCTTTACTGCTTGGTACTGATCTTTTAATACTTCCATCTGCTAACTGCCATTCCTTTTCATTTGTATGATGAGCGTTGATCCAAGTTTCATCTAAATAAACAATATCATAATCATTTTCGCGCATTTCCTTCACTTCACGTAAATACTTGCTTCTAAGAGCTACTAGATGTGGCTTCTCACAAATAATGTTTTTTCCACCAGCATACTTTCTAAAGGTGAAGCCTGCACTTCTTAATATTTTCCATAATGAAGTTTTTGATATTTCAATGTCGTTGTTAGTTTTCAGACAAAGCTTCAACTTTCTAAGTGTCACTTCTTCGTTTATATCAAACATTCAACAGATTTCTCTTTTTACTAGGTCCTTATCAAAACTGTCTAACGTTTCTTTCCTTCCTTGCTTTCTTGCATTTGTTGGCAATAAATATCCGCTTCCTTTAACTATTCGATCAAATGAACGTTTACACAAACCTAAAATATGCATTGTTCTCTTCTCAGGGTTTGATAAAGAACAATAAAGATGTCCCTTTTTACGCTCTCTGCAGAAGTATTGATAAATCTTTATAGCAATGTTATGCTCAGTAAAATATTTTGCCTTTATATTCATTCTCACATAGACTTGCAGAAGATAATATGGATAGTGCCGCCTCCTTTCTGTAAATATTGAGATTTGCCTCTGAATTATGACTCGAACTCGAGTCTACGGCCGTGATTTTGACGTCACATAATTTCCGGTTTCGGCTAAAATGTCATTTTGTGCTAAACGGGAAATTTCATATGTAACATTTCTTTATAAAAATGTATAGTGGAAACATAACTATTTTAGGACGGTGCGCATTCAGCCGTGAAGGTCATGCCTATATGCTAAAGAATCAGCTGTGAGATGTAAGCATCTACATAATCCCGCCGGTGTTTATAATATCGATTAACTTTTTTTTAATATAGGTTAAATAAGGCATCTTTGAAACTGGATCACATTTCTTTGATAAAAAAATATTTTTATAGCGACATTAGTATTCTAAACCTAACTTCAAAAGATCAATGCAAATGAACAATAAGTTTTTGAAAAAAATAAATTAATGTCTAGGCAAACGAATCTGAACGGACTATAGTAGTGAACTTAATTAGAAAAGACAAGAACATGTTTTGGTCTTGCCAAATGCTATAATGCCATGAAAAACAATAATGGAGGGTATTGTGTCTGCCTTAACCTTAGATTATGATACCTATCTGAAACTCTCCTAGTTACAATACCGTGGTAAAAAATACTACATGTGTAATTTGCAAAAATAATATTTATGTGGACAAATTTTTTTACAAAAATATGGAACGACACATATGAAGAACAAAATTAAGATTTCCAAAGTGAAATCCTTTTCTGGGTAGAATTTTGTGTGTGTTATTGTAGATGTAAATGGCATAAGCATTCATTTTCCACACTATTAGAACACATAAGGCACTAAAATGAAATAATTATCTTCAACTTACAATATTTTTTGAAGTATCCTTTGTATCTCAGAAAAAAATCTATCCAATTGAAGGTTCACAAGTGACTAGTACAAACAATTAGGATTTAGAATTTTACCTGTACTTAGGTAAATGCAATCGCCAGCACCCATATTGTATCAGATGCAGTAATTATTTCTTGGTTATGATCAGATATATTGCCCTTTGAACATATTACACTCTGGCTATCTGATGAGTACTTTGTCCGTTGATACGTCCAGCCTATTTATTGTTTGTGGTACGTTCCCGCATTACACTTTAGCTATCTGGTGTGTACATTGTCCGTTGACACGTCCAGCCTATTTATTGTTCGTGGTATGTTCCCGCATTACACTTTAGCTATCTGGTGTGTACATTGTCCGTTGACACGTCCAGCCTATTTATTGTTTGTGGTACGTTCCCGCATTACACTTTAGCTATCTGGTGTGTACATTGTCCGTTGACACGTCCAGCCTATTTGTTGTTCGTGGTATGTTCCCGCATTACACTTTAGTTATCTGGTGTGTACTTTGTCCGTTGACACATGCAGACCATTCGTTATACACAGTATGATCTCGCATTACGCTTTAGCTATTTGATGTGCACATTACCGTTGACGCATTCAGCCTGTTTGTTGTTCCCACATTACGCTTTAGCTATCTGGTGTGTACTTGATCCGTTGACACATCCAGACCATTCGATATACACAGTATGTTCGTGCATCACACTTTAGCTATTTTAGCTATCTGATGTGCACTTTATCTTTGACCCATAGTTAACAGGTCCAGCCTGTTCGTTGTTCAAGGTACGTTCATACATTATGCTTTAGCTCCGTTGACACATCCAGCCCGTTTGTTGCCAATAATTTCCTTGTAATTTCCCCAACTTTCTATAAGTTCCTACTACTTTTGCCATTATCTTAGGGTTAGAGTTTGTTTTATGTCTCTCCGACAACTGAAGATTTCCCTCAGTCAAATTTTAAAAAAAAAAAAAAAAAATATATTTCTTGAAAATTAAAAACGTGCAGTTGAGTATATCTTCATTTTGGTGTCTGTTTCTCTTTGTGTTGTCCCTGTTTTCTGAGGAAGGTCGCATGTAGGCCGAAATAAAAAATATTTTGTATTGTCCTTTTTTTGTGAAGCTGTCACCATACTTTGTAGGTGTGTATGTTACACTCCCACCACTTGTTCCTTGCTGAAAACTCAACTGCACTTTTATGATACTGTAGTATTTTTTACTACGGTGTATGGGGAAAAGAAAAGTCCAACATCAAATAAAACAAAAATCAAACACTCAGGGGTCACTGATAGTGATAATTAGGAAGGTATAGGGAGGGGGGAAATGTTTGTCACTGGCAAACTGTTGAATTTAAACAAAAATGTATTTTGAGGCAGTAATTTTTATACCAGTATTGTAATTTATGTTTAAAACAGAAACAAGTGATGTAGAGGATTTAACTAAGACATCAAGTACTTCCTACAGCCTGCACTCATTTAGATAAGCAACGTCAACAGGAAATACAGATACAATTTATTGCAAAGTTATGTTTGTAACACTATGCTATAGCCACGAGTAGACATGCATGAAAGACATCGCAAGTGATAGCTACTTTTTAGATTGCTTAGTTGGTGTGTGTTGCAATGCTAGTCTCTTATGGCAAGGCACTGTGTCAAAGAATACAGGTTCAATCATGCTTCAGGCTGTCTCTTGTTCTTTGTGTTTTCTGTTGTTGATTATTTGTGGATTTTTCAGTGCGTTAAACATGCCTATCCTCCTGAAATTACTCATTGATCTGTCGCCTCGGAAGTTTCTGTTCACAATAATATTCATCTGTTTTTTTTTCTTCAAGCTAAATAGAATCAATTCAGACTGGTGGACAAAAAAGTGATGTGTGCTGGACAGACAACGATGGAGTCAAGCACACATATATAGTATTGTGTGAGGCTGATGTTAAGCTGGATGATCTTGGAAAATTAACTTTAAAGCTGTATACTGCAGCTTTGCTAAAAGAAGACAGTACAAAATTCTAAATGTTTCTGCCGCAGGTCTTAGTATGACAAGACAACAAACACAAATACATAGATTTCTACTTATCATAAGTAACAAACTACTGTTAATACTAATTATGTGACTCCAGAGAAAGGGTAGGAAAGATGATGGTTCACAAGTAGGAGCAGTGGAATATGGTAAAAATATGTAAAGGAAGAGGGTAAAGGAGAACCTTTATTAAATGGATAAGGAAGAAAGGTTCTCTTAAAAAGGGGTAGAGTGAGAGGAAAGTCTTAAAGAGGAACACATTATGTCTTGTGGCAGTGTTTATAAACCTAGGTGTATATCTGATTATGGGACACACAATTGATTTCAAAGACATCATTCAGGAAGTTAACTAGTTTGGTCTGTAGCACAAAGGGGGCACGTTTTGTATACACACTTGCAACATGGGGCTGTTTCCCTATGGTCATGGCAGGGCTGCTGAGTTAGTTTCAAACCAAGATGTCCCAGAGGTTCCTGTCACATTTGTATCCGACCAAAGCATACAGGAGTAGAAGGCAAGTAGTGGATTTGAGTAAATGATAACATCATTTATGGACTCTGAGAGCTGCAAAATTGTGTGGGTGGTGGATGTGAGAGAGAATCATTTTATCAGAAATGTGAGTCACGGGGCAAGAGCTTGAGTGTGGGCGATAGGGAGGATTCATTGGAGGGGAGATTGAAGAGCTGCAATCCTTCCTATTCTAACACTGTAGTCATGTTATTAGTGGTGGTCTATTATCTAGCCACTTACAGGTCAGGGTTCACATTACCTCCTCTTTGGACCTCTTAGTGATCTCTTCACAATGCTCTGACTAAAACTAAGTAGAAATCTGTTAATCTTTCATGTCTTTGTTGTCTTGTCATATTGACAAAGGCTGAAACATTTATAAGATTGTACTGTCATTTTTTAAAGCTACCAGATAATTTAACTTATGCTGTTTATATTAGATTTCTAGCGACTGTTCATGTTTTTCTCTCAATCACTTATTAATGACAGAACTAAACCAGATCATTTTGTTTTGCACTGCACGTTTGTGATCCATATAAATGCTGAAACTAAAATGCCTCTTTATCTAAATCCTTTTTTTTTTTGGCATTTTTGCAGGAACATGAAGCTTGGTGTTGTTCTTAAAAAGATAAAGTTACAGTCATCCCTTCCCTGTCTGACAGGGCTTCTGGCTGCTACTTCATACAAGGTACACTCAAATATAAGTGTACACAAAGATTATATTGTAATAGTGTTTTCAAATGTTAGAATTGAACACCATGCTTACTTTTGTAATTCAGTGTTAAATATCTTCCACAACTGTGCTTTTCTTCAATTGTCATTGCTTTGACTCAATATAAGATACACTTTAGCATAGATTAGCTAGGCACTCCAGAAGTGCTAACAAATATTTAGCTTGACAAATGTATGTCTCAACAGAAATCTGGTTAATGGTAGTGTACTTGTTCCAGAGAAAGGGTGGTTTTATCCTGACAGTCACTTTATTCAGTCATCTTTAGCATTTGAGAATAGACATTTGTGATTGTATTGTTTTAAAGGCAGCAACAAATATTTAGTGTAATAGGCAAATCTGATGTATGCAGCAGGCAGCCAGACTGACACTCAACACTACAGCAATATTACAAGTATGATTTATGTTCATATTTTTTTCACTCTGATGGTCTTTTAATGAGGAACAGGCAAATAATTCTTGGTCTTGTAATTATTTAATCATATCAGGGCTTACTATTACTGGACACCACGTGGAGGGTTGATGATGGAGACTGTGGTGGGACTATTGCTCTAAATCCTTTGACAGGACATGCTCAGAAAATTGCCAGTTTTTCAGTTCCAAACAGCACATGGCACAGGTAAAATGTTGAACTATGGTGATAAAGTGAATGTTCTTTACTATTATTTAAGGGACTGGTTGATCTCAAGGCAAGACGTAGGCCTCGAGTCAGAGATTTTGTGAGTTCAAATCCTGGCTGCATCAGTTTGAGATTTTTATTTGTGATTTCTCTCCGGTGACCACCCCTAGTCTCAGCAGCGAGGCCCGGCTTTAAACGTTAATTAATCATCGATGGAAAAAATCTGAGTACCTTGGAAGATGGAGTTATCTACCTGTGTGGCAAGAGAGACAGACCCCTGTGGTCCCGGCTGCCGGAAAAATGGATTAACATGCAAAATTCAGTTCCTAGTCTCTAAGGACTTCGCTATTGGTGAAAGCCGATGAACCAAAAAAAACTATTATTTATCAGTTGCTATTTTAGTTGTGCTCTTGCGCCATCATTTTCTGAGGCTTTGATTCTATTCTATTCATGGAATCAGTACATTGTAGTCAGAGCTTCCCCATATCCACTGTACTACCAGTCTCAACATTTCTTGAAGTGTATGCAGACTAATTGTTCATGTTAGATGTTGATTGTATCTTTTCCCCACAGACCTCTCTGGATCCACCAGACCCCTCTTCCACTTTTAGACTCCTCAGTCTCTTCATCCAGTTGCAGCATTCTCTGCAGACTGAATAATTACTTTTAGCCTCCTGTTTTCCAGTTACTTCAACCCAACCCTTGACAGCCATAATGTTATTCAGATCACATACTCTCCTTATGGACTCTTCTGCCTTAACATCCAGGATTTTTCTGTGTCTGAGATGCTTGCCCTTGGAAGTATCTAATTTCAAATGCAAGGAATGCTTTATGTTTTTTACCAATTTTAAATAGGCCAGAACTTGATCATACTTATGCCACTCTCTTATGTTCAGTAATCAAAGTAGTCATATTGAATAGACATGTGTACCTGGTGCATCACAGAACTGTCAGCATGCTCCTCATTCTGAATTTCTTTCCAACTTTGCAGTCTGTGTTGATGAGATAGTGAGCATACCCAAGCCATAATCCCGTCTGATAGCATCAAAGTTAACAACAATAGCATGACTGCTGGATTTTTGCCTTGGCCATGATCTTGATTGCGCTGATATCTCTCCTTACCATTAAAAGATTAAAAGAAAGGGTCCTATAAAATGTTATTCCCAAATATTTAAGTCCAGTGTGACCTCCAGACATATGCACCATTGAAGTTTATAACTAGAAGACTGTCCTTAACCAACCATTCTGTTTTTCAACAAGCATCAGATGACAGAAGTCTTGCTTGAGTTAATGAGTGCACTATTGTTATTGCTGCATGGCTATCTGATCACATTTCCTTGCAGAAATGGCATGCCATTTTTGCTCTATCCAAGACCATGGACTTAACTCTTTACATACATTTCGCCGCACTGTGTGCCAAGCCAATTTCAGCCGCATAGTGCACCACTTTCAATTTGATTAGTGTGAACCTTCATCAGACCATATTCTTTTTACATGTCTTGTATCATCTTGGTA